>KE598558.1:1480663-1843511 GCA_000444155.1 Cladonia macilenta KoLRI003786
TAATTATTTATTATTATTAAAGTGACATGGCAATTGCGCTTGCCTTTAGTTTAGGTAGCCCAACGCAGTACTTCTACTAGTAGGTAGTACCTTAGTAGGCACATTAAGTCAGTTCCTAAGAACTATAGAACATTATTAATATAATACTATATTATCTTAATAGAAGTCTTCCAAAACGCCTTATCCTACTAGTTGCTATTTTAGTGGTAGTAATAATAGGTTTTAGCTTCTAAAAACTATTATTTAGAAGCTAATTAAGTATATTTATTAACCTACTAAACTAATCTACTTCCTTTTACCTATATTAATTTAATCTAGCTATAATACCTAATATTAGATTTAAATATTATAAAACTATAACTACCTTCCCTACCTATATTACTTTTATATCCTTTATACTAAGAGCTTTTAAATATTTATATTATATTACTATTTATTTAGTTCTTAGGTATCTATTTACTTTAGATTTATACCTTCTAGTTAATAGAATAAAAAAAATTAATATATCTTCTCTAAAAAGGCTAGTATAAGGTTCTTATTAAAATTTTAAAGAATTTACTTACTATCTTACCTTATTTATTTTTCTTACYTTATTTATTTTTTTTACCTTATCTATTTTTTATTTTTATAATCTAACGTTATTATTTATACTATATAAAATAGCTATAATTATTTATCTTCTATTACTTAGTAGTTATTATAGGTAGGCTATATTTTTATTAATTAAAAGCTACTATACTACTTCTATAATAAGTTATTATAATATAATAAGAATAGTTAAAATAACTTAATAATATAAACTATAATACTTTTATTTAGGAGAATATTATATATTATTAAAATAAGCTTACTACTCTAATAATCCTTTATCCTAATATTATTTTTAAGTAATAGTAATTATAATACTATCCTTTTAATATTCTAATTATATAATTTTATTTAGATAAATCACCCCTATACTTAACTTATTAATAAAAGCTTATAATACCTTATTTCTATAATAGTTAAAAAGAATAAATTTAAATTATAAGAATTAAGAATCTATACTATAGATCTTAGTTTAAGAGATTAATAAATATAATCTTACTTAATTTCTATTAAGCTAATTAGCTTTCTAAAGGACTAGGCTATTAATAAGACTAGTAAGTCTAGCCTTAGAAATATTATTAATACCTTTAAAAAGAATACTAAGGGAGTTTATATTAAGTTTTAAGAACTATCTTTAATTAGGAATATACCTCCTAATAAAAACTATTTTATTAAAATAGATATTAATATATTATTTATTTAACTAAGCCTTCCTATTCCTAACTTATTAATCACCCCTCTAGGAACCCTTCTTATTATAATATTAATATTAAGTTATCCTTCCTCTACTAATCCTAATTTAAGAGTAGAATTAGTAGAGGAAATTATTTATAAATAACTTATAGGATTAATAATAGCTAGCTTAAATAATCCTATTATATAAAGACTTATTAATAACGCTGTTACTAAAGGTATTATATGATTTTAAAGGGAAAGTAGATAGGGTTCTAACTTTCTACCTAATAGCCCTAGTGGCCCTAGTAGCCCTAGTGGCCCTTTTAAGAATAGTTTATTTAATTTAAATAACAGTAGTAGGCTTATATATAAGGAAGTTAGTTATTTTAATCCCTTTTATCTATCTACTAATAACTTACCTATTATTAATAAACATAGCTCGGTTTTCTATAGAGACATCTATATCTTTATTAATTAATTAGAAGATTTAGTTAGTTTTAAGGGTAAAGCTACTATATAAAAAGTAGTATTATTATACCTTTAAGGTAATATACTAATTTAATATATAACTAAACTTACTAATCTTAAAAAACACGGACTATAAAATATTATTATAAAGGATTAAGGTGAAATACTAGTTATTACTTTTAAGAAATAAACCTTAATAATACTATAAAACCTTTAAATTAAAAAATATATCTTAATAAATATATAGAAGCAGATCTATCCTTATACTTATATATAAAAGGTATTAAGATATACTAAAATAGTATAAATAACTTTAGTATATAATTAACTTATATTTATATAAAACAACCTTAATATTAAATTTAAGATATAAGTTTCTATACCTTTACTAACTATTACTATTAATAGTTTCCTTAAGGACTTAGATACTAAAATATCTATTTAATATAAATAAGYGTATATAAGGTTAGTATTAAGAAATACTAGTTAATATTATTAATAGGAAAGCTATAGTTATTTATAATAAATAAATTTACTATAATTAAACTAATAATTTTCCTTCTACTTAACCCCTTACTATTTAGGTTATTAGAATAATACTTATATAAACTAATATAATAAACCTAGCTTCTAATAAGCTAACTAAGGCTATCAGTCCTAAAAATAAAATTAAGTTTCTAATTAGTTAAGGTCTTAACTTTAACTTTAGTCTTTAACTATGCTAGAACCTTAAAAATAGATTATAATAAAGTATAAAAACCTTAAAAAATAATTAGGTTTATCCTTCTAATTAAATATTCTTAATTAATAAGGGAGACTATAGGTAGATTAAAGCTAGGGTAATTAATTTTAACCTTAATAAGCTTACCCCTAAGTCTATTATAAGGATATTAATAARAATAAGAAGGYTATTAAAGATATATCTAATTAATATAATTAAGCTAAAAGATCAGAATAATAAGACTTCTATTATAATAAAAATAAAGAAATAGATAAGGAATATTATAAAGAATAAACTTAATTTAAAGAACCTAAAATATACTTTATAAATTTAATAGACTTACTAATATATACCTACTAGATATATTCAGCTACCTTTATAATAAGAAATTAACTTTTCTACTATTTATATTCCTCTTATTAAAAAGAAACTAAGATATTATTATTACTATTAATTCTATTAGATAGGACTGACTTAGAGGTCTTAATAAATTATATCTCTTTAGAAGAATAGTTATATATTAAGTTTAATAATAAACTATATAAAGCTAAACTAGAATATATTTTTTAAGATTTTTATTATACTACTATATAAGTCTCTATTAGTAATAAAACCTTTAACGCCTATACTAATACTAGCTATCCTATAACTTTATTTAACTATAGTAAGTTACTATAGCTTCTCCTTAATATTAAACTATARAAGCTTATATCCCTAATTCTAATTAAAAGATTAAGAGACGCTATTTATTAAACTTATAAGTATACTAATATTTCTTTTATTATTTAAGGAGAACTTAAAGAGAAACTAGTTAAGGCTAAGTTAATTAATAAAATCTATATTATAGAGAAGCTAAGGGCTAATATATTTATAAGGAATAATATAATAGTACCTTATAAGATCCTTCTTAACCCTATAAACTATTATATAACTATCAATAAATACGAAAACATAACGGCTAGAATTAATACAGTAGCTAGGACTACCCTATAAGTCTAGTATACTATCTATATTAGCTCTACTATAATAGTCCTACTAAATTCTATTACTACTATCTTTATAATATACTATAATATACTACTTAAAGATTATAACTTCCTCTTTAAACTAAAATATTTTTATAACTTAGGTTTTAAAGGAGGAGTTTATACCTATATAATTAATATATTAATTTTTTTTATTTAGTTATATAATGCTATAGACTACCTAACACGAATTAACTAATACATAAAGTTAGGTAGTATTATTAAATATACTTAAAATAGATACTATCTTATAAGCTCTAATAAAGCTCCTTTAATAACTAATAGCTAGCTAAATAGAAAGCCTAAATAATCCTAAAAATCTAAGATTACTAGAGTAATAGCTATAACTTTAGTTTTAATAACCTTTATTATTATAAATTTTATACTAAATATTATCTTAACTAAAATTTCCTTACCTATCCTAATTACTATTAACCCGTCCTTTAAGTATATTATAATAGATAGTATTACTATCTATAGGAATTAATAAGATACTACTAAAATTATAATAATAATAAATAACTTTTTTAATATCTAGACTAATTATAACTAAACTGTTAATATCCTAAAGKAGGAATAGATATTTATCCCTTTAAAAAAAGGAGCTAATCTTAAACTCTCTAAGGTCTACCCTTTAGGCGAAAAGGATAAATAAGTAGTTAATAAGATATTTAATAAACTATATTAATATAAAAAAATATAATAGGTAAGCTAACCTATAAAATTTAGTTACCTTATCTTTATAGTATAGCAAGACACTCTAAATAGTTAAAAGGGAAGAGTAGTTATTAATATATAAGGTTTAAATAAGATTATTAAATCTAATAATTACCTAATACTATTATAATCTAATATAATTAGCGCTATAGCTAGATATAAGTATATCTCTATAATTAATATAACTAGATACTTTTATTAGTTTAATATATATTAATTTAATAAATATAAATTAACTATAATCTTATATAAAGGTTAGGARTAGTATAATATTATTTTAATAAACTATAAAGGCTTACTACTATATATTTAGTAATAAACTAATAATATACTCCATCCTTTCTACGGCTTTATATATATATATATTAATAACATCGTTATCTTTTTATATATATTAAGTAAATACTTAGAATATCTAAGAAAAATCTTCTATCTTTATAAAGAATAAAGAGTTATATTTAGTCTAAATAAATCCTTCCTAAACTATCCTTTAGTAATATTATTAAGACAATAGGTTAATAGCCTTAGTTTATTTATATTAAAAAATAAAATTAAAGTAATTTAGGCTCTTTAATTTCTAAAAACTCTTTAGGACCTTAAAATTTATTTAGATATAATAAGTTAGCTAAGATCTTCTATCTAAAATTATACCTAGCTTATAAGATTATTATAGGAGCAAAAAATACTACTTATAAAAACCCTATTAATAAATAAAGAGGATAAAAAGTTGAAAGATATTACTAAAAAATATTAGTCTAGTTAAGCATACCTTTTTAAACTAATAAAAAAAGAGTTTTAAGTATATAAAGACTTATAAAAAGCTTTTTATTTACTAGTCTTTTTAGTTTACTTCAACCCCGCTTAACCTCTTTTTATAGATTTAGATACGTTAAAAAGCTAGAGATTTATAATAATAATATATTATATAAAGAGAGATTTAACTTTAGAGAAATTAATCCTATAAATTTTAATTAAACTAATATTATTTTTAAGTAAATTATTAAATAAAGTTAAAAAAAACTACTAGCTTATTAAATTAAAGATTATAAATATTATTTAGGTAATAAAAAAAGTTAGATATATAATTAAGTTAAGTAAATATCTATTTATAATAATATATATAGACTACTTAGCTATAGTCTTAATTTTAAGATAAATTACCCTTACTATCTTAAGTACTAATAAATTAAATCTTTATTTTATTAAAGCTTTATAATATTTATCTAGTTTTAATATTACTATCTATTATAAGTCTAGAAAATTAAATATTATTCCTAATACCCTTTCCCATCTCTAAGGATATAAATAAGTATAAGGGGATTAGCTTAGGGTTCTTAATATATTATATAGCTGACTTACTAAGATACTTAATACTAGCCTAAATCTCTTATTATTACCTAAGATAGTCTATTATGTTATACTTATTAAAATATTAAATAATTTCAAGGATTAGCTTAAAAAGTTATATTAAAAAAATAAGTATTAGGAAAGAATTTTAGATATAATTAAGTTATAAACTACCCTCCTACCTATCTCTATTAAAAATATACCTAATAATTAGGGTAAAGTTTTTAAATATAATCTTACTATATTATTTACTAAGCTTATATTATATCTTTCTATTTCTTTAGTACTCTTATTAGTTAAATAATAACCTAAAAATAAAACTTTAAAAATAAGATTTAAACTAAAAGATAGGCTTATCTACTATATAAATAAAGATAGAAGAGAACGTTTATATATCCCTAAATATATAAAAGGTAAAGTCTTTTATATAGCTTATAATCTTATTAATTATAATAGATTCTACTATATATATAACCGCCTATCAAATTTAGTCTATATTAGGTAGATAGTTAGATAGYTATAATAATATATTATATACTATCCTAAATACTAAGTCTTTTAGATAGTATAATACTCCTTATATAACTCCCTTAATCCTATTATTATCCCCTTAATATTATTTTATATTATTATAATAAACTTCATTATTAATTTACTAGTTATAGGAGAATTTAATATTTTATTAACTATAATTTATAAGTTTATAAAGAAGGTTATTCTAAAATTTAATAAAGATACCTAAGGATCTAAAGAATAAATAAATATTATTATTACTATACTTTATAAATATAATTAGGGGATCCTAAGATCCTTCTTAATAGATAAAGATTCTAAGTTTATATTATTATTTTAGAGGGTAGTATTCTAACGGCTAGGTATTAAAATATTAATATTAATAATATACTACTTATAGATAGACAGATAATTAGAATAAACTAATTAAATTATTAAGATTATATTATAGTACTACCTATCTAAGCTAAATATTAATTAGGTAGATATACTTCTATATATTAATATAATCCTTAATAATTYTATAAACTTTATTAYTAGTTTTAYTCTAAATAAATTRTTATATAGCTTTAAAATAAATAATAATTTTATACTTTTAAAGGATCTTCCTACTAAAGACTATAACTACCTTTAATAGATTAATAAGGATACTATTAATAAAGCTATAACCTTCTTAAATATAATATTAAAAAAGTATTATAATAAGAAATATATATTACTTTATTTTAGAGAAGGAAGCTACGCTTACCTTAAACTATATTATAAATATAAGATTCCTAGCTTAACTAATAGAAAATTAAGTTAATAGAGGATTAGACCCTTTAAAGTCTTAGAGAAAGTTAGTAACTTAGTATATTAATTAAAACTATCCTTAATTATATAAATCTATCTAATTATCTTAATAGTATAACTAGAGCTATGCTTATAAAATAATCCTTATAGTAAACCTTACCTAAATAATTTTAGGCTAGTAGAGAATAAAGATCTAAGTTACCCTTTATTTAAAATTAAGTACCTATTAAATAAGAGAATTATAAAAAGTACTCTATAATATCTTATAAAGTAGAAAGGTTAAGATTATAACTAAAATACTTACTACCCTTTATAGAAACTTATATTAAAAGTATAAGAACTAATAAATAAATATAACTTAAAGAACCCCTTCTAAGATATAATTATATATTATTACTAATAAAAACTAGTATTACTAGATATTAGTCTAACTAAAGCTATAACACTAGCGCCCCTATTAAAAGAACCCTAATATTATAGACTAGGCTAGCTATAAAAAATTACTCTAATACCCCTACCTAAAGCCCATTATAGAAGACTAAAGAAATATCTATTTTTATTCTTAAATACCTAACTCTATATACTAGTATTATTTAATTAGTAGATATTAATCTACTAATATACTACTAAGCTAGGTATTAAATAGAGTAAGGCCTTAAGGGCCTTTATAGCATTATCCTTAATAGCGCTAAGGTATACTAGAATATATATATTATACATTAACATATATATTTTAGGTTATATAATAAACTTAATAAAAATATTAATAACCTTATTTCTACTACTTTAAATAGAGTTAGCTATACCTTATATTTATTATACCTTATAGTTATTATATATACTAGTAAGTAGCCTTTTAAGTTAGAGGAACTATTAAATCTTTTAAGTAATAGCCTTTCTTTATACTATTTTTATATCTATCTTAAATAGGACCTTATATACGCTGACTGCTATATATATCCTAAAGACCCTTAAAATTCTAGCTTTATTAAATATTAGATTTTTAAGGACTTTAATCCTTTTATTAAAGGCTTTAATTTTTTAGGTAATAAACTTTAACTTAATTTACTAGTATTAAGTATTATAGCTACTTCTACTAAATCTTTTAAATCCTAAGTAATATATACTTAATTATCTATTTATTTTTATTTATTTAATTCTATTAGCTTTTTATTAAATATATTATTTATATCGCGTAAATCAGAGCGCTTCCTATAAAAGAAGGGTAATAATAATAGTAAAAAGGATAATATATACCTAAAGTTATATAATAAACCCCCTTATAAACTTATTAAGAAAGATAAATTAATATACCCCCCTTATTTTATAGACTTATTATTAATATAGGTATTCTAAATTATCTAATACCCTTTTATAATATAAGATAAGAGATATAAGTAGTAGCTATATATTTTCCTAAATAAGAAACCCCTAAAAGCCTTATAAGTTAATTAAGAATTAGCCTTAAAAATCTAGTTTATAATAATAAGTATATAGGTTTATTTAATAATTTTTAGTAAATACTAGCTCTATAGAGATAAAGATATAAAATTTAATATTAATTAGAGTAAATTTATTAGTAGCAAATATACTAATACTACTTATAATATTAATAAAGGGGTAGAGTATATAAAATAAGAGCCTTCTACTTTTTTTACTAGCTTATTATTAGGCGGCCTTACTATCATAAAAGAAAAGAAGGTTAAGGAGGAAGAAAGTAATAATAATAATAATATAAAACCTAAGTTAAAATACTAAAAGATTTAAACTAGAAAGAGATTAAAAGTAATAATCTAGCTTAAGGTAGTCTCTCTTACTATAAAAGCGCCTATACTAAAACTAGTAATAATATTAAAAGTAGCTACTAAAAAATATTAAAAAAAGGTAGCTAAATTAGATATCCTAAAAACTAAATTAAAAATATTAACTATAAAATTTATTAGTAGTATAATAGGAGGGAATAGATTTATTATTAATAATTTAAAGTTAAAAGAATATTAGACTAATAAAGCTAACTTAGCTATAATTAAATTAAAAAAGGCATACCTAGAAAAGTAATTAAAATAGGTATAAAAAAAGGTTATACTCTTATCTATAATATTATATAGTATATAGAGCCTACTTAATAACTATAGAGAACGCGTATTTAAATAAACTAGTATTTACTATAAGTAAGTAAAAAAAATAATAGATAAAAATAATATTAAAGAATTCTATAACTATATAGAAGAGCTAGTTAATAATAAAGACTTTAATAATACTTATATCTTTAAGGCGAATAAAATAATTAATAAGGTCTTTACTATCTTTTCTATAATAAAGTAAATTACCTTAAGTAATAATATCTTTAGTAAATAATATAATAGTATACTAAAAGGGTTTAAAAAATTATTTAAAAAGGATAATAAAATAGTTAATACCCTTAGTAAACTTAAGATTAAGGATAAGATCTAAATAGTAGTTAATTAAAAAAAAATTCTTAAAAAGGGTAATAATTATATATTAAATAATAAGATTATTTCTTAAGTAAGGTATATTAGATATAAAGTATAATAATAAGAATACTATCTTTTTCTTTAAATTAGGGGATTCTAATATAGTAATTATATTTACCTTTAGTTTAGGTAGCCTAACGCAGTACTTCTACTAATAAGTAATACCTTAATAGGCATATTAAGTTAATTCCTAAGAACTATAGAACATTATTAATATAATACCACATTATCTTAATAGAAGTCTTCCAAAACGCCTTATCCTACTAGTTACTATTTCATAAAGTTAAAGCCTTATTTATATTAATATTATATTATATTAGCTTTARAGACTYCTTTATTATATCTTTTTTTATAGTTTTTTTAAAGAGATTATTATTAATCTAAATAGCTTTTTTTTAAAGTTTATTAAATATATYTARRYTTATTTTARTYYTTATTAGCTTATTTTTAATATTTTCTTTTAACCCCCTTCTATATATTATTATAAGTATATTATTATTTTATTTAGTTTTAACTATATATTATTAGAACTATATTATATACTCTACTATAGATTTTTTTTATTTAATATATTAAATAACCTATACTGCTTAATTTATTTTATTAAATAGTATAAATACTTTATAAAGTTTAGCTTTAAAATAGATAAATCTTTTTATTTATTTTATTATTTTTAGTATATTTAATAGGTTATTTAAGTATCTTTATAAATAAGGTTATATTTATTTTTATATATTTTTATATATAAAGGTAATAATAACTACTATATATTATTTAACTAGTATATTATTATAGAAGTAAAGATAAAGTTAGATTTATATTAGCTACTTTTTAAACTTCTTTTTTTCTTTATAATAAAAGTTTAGTTAAGTAATCTTAATACTTTTCTTAAATTTATTATTAATATTATTATAATATCTAAACTAAGTAGTTTTACTTAAGGTAAGTTAAATTATATTTCTTTAATTTAATAAACTTATACTTAAGAATATTTAAAGTATTATAAACTAATATTATAAGATTATTCTAAAGATAAGTAATTAAAGAGTAAAGGAAAATAAAATAAGTTAAGTTATATAATATTACTAATTATTTATATAGATAAGGAGKAKACCTTTTATATTATAATAACTATATTAATTTACTAGTAAGGTTAAATATAAGGAGATCTAAACTATAGGTAAGAGCCTTAATTATATARATATAAAAAAGTCTACTAAGATTATTTAGTTTAGTATATTTAGTATACGAATCCCCTTACTTACTACTAAATATATTTATTATATTTAGGATGTTTAGTATACCTAGCCTTGCTAGTTACACTGAATATTTATACTATAAGTTTTGCCCTCCTAGCGTAATACCTGTCACTGGCCTATCCTTAGCCCTAGTTCTAACACTTATCCTTAATATTTTCTTTTAATCCCTTTTTATATATTATTATAAGTATATTATTATCCTATTTAATCTTAACTATATATTATTAGAACTATATTATATACTCTACTATAAACCTTTTTTATTTAATATATTAGATAACCTATACTATTTAATTTATTTTATTAAATAGTATAAAAACCTTATAAAGTTTAGCTTTAAAATAAGTAAATTTTTTTATTTATTTTATTATTTCTAATATATTTAATAGGTTATTTAAATATCTTTATAAATAAGGTTATACCTATTTTTATATATTTTTATATATAAAGGTAATAATAACTACTATATATTATTTAACTAATATATTATTATAGAAGTAAAGATAAAGTTAGATTTATATTAATTATTCTTTAAGCTTCTTCTTTTCTCTATAGTAAAGATTTAATTAAATAATCTTAATATTTTCCCTAAATTTATTATTAATATTATTATAATACTTAGTTTAGGTAGTTTTATTTAAGATARATTAAATTATATTTTTTTAATTTAATAAAYTTATACTTAAGGGTATTTAAAGTATTATAAACTAATATTGTAGGATCTTCTAAAGATAAGTAATTAAAGATTAAAAAGGAATAAGATAAGCTAGGTATAACTTTATATTACTTAATAATATAAGACTTAAGCTAATCTTTAATAGCTAGGAATAACTATTAGTTAAATTATAAAATTAAATATAAAGAGATCTAAACTATARWGTAAGAGCCTTAATTATATAGATAWAGRAAAGTYTATTAAGATTATTTAGTTTAGTAAGTTTAGTTACTAAACTTACTAGTTTTCTTTAAGTTTAGTTAATTTAGTTACTAAACTTATTAAACTATTATATAACTTATTACTAAGTCTATTCTAGGATATATATTAGTAGGGCGTTCACTATATTATACTATTAGGTTCTAATATATCTATAGTAAGTAAGTAGTAAATTTTAGCTATAAAGATATTTAATATTATAGAAAAAAGGCTTTTACTATTAGGAAAATAGCTTTAAGATATAAGCATTATTAATATTAAACTCTAAATATTAAATACTAGAAAAAATAAAACAAAATATAATTAGGCCTATATAAAAGCGGTTAATATATATAATAATTATATAGAATTAATTTATTATTAAGGCTTGTCATAGTTAAAATTAATTAGGTAGAAAATAGATGATATTCCTATCTACTTACATATAAGATTATATATAAAAGTGGTGCTAACTTATATATATACTAGGAAGGTACTCTAGTATCCTTTATTATTATATACTACCTATCTGCCTTCTATGTTTATAATAGTATTATTAAAAAAGAGAAAAAATGCTATATCCTTATAGCCTTATAAGGACGGCCGCGGCTGTAGTAGGATATTATAATAGTTATAGCCTTACTAGCTATAGTTATAACTATAGTAGAGGTAGCTAGCAGATTTACTTAAGAAGTTATAAGAAATATAGTAGGAGGTATTACTATTTTAGGGGTAGTAGGGGATATTACTACTATAGTAGCAAAAAATATTATAATAATAATATTATAGGCTAAGGCTGTTATATAGTAGTAAGTAAGGTAATGATTTTAGAACTCTTCTATAAATTTATACGCGTTGCTTAGGGTATGTAATAGGTATTATATATTATATTTATTTCTATACTCTTTTTACTTTACTAAGTACCTTTCCTTATCCTTATTAAAAAAGTGCTTAATTTTATATAATAAATTTATAGGATTTAGGTTATCTTCTTCTATAAGGCTAGGTAGTAGTAATAGATAATAGTATAGATCCTCTTTTATTAGAATAGGCTCTAGTTATGCTATTAAGATAATAAGATATATTATTATATTTAGTAGGAGTTTAAGATAGTAGGCTAGCTTCCTAACTTTCTTTAAAACCTTAAATAGTCTTATATACTAGTTAGAGTATTTATAGTATATACTAAGTATTTTATACTTATAATATAGATGTAGAAATATTAATAATCCCTTATTAAGGCGTAGTATTTTATGTATCTTATTATATTAAGTTTTAGTAGTAATATTAATAAAAGCTATTATATCTTAAGCCTCTAATCATTTAATAGAGTATAGGCGATTTAAGTTTTTTAGATTAATATCTAATTTTATTAATAAATTAAGGCCTTCTTTAACGTAGAAACTATATACTAAGTTATTAAGTAAAGATTTAATAGAATAAATAATATTATTAAGTAAACTTTATAAGTATAGGAATACTAATATCTAATTATCCTTTTTAATAAAGAGAAAGAATTTAAGTGCTATCTCTATAATCTAGTTAGTCCTTTTAGATTAATTATTAGTTTAGAGATACTATACTATAGTTATAAGGAGATTAATATTTATCTTACTAAATATTTTATACTAGAATAAGCCTATAAACTTTATATCTCTATTACTAATAATAGTATTAGGTACGCCCTAATTATATCTAGTAAAATTAGATAGGAAAGAGTTTATCTATTAAATAATATTCTAATCCTTAGTACCTAGGATTAGTAAATTCTTTTTACTAAATTTATAAGTTACTATTATTAAGGAATTAAGGTTATTATAACTTAGGAGTATAATAATAAAGTTAATARCTATAGTATAAAAGGGRATARATAATATTATAATTAAATATAATTTATTATATATAGAGTGTTTTCTTATTTAGTTTAGATTGTAACTTAGATAATACTTAATATATATATATAAATATCTAGAGAGGTTCTTAATAAACATAGATAATAAAATATAATTATAAGTTTTATAATAACCCYTATAGAAATTATTATTATAAGTAATTTTAAAAACCTTATACTATAATATCTTAGGAATATAAAGGCGTTCCCTTCCTTATTTGCTAGTAAGGTAGATTAGTCTATTTTTTAATTAAAAATAAAACCCTTCTAAAAGGTTTTCTTTATTATTTTTAAGAATATTAAGTACCTACTTCTAATATTTATCTCTTATATAGGTTTTAGTTAGATATTACTTAAACTTATTCTTTATCTTAACTAATATATTATAATATATAAAAGTTTTTAGGGAGAAGATATTTCTCTTAGCGGAGCTAAGGGAAGTTATATTATTATATAGGTAATTAAGAATTTCTACTTTCTTAGTTAATAGGAAGTCTATTTAGAGATATAAAAACATATTTAGGATAATATTTATTACGCTTAGCTTATATTAGATAGATAGATTAAAAGTAAAGAAATATTAAAAGGCTTATATTAAGTATAAATTTAATTTATTAGTAAAAGAAGTTAAGAGTAAAGTTTATCTAAAGATTAATATTACTATTAAATAATTAGTAAATATAATTATTAGGGACTTCTTAGTAGAATCTATTATATAGTATATTCTCTTAATAACTTAAATAATTCCTACTACTTCTAATTTAGTTAGCTAATAATTTTATTTAATACTATTAATATTTTAACTAAGGAATATTATAGGCTAGATAGTACTCTTCTTTATTTCTTCCTTATTTAACCTATAATAAATTATAGTAGCGAAACCCTAGACCTTTAAGATATTAAGGTTAATAAAGAGTTACTATTATTAGTTAAAGTATATAAGAAAAGTTAGTAATTTAAATACCTCTTTAATATTATAGAATACTTATAATTCTTTTTCTATAGGTTTATAATAAAGTCTATTTAAAAGTTTCTTTTAAGACGGGCCTGAGAGCTGTTTAATAAGTATAATAAGTAATAATTTTTAATTAGATATACTAATAACGCAGCCTATAGGACACATATATAATTTAGTAGATTTTATTATAGAAATTATATAGATATATAAATCTATATAAGACTTATAGGACTCTATATAAGTCTTAGAGATACGCGTTTCTATATTTATTAATGTAGATAGTATAGATTTAAGTATTTATTTTATAAGTTAAGTTTTTTTATTTTAGAGAGGTTAAACTCGCTACGTATAATAAGGTATTAATATATATAGCTAACTAGTTAAGCTTAGGAAAGTCTCTAATTTCCTAAGAATAGTTAAGAATTTTAATATAGTAATAATAAAAATCTTTTCCTTAGTAATAAATATATTTAAATTATTAATATATTATCCTAGCAGTATTATAAATAGATAGCCTAAGTATAATTTTATAGAGGCTAAAGAAATACATTTTAATCTAAATAGTTTAAATAGTTTTTTTAAATACTTAATATACTCTTCTAGTATTTTATTAAAGATAATAATATTATTTATAAATATCCTTATAAAGGCGCGGAGCGGTTTTAAGAGGGTATCTATTTATTATTAGATATATAAAGGAGATCCTTTAAAATCTATAAAAATAATAGATAATTCCTCTTAGCCTCTATAATTAATAATAGTAAGTTTATATCTATCTTTTAATTTAATTTTAAATTAGTAGAAGTATCCTACTACGTCTATTATAAAGATATAATAATATCTGGCTATAGCTTTAATAATATCTGACTGTAGGGGTAATAGATACGAATTATCTTCCGTAATTATATTTAAGCTATAAATATTAATTATAATATRTCTCTTTCTCYCYTAYAGGGTATYTTAYTAAAYAAYGAAATAGGGCTAGCTAAATAGTATAGGTTAGCTTATATAATATAATTTACCCTATTAATATAGCTTATTAAAGGTCTTATTAATTACTTCCTAATCTCTTTAGCTTAATAAGTAAACTTAAGAAGCCTTTAATTTTATACCTAGCTTTAGAATAACTAGTATTTACTATTTTTTTAAAATTTCTATTATTTCCCTTAAGTCTATAAAAATATCTTTAAAACCTTTAACTAGTCTTATAAGGGTACGCGCGGAATTTTTATTACTATAAATAATAATACTATTTAGGAGCTTATATTTTATATTTAGATCTATTTATATAGGTTTATTTTTTATATTAGTTTAGCTTTTTTACTAGCTATATACTATTAAAGGTTTTATGCTAGGTAAAACTATATAGTAGTTATATCTATTATACTTAATAAATATTCTAAGTCTTATATATCTTATAAGTTTAATAGGATATAATATAGTATTCTTAACCTTTATAAAGGTTATAGAGGCGTCGGCTATATATATATATATACCACTATTATAGCTGAGATTTTAGTTAGTTTAAGGCTTAAATAAAAAATCTCTATTATTAGGAAGAGTTTCTTAGTAAATTACTAATATATTTATAATTAAATTTAAAGCTACTATATATATATAATAAGACTTAATTACCCGCCGTAATTATAAGTTGTATTTCGAGATAAAGTATATTAGAATTTATAAGTATATATATTTCTTAATTATAGCTTCTTAGTTCTCTAAGTCTAGGTAAATATTATATATATTTAATATACTTATTCCTATAAGAATATTTACCCTAAGGTTATTAATAAGATATATTTTTATTAATATTTTTATCTATATTAAGCTTACGTCCTTAATACCTCTAACTATTCCCTTTATATATATATTAATACTTGTAAACTTTAATATAGCGGATACCTTATTACTAAATCCCTATACTAGTATATATAATAATATATATCTTACCTAAGATTAAAGATCTAGAATATTTCTATAAAGGAACTCTCTATCCCCTAGTATAATTAGATAGCCCGAATTAAAATATATATTATATATTTCCTTATTAGGGCTAAAGCTAGCTTAGGTTATAATATATTTAGAATTATAAAAAAAGTATCTTATAGGGTAGTTTTAGGAGAGTTATACTATAAATTTAATTATTTTAAATAAGGTAGGTATAACTTCTAGGTTAATAATATTATAAGGGGTATTATATTATATAATAGCATAATAGAATTTAATACCTTTAAAAATAATATAATTAGATTTAATATCTTTCTTAGATAACTTTAGAGTAAAGGTAACCTTCTCTTATATATTAGTTTAATATACTTTAGAACTATCTTTCTTTATAATATCTATTAAAAGCTTAGTTTAATATACTTTAAAAGTAGATCTCTTCTAATATTATTCTCTAAGATAAAAGAATAAGGTATTCTATAATATAAATATCTTCATATAACACGTATACTTATAATGATTTTAAGAAGATTTAGGAGTAGTAATAAAATTTATATTAATATTTTTATATCTAAGCTCTTTATTATATTACTTACTAAAATTAAAGTTCTTARTATATTTATTTTTATAATAGTATTCCTAATCTTATATAGTCTAGTTATTTTCTTTATTCTTATTATTAACTAAAGTATAGTAAGCCCTCTAAGGCTATTAAGAAAAGTTATTTTAAGAAGGAAAGTTATTTCTATATTATCTTAAACTAGATTTATTTAGCTAAAGTATAAAACCTATTATAATTTATTATTATTATAAAGGGAAAGGAAGCTATACTTATCTTTTTTATAAAGTAGGATATTAAGCTTATTAAAAGCCCTATTAATAACCTAATAGATATTACTAAAAGTTTTAATAATTTAAGTAGCGTAGCTAGAACTATTACTAAGATATATAAGTAGAGTATTAATAAAGAGGAAATTAAAAGGATTATTATTTAGGATAATTCTAGTTTCTAAAATTTTAATTTTTAGAACTAAATATCTTTAATATTACTCTTAGATTAGAATACTAATTATTATTATTACTTTATATAGCTATTAAGTTGCTACTAGTATTTAGGTATATTCTTTAAACCTTTTACTACTATTAATACTTACGGCAATCTATTATTATAAGGAATTAGTTTAGAGTAGAATTTAGATCTAGAGAATTAATATTAAATTAGAATTTAATATTTAAGCTATTTTATATAATATCTAGCTAGTTATATACTGTCTTAAGTTTTATAATTTTAGTAGTATATATAATTACTATAATATACTCTCATAGTTCCCTATATTAAAGGGTATTATTTATAGTATATTTCTCCTTTAGTAACTAAGCTATCTTAATATTTTTAGAAAGCCTAAAATACTTTATTAAAAAAGTTTCTTATTTATTTAGATTTTATTTATAGGTTAGAAGTTATTTCTTATTTTTAATAAATTAAGAAGTATACTATTCTAAGGCTTTATTATAGAGGTATAATTATAGGTTCCTATAAATAAACTTTATTCCTTAGGTATATAAGATATCTTTAATTCTATTAATAAAGATAATAATATCTTAGAAAAATATTTCCTTCCTAGTATACTCTATTCTAGGAGTAGTATTAGATAATTTATTATTATAAAATAAATTAAAGAATTTAATATTTTCTAGATTAAACTAGGGCGTGCTAGGGTTATTATTTTAGGTAACCTCTCTAGGAGGACCTTAGTCCCTAAAGGGTCCTTATAGCCCTTATAAGCCTAGTAGAATATAGTTTTCTTATAAAAAGTAAGAAATAATATTTAAGATAACCTACTCTAAATTAATATTATTTATTAAAGTTAGTTATTTATTCTAGTAAAACTTTACTATATTATAAAAAACCTCTTTAGTTATTTAGGATTATATTTAAAAAAGTTAGGATAGTTAATTTAAAGTATTACCTTTATAAGGTACCTTATTTAAAAAGTTACTTATTAGATTACTTATTAAAGGCGTAATAATAAGTAGTTAAATAAGAGTTTTAAATACCTTTAAATCTTTTTATAGTATTAGTTTATTTAATATCTAAATTAAGTTCTAGGCTATTTAAAAGGCTTTATTATTAATAGAGTTTTCTTTAAATATTATAGAATTTGCTTAAGTCTTCCTAGAAAGTCCCTATAGGTAGGTACCCTTTAGTAAAGAATAAATTATAATAATATCTTAAATAGCTAAGTAAAGTCTATCTAAAACTAAGTAAAAATTAGGGTTTATAATATTAAAAAATACCTAAATTTAATAGGCTTTTATAACTATTTTTATAGAGAGGTTTTATAAAGGAATAAAGGATAAAGAAGCTAGTTTAATAATTTTTAACTATAGTAATATACTCTTTACTAAAGTAATATAATAATAATTAAAGTAAAGAGTAGATAAATAACTTAATAATAACTTAAAAAAAATTTAAAAAAGGAGATAATAGGATTTAGTTCTTAAAAATAGGAGGTACCTTCCTTAACTATAATTAAAAAGGTTATATAGCTAAAGCGCTCTATTCTTTTTTACTTTTTAAGGAGGAATAAGTTAGAACTTAGAAATAAACTAAAAAATAAAACCTCTAATAAAGAGTTAAATAATATAGTAGAGTAATTAAACTTAGTATAAATATAAAATATAAATTATTTCTTCCTTTTTTAGRCTATAATATACTATAGTAAGCTAGAATATTATAGAGGCTAATATAAAAGTATCTTATAAATAGAGTCTAAAGCATCTAAATAGAATATAGATAAAAGAAAATATAAATTAATACTAAAAAAATAGCTAATAGTATAGGTAAGTAATAATAAAACTTAGATATATTAATTTAGTAGCTAATTAACTATTATTACTATTATTATAGTTAAAATTAATTAGGTAGAARATAAATAATATTCCTATCTACCTATGTATAGGATTATATATAAAAGTAGTACTAACTTATATATGTACTAGGAAGGTACTCTAGTATCCCTTATTACTATACGCTACCTATCTGCCTTCTATGCCTATAATAAGGCTTTTCTTTTCTTTCTTTTTCTTTTTTTTTTCTTTTCTTTTTCTTTATCCTTTTCTTCTTATCCTCCTTCTTCCTCCTCTCTACTTCCCTTTCTTTTAGGGTATAATCCCTAGGGATCTAATTATATTAGCATTAAACTATATATAGTATATATAAGGTATAATAATATACCTATATTTCTATCTTTTTTTTTTTTTTTTTACCTCTATCTCTTCTTCTTCCTCTTTTTTCTTTTTATTATTTTTTTTTTTTTCTTTTTTTCTCTTTCTTACTTTCTCTCCTCTCCTCTAACTTCCTTTATAGAGAGTTAGCAGCGAGTATAGTATAAATATATAAATAAATAAAAAGATTAAAAATAAATATTATAAATAAAAAGTATAAGATAATTTAGCTTACCTTTTATAATAAGTTAGTATAATAATATAAGATAAGAATATTATTTATTAATATTTTTATTTTTTTAGATAATAATATTAATTATTAAGTCTATTATTTATCTTATATTCTTAAAGTTAGAGATTTATCTTTATATTATTAAAAGACCTTTTTATAAAGGTCTTTAATATATAAAGTTACTCTAATAGATATAAGAGGGTTTAGAATTATAATAATTAATATTATTATTTTTTTAATAAAAAAAAATAGAATCTAAACCTATTAATAAGTTATAATTATTAATTATAATAATAACTTATTTTTTTATAATATAGAGAACTCTACTAATTCTACTTATATTATAGGTAAGATAATATTATTAATTAAATATAAATTTCTTTTACCTAAAGATAGTTTATATATAGTAGATTAATTATTATTAATTATTAATAATAGCTAGTATATATATTATATATARTATATAAAGTACTTACTAATATTAATAAAAAGACTTTAAAGTTATAAATATTAGTCTAAAGTAATATAATACTTTAATATAAAGGTACTTATAATAATATATTTATTATTAAAGAAGGGAAAAGAGGATAAGGTTAATATTAATAATATATTCATTATAATTATATTATATAATTATTATATAATAACTTACCTACTATATAGTTATTACTATAATAATAAATAATCTATAAGTTATAAGCGTATTATATAACTAGATTATATAATAAATAATATTAAAATAAGTTTTTATATAAGAGACTCTTTTCCTTCTTTTTCCTATTAAGTTTTAAAAGTTTTTAATAAGCTTTATACTAATAGGCCGCCTCCTCTTAGAATTATATTAATAGTATAACTACGCGTAGTAGAGATTCTATATTAATAAACTAATATTTAGGAGAGAGGATAACTATAATAATTAATAACTATTAGGATAGCTTAGTATTAATAGTTAATTATTATAAATATTATATTAATACTATGCTAGTGTAGATAAGTAGAATATATTATATTATCCTACTTTATCCTAATAAGCTTAAAGGGTGCCTACCCTATAATAGTAGGATCCTTAATAATTAGTTCTCTAATATAATCTAATACCTACTATTACTATTTCACGTCTTTAAGTAATCCTTAATAGCCTTTATTATATAGTACTAGTAAAGTATAATAGGCCTATATTATAAAAGCTATTACTTTATTATATACTTATTAGAAACTACCTATTATTACTAATAAGATTTATTACTATCTAGCGACTATATATAGGTAGGAAGCTAATATATAAAAATATAATTACTTAAATTTATATTATTCTTTATTATATAGCTACCTATAATCTATTTATACTACTATAAAGAATAGTGTCCTTAAGTATATATATTAATATCTCTAGATCTATTAAGATGAGCTAGTACTATTCTTAATAAAAAAGTAGAATATATATATATATAAATTAATTATTAGTTAGCTCTTTAAAGAGAGCTAACTAAGTTATAAAAAAGGAGAATAGGTTAGTCCTTAAAGCTAGTTCTTATATATAGCCTAGTAAGCCTTTATATATAATATTACTACTAAATAACTTATATTTATTAATAAATCCCTATTTAAAGCTTAGACTAGGTAGTAGTATCTAACTTATAATTTTATTAATTAAGCTATTTACTAGTAAGATAATATAAGATAGGGTAATACTTAAAGTATCTTATTTATATATACTATTAATAGCTATCTCCCTTATACTAAGATTAAGAAAGGCTATTATAATAAGGAGATATTTAGGGAGTAGATTATTAATAAGTTTTTATCTTATTATAATACCTTTCTAAGCTATTATAGTATTATTATCTTAAATAATATTAATATTTATCTAAACTATAAGGTAAAGTAAGTTATTAAAGATAGAGATATCCTTTTAAAGTTTCTTCCTCTTTACTTATCTAACTATAATCTTATTAAGCTTATATTTAGTATACTAAAAGCTTAGATAAGATACTATTTTAAGTAATTATAACTATAATTTAAAAGAGATTTTAGAGGATTTCTTTAGTATATAATTAAGAATAGTAGATATAACTAAGTAGTAATATAATATTTTTAATATTACACTAATAGCTATTAATTTAAGGGTGATATTAAAGCGTATTATTAAGAGCTTGCAACATGGGTAGAGGAGGAAGAATAATAACAACACCGCTATATTTATATATATAGGATTTATGGCTTCAAAATTGAATAAAAAAAAGTTGAAATTATTATGTAGTGCGGATTTCTATGAGGAATACACGCGCGCGCGCACAAGGAAAGATGCTAAGCTTTCGCAAAGGTTTTGCACATGCCAAATGACGCACCCCACCTCGTCCGTCAATAAAATTCGGCGGCCTGATCATTGGTTGTATCTTCTTGCCGCATCATTACACCCTGAGCGTAGTACCCTCTCCCTGAATCCTTGAATTCCTGAGTCATTCGTCCCTATTTAGCGTTGCGGTTATAGCCATGAACACAGGAAGACTACCTGACATCAAATGCTTCTAATATCAATCGTTGATTTTCATTCGAGAACCATTGCCAACTCATTATTATGTATCCCCCTTCCTCTTTCCTAACCCTGCTACTCGAGATCCGCCAACATATTCACTCCTACCTCCTCGACAACAAAAACCCCAAACTCTACCTCGCGAGCGATTTGAAATACTCCGCATACTGCCTCTCCCGTACCTGTCGCCAGCTCTACCATGAAGTGCCTAACCACTACTACGGCAAGAGCGTCTTCCGGCTGTCCCTCTCTGATTATGCATTTATACGAAGCATACTGCCCACATTGGCTATGAGATGGGCTGAGGATGTGATAAAAATCAATCTCAAAAGAGTGCAACACCTCCGGTTAGAGATGGAACTTCACCATATTGCAGTGTCTGATCTTCAGCAAGTGGAGGAACTAAAATGGTTGTGCGGCGCTCTGATGCGCGCAAGGCAGGGGTCTATGGAGACGTGCTGGTTGAAAAGTCTTGATGTAATGGTCCATGGACCGGGACGGTGGGGTGAGATTGGCAACTCCACAGCGCAGGGTACCAATGAAGAGATGGCACGGTATAAAGCCTTTATAAAGCCATTGCTAGGGAGGATTGGCAAACTCACCGTTCGCGGTCGGCAAGTGACGCTTGATGATGGGAACTTCAGAGGCGACAATGGTAATCTTACCAGGAATGACGATACCAATGGTATTTCAGGCGGTCAGTGTGGTTGAAAACTTGAAGTCGTAGACGTGACATCCTATAAAGGAGGAGAACAGCCCCAGCCGTTCAATCCGAAGGTCCATGGAGACCTATTAGCACAAGAGTAGTATGTTGTTTTCATTGACTATCTTGCAATTGAAATGAGACTGTGAGATGAAAATGTCCCGTTCGCGAACCCTACGGCAGGTACTTAGCTGCCTCAGCTAGGAGCGAAGAGCCATGGTCCAGACTTTCATGCAGAGACTTTTAGAATCTGCCATACGCTACCCGATTGATTATTTGGCTGTTATAAGATTATGTTCAGGAGGATAGGTAGTCCGCGATCCATAGGGCTGAGCTCCGCAAGCGCTAAGCGAGTCTTGGCACGCACACCCAACCTTGTCCTTGAGACCAGCGATCCACACAGCATCGACAACATCCAGAACTTCATCAGTCGCAACAATGCCCACTCGACTGACGAAGACCCGCAAGCACCGCGGCCACGTGTCTGCAGGCCATGGCCGTGTGGGAAAGCACAGGAAGCATCCCGGTGGACGAGGTATGGCTGGTGGACAACATCATCACCGAACAAATCTCGATAAATATCACCCCGGTTACTTTGGAAAAGTGGGAATGCGGTACTTCCATAAGCTGCAGAATCAGTTCTGGAAACCAGTTATCAACCTGGACAAGGTGAGAGGCAGCAGCTTTTCTTACAACGTGGTCAACGGATGGTGGGATCAATTATTCCATTGGTAGCGCAAAAGAGTTCTGCCATAGAGAAGGCTAGAAGCTTGGGCAATAGAACGTCGTACATGATGCTAACATTGGGGTTTTTTTACTACAGCTCTGGTCCCTCGTTCCCCAAGGAAAGCGCGATGATTACCTAGCCGACAAGAAAGGCGAGACAGCACCCGTGCTCGATCTATTACCACTAGGCTATTCGAAAGTGTTGGGCAAGGGGCGGATTCCGGAGATACCCATGGTCGTGAGGGCGAGATTCTTCAGTCGGGAAGCAGAGAGGAAGATTAAGGAGGCTGGAGGTGTGGTGGAGTTGGTCGCGTAGGTTGAGGGTTGAAGAGGGAAGGGGAAAACCTTGTGGCTATACACATCTGCTAGCATCATAAATGGCAATGCTTGAACAATCAGCGAGGCTCCTTCGCGTATGTTGAATCGACATCAGCTCTAGGTTCTCGGCTGGACCCAAGTGACGAGCTTAATGGATTAAGAGCTATCTAAATATAAATCCAAGCCTAGGGGTATATGATGCCTAATAATGCCTCTCCAATGCTCCTCTATATCTCTATGCCCTTTATAATACCTCCATCTCATCTGGCTCCGTGTCACAGAATGTCTCCTCTGCCAGAAAGTCATGCGCAAGTGCTGCCCTCGCAGATATCCTTCTTCGAGGATCCAATTCTAAGCATTGCTCCAGAAACTTGACAGCGTCTTGGACCCCCGAGTCAAGTTCTCCCCCGTTACCAGAACCTCTCGCGTTGGTCGACCATTGAATGATCTGAGCCAAAGAAAAACCCTGTTTGCCAATTGTGGGAATGGTACACTCAAACATGGCGCCATGAAGCACCGCACATTGCCTCATTCTTTGTTGTCCAAAGATGGTGGCAATTTCGATCATAGCCTCGATATCGTCGGCGGAGTTAAAAAAGGGAAATCTCTGCGCGAGGATGGTGAGCAGAATAACTCCTACTGACCAGATGTCGATCTTGGTCGTCTGCGCAGTGCACTTAAGGAGGACCTCAGGAGCTCTGAACCCTCTTGTTCCAGCTCGATTTGCTCTCCGTGAGGGTCTAGAATCGTTCTTTGGGTACCCAGTAGGGACCGGCTGATTTCGCGCTCGACTCGCCTCGACCTTGGCCTTTCTGTTGGTTGGATGATCCTGGCACAAGCAATGTTGTTGGTCGGTACCCTCTCGCTATCACTAGTTAGTATGCATTGGAACGAAAGGTTCTACTCATTCTATACCTCCGCTAATCCAAAATCTACTAAAACGCCTCGCTGTCGTTCTATGTCATACAAGAAATTGCTATCGATTTTAGCAGCGCCTGGATGACTTAGGTTCTTATTACTCACGTTGGCTTGATGTCTCTATGTATAATTCCATGCTTATGAACTGCGGCAAGGGCTTGGAACATGGACCGAAAGTATATTCTGATATCATGTACGTTCATACTACGGTAAAACACCTGGCTACATTAGCTCACGAAACGGAGAATAACTTAAAGACAATTTACTCGGAAGTCTTGGTGTCGGAAATGAGGCAGTATAGCGACGACTTGATCCTGATGTCTGAAAGCGGTGATCAAAGGGCAAACAGCCTCGCATCCTCTCAAATCGTGGAGAAGTTCGAGTTCATTCTGTATCCTCATTGGGCTACTTGTGACGTAAATCTTCTTAATGGCAACATAGATAGCCCGACGCGGCGGCTTCTGGCTCTGGCTGTTAACAAGGGTAGTGGACGCCTGCGAATCGTCCTCTTTCCGGCGTTTGAACGGCGGAGACGTCCATTTCGAAGCATCATTGGATTCTATGTCCCAGTCGTTCTCATAATATTCGTAGTGGAGGTCTTCGGCTTTGTAAACCGTCGAGAAAGTACCTGAGAATATCAATCAGCCAATCTGATTGGCAATTGTTTTCTTGCGGCTTTGAATTGTCACCTTCGCCAATCTTATCAATCATACGAAATTTCAAACCGTTCTCTCGAAAGGTCTCTTCTAATTTGGCCATCTCTTCCTGAACGGACCCATCAAAATCTAACTCGTCATCGTCCGAGGAGACTTCAGAACGCTGGGAGTCTGCTGAGATCTCCTCACCCTCTGGATCATTTTGAGCTCCGTACCGTGCTCCAGGACTCAGCCCCAGCTTTTCGCTAAGGGCAGTTGCAGGCACAAAATTTGTACCAGTAAGGAAAGGATTCTCTTCTGCAATTGGCTCTACGCGAGTTGCCATTGCTTTACGTCAGTATTTTGGAGTACAGACAGACATCCCAATTAATTTGAGAGCAAGAAAAGAAACACTTCTCGAAGTATAGTTTCCAATCCTCGCCAGGCTGTCATTGCAATGCGGGGGGGATACCCATGTCACTGTGTCAGATAACCCTTAGCGGGGCATGCGCGGAACGCGTCTAAGTAAACAATGGTCCGTGCGCTGTAAACATCGCCTTGCGATAAAGATTACCGATGAGAGAGCTCTACTATACATTGTCGCATCACCGTACATATTCGCTGTAAAGGTGTATGCCATTTTATTCCGTTTAGACCAACCATGGGTGACCAGGTGGACTTTGACATCAATGATGCCCTCAAGCATTATCTCAGTGACCCTGCTACAATAGCAACCCCAGAAGCAGACGGAGCTCTCCAGGATTGCGAGAGCGACCCAGAATCGCTTACCCAGGGCCTCATCAATGGAGTGCTCAACCCAATTGTGGATTCAATCGCAGAAAATGCGGCGGCTTTGACCCAAGCTTCCACATTCGATTCCCTTCAATTCCTACTCAAGTGTGCCCCCATTTTCTCTGCTTCCCAACATGAATTCCCTAGTGATCCAGATTCTGAACTTTTCAAACTTTCCAGATCAGCTTCCATGCTGCCTACCATCTCGCTGAGCAAAATTTTCGACCTAATAATCTCTGGCCTCGCCTCAGAGGCACAAGCCGTTCACACTGATCTTGAGACAGACGAACAAGATGCTTCGCAGCATCAAAAACGGTTGTTGGAGATGTATGCATTCCTCTTGCAGTGGACTATATCGGTGGTGGAGGTAAAGGCAGCAGAAAAGCCAAGTGGGGCATCAGCCAAAGGTCGGGGTGCTGGAAAGGGTGCAAAGTCAAAAGGTGTTACAAAGGATAGCAGATGGGAATCTTCAGCACAACTACAGACCGCCCTGGACACAATGTGCAAAGTACTGAAGCTAAAGCTCGGCAAGATATTCGTGACGACCTCGGAGAGGGACACATTCGTTGGGCTTTTCACACGCCCTGTTTATTTGATCTTGGAGAGTGAACAACGAATAAAGAGCACGGCTTTACGTATGCATGCTTTCAAGGTGCTCTGTATAGCAGTCAAGCACCATGGCCATGCTTTTGGTAGATTCTGATCGGTGGGTCACCTGTCGCATCCGCTGACCATTTGCAGGAGCGCAAACCTCGATCATCCAGAATTTATCCTACTTCGAGCACCTTGCGGAGCCGATGGCCGAGTTCTTGCATATCCTTTCTGAGCAGTACGACTACCCGCAATTAGCGGACGAGGTCTTAAGGTACTGTCACTCGGACTTTGGCGTATTATTGCTCGATATTGACAAAGTCATTGCAGAGACCTGAGCAACAAGGAATTTAACAACAATGACACAAGAGGCCCCAAATCTGTGTCAGCATTTATCATAAAGCTCTCCGAACTTGCCCCGCGACTAGTGATTAAACAGATGACATTGCTCATTAAACAATTAGATAGCGAAGTAGGCCTAATCCTCCTCCGTTATTGAGTTTGGGAGCTAATTGTCATAGGCATATACCCTTCGATGTGCCATCATTGAGGTCTGCGGAAATTTAATTGCGGACCTCAGCAAGCAAGAAGAGCGGAACGGAAATTCCAAAACCCAAATCCATGGCTTTTTTGACATACTGGAAGAACGCTTTCTGGACACTAACCCCTATTGTCGTTGTAGAAACATTCAAGTGTACATGAAGCTGTGCGATCTGGAACAGAAATTTCCTAAGCGCCGTCAAGCAGCTGCGGAACTTGCTGCCCGGAGCCTCGAAGACAAGAGCAGCAATGTGAGGAGGAATGCTATCAAGCTGCTGGGCAAGCTTGTATCGACACATCCTTTTAGTGTTATGCACGGTGGACAGCTTTCGTACAAGGAATGGGACGGACGCCTCCAAGCTGTGGAGGAGCAACTTAGTGCTTTGAAGCCCCCAACTGACTCGCCAGGGCTTGGAGAAAAGCAAGGTCAGGCCGAAGCAACCGTTGACAGCGCTTTACTAGACGAAGCCACGACTATAGACAGTCCGACCAAAGAGCCTACTCTGATGACCGAACAACAGCAAGCGGCCGCGTCCAAGAAAGCAGCAGAGGATGCAGCAACTTCAGAGCTGATGACGCGACTGCAATTGACACGCAAGTATTACACGGAAGCTATCCGTTTTATCGAAGTTCTGCACGCTGGGACGCCGGTAGTCTGCCAGCTATTGTCTTCTAAGAACAAAAGTGAGGTCATCGAGGCTATGGACTTCTTTGTAGTCATCGACGCGTACAAGATCGAGGCTGCAAGGACTGGCATTCGCAGAATGCTGCGTTTGATATGGACGAAAGGCAACAGTGATGAAGGCAAAGGGGTCCAGACACATCTTATTGACTGCTACCGAGGCCTTTTTTTTACCGCTCCTGACTCCTTCAGTGAGAATGATGCTGCAAATTATGTCGCTCGGAATATGATCAGTCTAACCTTTGGCGCAACCCCGGCAGAGCTGACATCTCTGGAGCAGCTACTCAATACCATGGTGAAAGCCGGTCACGTGTCAGAGCTTGTTATGACCAAGCTGTGGCAGGTATATGGCGTCCAAAAGCAAGATATCTCCAAGAATCAGAGGCGCGGGGCAATCATAGTGCTGGGTATGCTGGCTACTGCAGATCCTGAGATTGCCGTCAAAGAGATGGGTACCATGCTCCGCATCGGCTTAGGACCTCTGGGACGATCAGATCTAGCTTTGGCAAAGTATACCTGTCTTGCACTCCGACGTATGAATCCGACAAAACGTCAAGGCAAGAACGCTGCCATCGAAGCATCAAAGCTTCCTAACGATCATGCTATCCTTGTGAAGCTCGCTGCAATGGTCGAGATCGTTTCTGATAGCAAAGACTGGTGAGCTGCTATCCTTTTTAAGCATTGTAAGAATTACTAATATCGTGCTAGGTATGGTGTCGCTGAGCAAGCCATTGGTGCAATATACGCCTTATCAAACCACCCGGACACTCTCTGCTCAGAAATACTTCGTCGGAAGACGAAGTACGTTTTTCAGCCTCCAAGTCAGCCATCCACGGACCCTATGGAAGGACTTGAGGGCGAAAGCGCACTACCCTCACCACCCCCTGAGGAATCCGATAGGAAACAAAAAGCATCGCTGGCTCTTTCCCAGCTCCTATTCATCGTTGGACACATATCCATTAAGCAGATTGTTCATTTAGAACTCTGTGAATTAGACTTCAAGAGGCGAAAAGCCGAGAAAGAGAAAACGAAGACAGCCAACGGCTCTCCAGTCAAGTCTGGAGGCGTTGATCAAGACGAATTAGACTTGATCGGCGGTACTACCGAAGATGACTTTACGGAAGCCATGACTCATATACGCGAGCGAGAGCTCCTTTATGGCGAGAATTCACTTCTTTCAAACTTTGGGCCAATGGTAACAGAGATTTGCTCAAACAATACAGCTTATCAAGACGAGGATCTCCAGGCTGCTGCCACGCTTTGCATGGCTAAGCTGATGTGTGTCTCGTCCGAGTACTGCGAAAAGAACTTGCCCCTCCTTATAACTATCCTCGAGAGATCGCAGAACGCCGTTACTCGAAGCAATGTAGTGATTGCGTTAGGAGACATGGCGGTCTGTTTCAACCATCTCATTGACGAGAACACGGACTTCCTCTATAGGAGACTGAACGACAATGATGCTTCAGTCAAGCGCACGTGTCTTATGACCTTGACTTTCCTCATCCTAGCTGGACAAGTGAAGGTGAAAGGTCAGCTGGGTGAGATGGCTAAATGCCTAGAAGATTCAGATAAGCGAATTGCAGATCTTTCGAGGATGTTTTTCACCGAGTTGGCGACAAAGGACAATGCGGTATACAATCACTTTATCGACATGTTCTCCCTGCTGAGCGCAGAGAAGAATCTGGAGGAAGATGCCCTCAAACGGATCATCAAATTCCTATCCTCGTTCATCGAAAAGGTGAGTCATTAAGAGTACCATCTATGCATCCCTCTTATTAACCGTTCTACAGGATAAGCATGCGAAGCAGCTAGCAGACAAGCTCGCAGCCAGGCTCGCACGATGTGAGAGCGAACGACAGTGGAACGATGTTGCCTACGCCCTATCACTGCTTCAGCATAAGAATGAGGAGATCCAGAAGACGGTCAGCGCAGGCTTTAGGCTCGTTGAGGCTACAGCTTGACGAGCACATTGTTTTAGTACTTGCCATGTCATAAGTGCCAGCGCTTGGAGTTCGTTTTTTGTTGCGTATGTTATTGATACCCTGTCTCAAGCTGATGGTGGCAATTGTGCGGCGCCATATTCACCTCCATACTGTGCGGTGCTTTCCTTCACGAAGAGCATGAATCTGAATGCAGAATTACCATTCAAGTAATATCTATGCAGCCGCTTGCTCCTGAGAAATCCAAGCCGCTCGTATAGTTTCATGGCGGCTGTATTAGTGACTTCCGTTTCGAGTGCGATCTACAGCCCATTTTTCAGCACAGGGTTCGATCAGCTAGCGATGGAATTGGGGAGAGACCAGTACCTCATCAGCATCTCGTTCAATCATCACATCTACAGCCATCCGCACCAATTTGGTAGCAACTCCTCTCCCCCGATACTCCTCCCGAACAGCCAGCATAGCGATATAACCCCTGAGTGGCCCACCCCTATGCGGTTCCAGTTTCGAGATTACTACGCCAAGGAGCTTATCCTCTTCATCTAATGCCTAATCTCAATCAAAACTAGCAAAAACCTCGAACAATTGGAGATGAATACCATAAAGCATAGATCACCCCATTGGTAGAGAAAATATCTATAGACATAGATACTGTAGGGTTCCGAGAGGTCCTGGGATATCAATTGCCGAATTGCGGAGAGATAGGTGGTTTCCTTAGAGCTGTGATATTGGACGTAACGTAGCTCTGGAGGAGGGGAGAAATCTGAGGCCATTTCTCAATGACCATACCAGAACAACTGAATAACCACGAATAGTATCCGGATTGTTGGTTACAGAGTAAGATAAGTACAGTGTTTTGGCGAAGGTCTAATACAACGGCAGCGCTCAGCCCTACCTTCGCAGATGCAGTGCGAGTTTACATCCGGGTGAACCGAAGCTTAGCCGTTCAAGGTATGATAACAACCGATATGTTTGCACGGACACCTTTACACCTGCCAAACAACGCAGCTCTGGAGAACGGAGGGGCAGGCCTCTTCGGTAGCTATGTCGACTCTACGACGTCGAGTTCTGGGCCCTTCTGGCGACTCCACTCCAGAATCTTCTGAGCTCTCGCGTGACCCATCACCAGCCAAAGGCGAACCAGTAACTTTGATTTCCGATGCACAGCTTAAGAAATTAAAGAGCAAAAAGAGCAAGCGACGGCAGGGTCTGATATTTGGCTTAGGAGGCCTGTTCGGTCTTGTCATCGCAGCATTTTTCGCTAATCGACACGATGTGATAAGATTGGAGGGTCTGGTTGATTTCAACTTAGAGACCCTTTTGGATGTCATACCGGCCGGCATAATAAATGATGCCAAAGATATCACGGTATATCTAGCCGCGTCAATACTTTGGAGTATATGCCCGAGCTGAAAATGCTGATGCAGATGGTGACCATAGCGAAATGAGCGTGCAGCCGTCAACTACGATTCCTTTTCCGTAGGTCTACATCTACAGTCGCAAGGTGTCAGGGCTCTCCATCCAGTCGTCATGGTACCTGGAGTCATATCGACTGGCCTGGAGAGTTGGGGGACTGAAGAAGCATCAAGGCAATATTTCAGAAAGAGGCTCTGGGGCAGCTGGAGTATGATGAGGGCTCTCGTGGTGGACAAGAAGGGCTGGAAACGACATATCAAGCTGGACCCGATCACTGGACTGGATCCACCAGGTGTGAAGCTGAGAGCTGCGCAAGGCTTTGATGCTGCAGATTTGTAAGGACTCTCTGCGGCCGATGCTGGAGGGTATCGGCGCTGACGTCTATAGCTTTATCACTGGTTACTGGATTTGGTCCAAGATATTGGAAAACCTAGCAACACTGGGCTACGACCCGTGGGTCTAGCTTCGATTGCATTGGCAACTTACACTTACATAGTGTAGGACGAATGCGTTTACCGCAGCTTACGATTGGCGATTATCATGTGCCAACCTTGAACATCGCGATCATTATTTCTCGCGCTTAAAGTCTCACATCGAGTTAGCGTTGCAGACCTCTGGCCAGAAAGTTACTTTGGTCTCACATAGCATGGGCTCACAAGTTCTCTTCTATTTCTTCCATTGGGTTGAGGCCCCGGCCCAAGGCGGTCCTGGCTGGGTTGACCAGTATGTCGACTCATGGATCAACGTGAGCGGCTGCATGCTGGGCGCTTTAAAAGGACTCCCAGCTGTGCTCTCAGGCGAAATGAAAGACACAGCACAGCTCAACGCTTTTGCTGTCTACGGCCTGGAGAAATTTCTTGGTAAGGATGAGCGATGCGAAATTTTCAGGGCCATGCCGGGACCGTCAATGATGCTTCCAAAAGGTGGAAACGCTGTTTGGGGGAACCAGACATGGGCTCCTGATGACCAACCTGAACAAGATCTAAGCTATGGGACTTTCATTAACTTTAAAGAGAGTAATTCGACGCAATCTCCTGGAAACCTTACGATAGAGGACAGCTTTTCCTATTTGCTAGAACATAGCGAGTCTTGGTACAAAGACCAGGTGCTTGACAATTACTCCCATGGCGTCGCCCATACAACTGAGGAGGTAGAGGCTAACGAACATGACCGCCGCAAATGGATCAATCCACTGGAAAGTCGTCTGCCACTCGCGCCTAGTCTAAAAGTCTATTGCTTCTACGGCATGGGCAAACCCACTGAGAGGAGCTATTTTTATCGCGAGGACTTGGACCCTTTGTCGACACTCAATGTTACCATTGATACATCACTGACCAGAGGGAGCATCGATCATGGTGTAGTCATGGGGGAAGGCGATGGTACGGTCTCTTTGTTAAGCACGGGCTACATGTGTGCAAAAGGCTGGCATCTCAAGCGATTCAACCCTGCGGGTGTCAAGATCAAAGTCTTTGAAATGCCACACGAGCCTGATCGATTCTCGCCACGTGGTGGTCCTAATACTGGTATGATCATCTCTTAGTACTTCATCCCTGGTACCGCTCGCTAATGCCCCTGTAGGTGATCATGTGGACATTCTCGGACGGTCCTCTTTGAATGATCTGATTTTACGCGTTGCTGGCGGAAAAGGCGATCAGATCGAGGAGAATTACGTCTCGAATATCCGAGAGTACTCGGAGAATGTCAAGATATATGAAGAAGACGATACAGCCAAAGTGAAGTGAAAAAGCGTCCAGGGTGGTAGCATTTAAAAGAATTGGGGAGGCGTTCTTTGTACGCATAGATAGACTTAGAAAGATACCCGGATAATAAGTGGATTAGAGATTTTGTAGCTCGATATTATGCAGAATGCTATTTAAGGTCTGCATGAGTTGAGAATAATGGATAACCTGAAACATGTATATCGACGCAGGGATAAAGCTTGGTATAGTGTCAGGCAACGCCCCGGGAACGCTGCCTATTGGTTTCCAAGCTTCGGGGTGCATTAGGACCTCAACTGTGGGTGCTGCCGCGCCCTACATACGCGCCTAGCAGGGACACCTACCTGCAGCGAGAATCAACTTCCGTAGCTTCTTTATACGTGCTCTCGTGATCAATTCCTCTAATCTTCTCCGCAAAATTGTGGATATCCTCTCGCAATTCAGGACTCCTCGTACTGAATGATTACAAAGATGCCTAATCTGTTCCATTCCTAGTACGTGTACGGGTTGTGACCTTGACTTTGCACGGCTTTCATCGCTCCTTCACTCGAGCGCCGATTCCGCATCTACCTCTCGTATGAATGACGCCCTTCGCCACATGTACCACCGGTGTCCGATGCCGTTGCAGAATCCTGCTCGCTACTACGCCATAGCACATCCATAAATATCAGAGATTTAGAGATGAACGGTGTTAATGGCTTGAACGGCAATGCTGAAAATAGCAAGCCTGAGACAAATACACGGATACTGCAGGCTTTGGAGATCGTACATAACCCAAGATCTGACAATGCTCTTCGCCAAGGTGCCTCACAATACCTTGAGCAAATTCGATCCGATGAGGAAGCGCCATACCATGGATTCGGGCTTGCGACGGAGAAGGAGCAGCCACCAGTCGTTCGTTTCTACGGACTCTCCCTGTTAGAGTACGGTGTACGTCAGAAGTGGTCAAATTATACCCCAGAACAGAGCAAGGCGCTTCGCGATTGGGTAATAACTCTCGCGCTCAACCTATCTACCGAGGATCCCCCCTACATCGCAAACAAAGTTGCCGAAATATGGGTAGAAATAGCGAAGAGAAGCTGGGGTATGGATTGGATGGACATGGATGAGGTTCTGAATCGCATATGGAATGGTGAAATCGTTCAGAGGCTTCTGGTCCTGACAATATTGGAAACTCTGTCAGAAGACGTGTTTGGGAATGATGATACTACAGTGGCATTAAGGGGCAATGACCTTAATCGGGCTTGTGTAGACATCTTCACACCGGCGGAGGTGTTGACTGAGCAATTCCCGACAAGAGAGATAATGATAGATGTCAGATATGGTGTCGACGGATGGTTGACCCGTATGGCAGCTTTTCTTTCATGGTGTATCAGCGGTAATGATATCGATGAAAAACAACAGTTATGTGCTGTGAAAACCCTCTATACTTTCAAGTCTGTCATCATATGGATCATACCCAAAGCTCTGGTCAGCACACAATCTGTAAATCGAATCTGCGCTTGTCTGGCGGTCTCAAACATCCCTATTCAGCTGGTACGTATACCCGTGGAATTCAAAACTTGTCGATGGAGCATTGACTGTTCGGATCTAGGCGGCTGTTGACTCGCTATACTCGCTGTATAACCGGTCCCGTTTCTCGGAGGAAGATTTCAGGGACATAGTAGGCCCGATGTTAAAAGACGACACCATTACCTTGCTTAAACAGCTCTATCAATGGCTGATCGTTGATCCTTCAGATATTGACGAAGCTAAGTATCTCCTGCTAAAGAAGTTCTCTGAGGCTAGTTGGCTCTTGCATTCAATACCCATCAACGAAAGCTAATCACACAATGCAGATGATATTCAACATTGGCCGGCTCTTAGAGGAACACCCGTCGTTCGCCCCCGAAGGGAGCAACCTCGCAGGGTTTCTCGATGTCCTTCTAACTGTAATGAAAAACCCGAGCCTCCATGTCTCAATTCCTGCACTACATTTATGGGTCAAGTTTCTTAGTTCGGATGATGTTGGAAACTCTCCTGCCGTCACAGCTCTTGTTGGTGAATTACTCGAGACATGTAGCAATCGGCTGGTTCGATACGAATCTCTACCGGAGGACTCAAAGGATCCCAGTATTCTGTTCCTCAATGAGGACGTCGACACTTTTCCTGAGAAACATGCTTTCCTTGGCAACTATGCAAGGTTCTGCAATCAGATAGTCGAGCTAGTCGTGCAAAAACAACCGATAGACGCCCTTTATCACATACTTGGACAAGCAGATCATGTCCTTGATCATGTCTACGATGGAGAGCCAGCTTTTCAAGGTAAAAGGTTCTTCAACATTACTTGCCTTTACAAGGCTCACACCTTTTAGCTTCGACTTACACCAAAACCTCCGTCCCTTTACTACGTTTAGACGCCCAGTTTACCGTGATTGAAGCCGCACTGAAGGGCTGTCTGAAATGGCTGACGTCTTCAGGAAATGCCACCACTGTAAGTTGACCTTTGCAAAGAACATCAGTCGCTGACTCCCTCAGGCGCACGAGCACGACGTCATGGCATCAAATCTTCGAGTATGGTGCGACAGACTGTTGAGCTTGACATTTGAAGTACGTTGACATTTCATAGCTGGTATATTAGGCTTACATTGTGCAGGATCCTTCGATTAAGCAACGAGTCATCCAACTTGCTGTCGGTTTTGCCTCGGGGCCGTTGAAGCGTGAGCCACGTTTTGCTTTCAAGGTTTTCGACTATATGCTTGACACGCGGTGTCCTGAATACCCTGACTGCAGAGCATATACTGATGCTGTGCGCGACCTTCAACAATTTTCTCTTCACCAACTACAGCGTATTGCGATGCGTTTCCCCAATGACCTGGCAGTAAGTCGAGACTTTCGGGTGACCTGAGGAGTAATGCTAACATTACTAGACCATATTCGACGAAGTAGAAGCCAAGGTCATGTCCGTCAGTCGAACAATAGACCCTAATGGCCCCACCCCATCTCGTTACTCCTCCGTTCTGTTTATCATATTGTAAGCGTATTCAGGATGAGCGCCATTAAAAGTGAAGCTAATGAGTCAGGMATCGAGCCACCAACATCGATGCTCAGATGCGCGAAGCAAGACTAGACCTATTTATACAACCTCTAATTGAGCAGTGGCAGAGCAGTGAGCTCGCTCAATCATTAAGTTCCTCAGAAGCTTTTAGCAAGTTGCTTGGCCTTGATGATCTTCAAAAATACCTGGCTGCTCGAGCAGTCCATAAGATACCTGATTGGTCATCTTGTCCACTGGACGATGAAGGAAGGGCGCTTCAAGACCGGATGGGGAAAGCCCTCGAGGTTATTAATTTCCGGTTCCCATTGCTCTGTGCTCCACGTTGACTTCTGCTAGGCTTTACCTTTACGAGTAACGAAGACTATTATGAGCGTCAGCGTGGAAAGATTAGAAGAGACCTCACAGCCTTTCGAGATGGCATGTCGGCTATGGCACAAGAACATACCCCTTATCTTACCGAATCTCCTGCAGTTCATAAGGTAAGGGAGCATCGAGCGAACACAAAACTGCATTGATGCTAAAAAGCACGCAGTCGATCTCAAGCTTTTCATGATCCCTCGAATTGGTCCGGTCTCCCTCCTGAGATGCAAGATGTGGTTCGTAGAATTCTTACCGACCGCTTCTGGCAAGTTGGGATATCCGAAGGGACCAAAGAGGAATTTTATGCCAAAGTTGGAGACACCAGGGCGACGATGGAAGGTCTTGCCTCTGCTGTCAGATCTGCTGTGAGGATTGTTCGTGAGACAGGGTATAGGTTGCTCTACTATATGAGCCTTCTCGGGGAACACTTCTACAGCTTCCCGGAATTKCCTGGACCACTATCTAGCGCGCTCTTCTCGGATGCATGTTCACTGTCCCCACATCAAATGACGATCTTAGTAGAGATGACACGGCCTGTTATCGAAAATTGTCCGGAACAGTTCCGAAGCCACTTCCTTCCCCCTCTCTTGTCTTCCTTGTTTGAGCAATTAGACCGCAAAGCGCGCTCTGAGTGGGAAAGAATCGAAGAGAGAAGCAGGACAAAGACAGAAGAGGACGACCTTACAAACGAAATGAAAGATGAAAGCATATTACGGCAATTGACCATGGCCGCGGTAATGTTTGTCGTTGGCCTGTTCGAGCCACCTAAAGAGCGTGAGTGCTACGAACCTTCCTAAAGACTGGAGAGCTAATCCTAGGAATGAACAGCTCCACCTGCTGCTCCAGAAGTACCCACAGCAAAAAAGAACGGCGAGATGGTGATACCAACTCCCGAACCAACAAGGACCTTCATACTGCACACACCGGACATTTTGAAACCTGTCATCCTTTTCTGCACTCATGCCTTGCGTATGCGAGATACTCGAGCTTGCTCGTATATTGCGAGGGTCCTACGCTCGCTAGTTCCCGAGTTCTCCCGGGATGGTCCGGTCGAGCCAGAGGTGCGCGAATTTGTCTCGACAGAAGTGCTTAAATCGTGTATCACCTCGCTGCATGACCCCTATTTCGTGGAGCTACAGAGAGACTTTGCAGGGCTCATTGCCAGCATCCTTATCAATTACAGCCCACGTACAGAAACGCCAAAGGAGATCCTGCTATCGTTACCTGGCATGTCTGCTGATAAGGTCGATCGAGCTATACGCCATCTGTTGAAGGCGCAGTCCAACTCCCGGCAACAAAGAGCTATCATCTTGGACCTTCTGGAGGGCTTCAGAGGAGTTGCCATTCATGAGCAAGGAAAATTACCAAGACCTGATCCGAAGAAAATGAGGTCTAAATTACAAGAGAAATACATGACGGTCGATATGCAAACGGAATCGAAGAGAGAACCGAGTCCGGACCTGACAGGCGTTGCTGGCATGTTTGGATAATGAAATATGAAGATATGAGCTAATTCGTCTACAGCATGGCGCTTGCAAGGTCTGTCAATATGAGGGGTATTCTCGCATATTGTTCGAGCGTTCGTGAAGTGGATACTTCAACTTTCGGTCATGCATGTGATTCCGAACTATGTACAATAGCTGATGAACAGACGCCTTTACTCCATAGACAAATAAAAGTCGCGTCTATTCTTTCGTGCTCTTTGCAGGCGATATCGAAAACGTCGGCCGCACAAATCTGTAAGAAGTAGTTCGTTAGCACACCCCGTACTGGAATCCCAATCTTCGGAAATCCTTCAACTCACCGATCACTGTGATAAACCTTGGCATTCCCCCCCAACAACTCCTTCTCCCTCGCCTGATCTGCCCAATACCTCCTAACCAGATCCCGATCCTCCTCTGCCTGCAGCATCGGTATCAGGTGAATACGCGCCCACATCTTCTCTCGAGCAAGCTCACTGTATCCCCATCAGTCGCTGTTTCTCAATTGTAGCCCTTAATGGCCTTGGACATTGGGGCGTAATCATTTCGAGACGTACTTTCGTTCCCTAATGCCCTGCCCGGCTTTGTACATGCCGTAGGTCATGATGATGCCGACGGCGAAGAGGTAGTAGGATGGGCGGAAGCCGCGCGCGGGGAGGTTGCGCTGTTGTTCTGTTAGATTGGAGATCAATTGACGTTGGATAATAGATCTGTTACCTTGTACTGGACGGGCTCGTAGCCGCCTGATGGCGGTAGATCTTGTGCCATGCCTGTGGAAGTGATGGTGGAGGTGAAGGGGGAGTTCGAGGTTGAGGTTGAGTGGTAGCTGTGGTACGATGGAGCTAGCTCTTTTGGGCTAGGCTCGAGTCGGAATAGTGGCGTAGGTGCAAAAACCTCTATCTGGTTTTATTCTCCAATGGAACGAATCTTCTTCGTCTGCAGACTGGAATAGGTGATAAATAATGCCGTGGCAAATTCGGGGTCCAGGTACCGCTCCTAGAGCGACGAATGCTTTTGCCATTCCTCATCATCGTGCGATATGAACGAGCCGAGATTCTTCCAGACGGAGACTTTAACCAGGTAATTTTCCGATTCAGGTTCTTTCTTGATTCTAGCTAGGTACGTAGTATGACAATGAACGCATCGGTATGGTATGCCATCGTTGGTCTGATAAACCAGCGTATTTTGCCATTTAGATTGCAACCACCAACATATCTCTGGGAGCCCAAAAACATCCCCGCGAGTTTGCACATGCCGACAGGTTTGTGGCAAGTGCATCTGGATTTGTGCGAATTCTTCAGGCCCAGTGACTAGGATTTGAGTCTCCATTCTGATAATAAGCTCATCGTCTACCACCTTCGCACTCATCACGCATCGGCCTCTGTTTTCCACTCCGAGATGGGCTACCATACCCAGGTTACTCAACAGCTCGGTGAGCCGTGGATCTGACAGCTGGTCCTCTTGAGAGGATTGCCGGCAGAGAGAGCGATAGCGGCTCATGAGCAGCTGGAGATTCAAGAATGCGAGGCTGAAGACCTTCTCAGGATCTCCCATTTCTGGGTCGCCTTGTGCGTACACAAGGTCCACGATGCCGGTAGCTCTGATGCACGGATGGGATCGATTGTTAGGGTTGTGGCCGTTTCTATAACAAAGCTTCTCACATTCATGGCAGTAGATCAAATCGGTCAAGCCTAATTGTAAGGAGGTGAGTAAAGCCACTCTATCCTGTTTCAGTCTAATCGCATCGTTCGCATCATTCGGTCGCAGATGCAGCCGCCAATTTGATAGGTCTTTCCAGCTTTGGGTTCCAATTCTGGCCCAAATGTTCTTGTTGCATAGAGCCAGAGAGGCGACCGAACTCGTAGGCAAGAAGTCTGCTAATACCATAAGGACATCACGCGGCAATATGTCCAAAGGCATGTTGATACTCTGAAGCTGGAGAGTATGTTGGAAAAATTGTTCAATGGTATTGGATTTTAAAGCCTATGGTTGAGGAGATCTGTTCACAATACAAGGTGAGTTGCAAGAAGAAACGGTTTGCGGGAGAAATCTATAGAAAAGTGGAGTGTGGAGAAATATTTTACCTTTCACAGGCAAACTTTGTTGCATGAGCACTATTGAGACCAACACCTAACTCGGCTGAGGCTTGATTTGACGATGAATAAGAAGCTGTTTCTACTAACGATTCAGCGTGAATTAACTCAGCTATTTACAGTTGTAGAAGTTCAAAGTGGTTGGATGACCTACCTTCTAATTATTCAGTCTGGTTCTTCGTTCCCTAAAGAACTTGGTCCTTCCATACACGAAGGGCTGTGCTTTGACCCAGGGTCCTGTCGTCAATATTTTTGTACTACCAAGTCGTACTTTACTATTAGTATTTTCATCTCGCCAAGCTACAACATATACTAAAAGGCAATAGCGATCTTTCAGACACGTCGATATATTTTCTACCTGCCCGAGGCTTATATGGCTCAAGGGACAAGAATCCACCAGTAATCAGAATTACTAATGTGATTAGTACAAGAGGTAGAGCTTCTACATGTACAGGATTGTTCATCAACTGATTAGAATCTGCTAGGTACTATAACACAAAAGCCGTCTATCCCACTCAACAGGTATACCAATTGCGACTTATCAACCAAAATGTCATCCCCTCCATGAGATAGTGCCTCTTTTTTGGAGGAGATTCCGGATCCATAACGTCTCTTTCATTGCAAGTTTACACAATCGAGTGTCGTCTACTGAGTCCAAATCTTCCATCTAGCGTGTGTCCCTCAAGGGCAACATTGTGCTCCGTGGCTTTTGATCTCAGTCATCGACATTCTTATGTCGCAATTTTCGAGATGGAGCTGGCAAACCGAGACCTCCATACGCTCTTTCCCCGGGAAGTGCAGTTGTTTGTTGGCTCTACCGCAAACTTCAACCCACTTCTTTCCACGCCAGAGGTCGCACCTGGCAGAAAGAAGGCTCGCACTTGATACATCCAGAATTGCTATCAGCTCATCTGATCGCCAATCATCCCCGATGAACTTCCTGTCCCATATTTCCTTTCGCATCACAAATCCACAATCATTATACGACAACTATCGATAAATTGCATTCATCAATATCACTACGACAGTCCCTATACTAAAGATGATACCATCCATTCCCCCTTCCCCGCCTCACCGCCTGCTCATCGTCTCTAATCGCCTCCCCGTCTCCATCAAACGCACCGCGCCACACACCTACACCTTCTCTCAAGGCTCTGGCGGTCTCGTAACAGGCCTCAGCGGTCTGTCTCAGAGCACGGAATTCAAATGGTACGGCTGGCCCGGACTGGAAATTCCGAAAGAGGAACAAGAGCAGCTGGAGGGGAGGCTGAGGGAGGAGTATGGAGCTGTGCCTGTGTTTTTGGAGGAGGGATTGAGTGAGAGGTATTACAACGGGTTCAGTAGTAAGTTTTATCTGTTGTGAGCCGGGATGGAAGAGCATAGGTCGGGGAGGGTTGGTGCTGATGCAACGGGCATGTGAAGATAGCATCCTCTGGCCTCTAATCCATTACCATCCCGGCGAAATTACTTTTAGCGAGGACGCATGGCAAGCGTATCAGGAAGCGAATCGGCTGTTCGCAAAAGCAGTCGCCAGGGATGTGCAAGATGGCGATCTGGTCTGGATTCATGACTTTCACCTGATGTTGCTGCCGGCTATGTTGAGAGAGGAATTAGGCCAGGAGTTCAATGTCAAGATTGGGTTTTTCCTGCATACGCCGTTCCCCAGCTCGGAAATCTATAGGATCCTGCCGGTCAGGAAGGAGATTCTGAGTGGGGTGCTTCAGAGTGATTTGATTGGTTTCCATACTAATGGCTATGCGAGACACTTTTTGAGTGCATGTTCACATATTCTGTGAGGATAATATGCGATATTATGTTATGGAGTGGCAGCTGATGTGAGATGATAGGGGCTTGTCAACGACGACTCGCTATGTTACGTTCAAGAACAAGAGAGTCAATGTTGGGGCTTTCCCTATTGGAATTGAGCCAGAGAAGTTCACACGGGCAATGCAGGATCCTAAAGTCCTAGAGCGGCTTGCTCAGTTGGAGCATGAGTTCGAAGGACGACATGTCATGGTCGGCGTTGATCGACTCGACTACGTGAAGGCCTTACCTCAGAAATTGCGGGCATTTGAAATGTTCCTAACTGACCACCCGGAGTACGTTGGACGCGTCGTCATGATTCAGATCGCAATTCCCACACGCGGAGAGGTCGAAGAGTACCAGAACCTGCGTCTCCTCGTCAATGAACTTATTGGCCGGATCAATGGCAAATTCGGTAAGTTCATCGGTCTGCCACCTTTGCTTTGAAGTGATGCTGACGTCGCACTCTAGGTACGATAGAATACACCCCCATTCACTTCATGCACCAGTCTGTTGACTTTCACGAACTTGTTGCGCTCTATGCGGTCTCTGACTCCTGCGTCGTGGCCTCCACACGTGATGGTATGAATCTTGTGTCATTCGAATACGTCGCATGCCAGGCCAAGCGTCATGGTTCCATGATCCTATCAGAGTTCGCGGGCTCGGCTCAGTCCTTGACCGGTTCTGTCATCGTCAATCCTTGGAATATCAGCGATATGGCGCGGGCTATGTACCAGGCTGTGACAATGGGCGAGGAGGAACGGGCCAAGAGATTTGAGCTTATGAACGCGTACGTGCAGAATAACACAAGGTATGCATCTGTGAAGTCATCACTCCAGGTTTTGTGTATGTGGCAACTGCTGATGAGTCTGTGGTAGTGCTTTCTGGGGCCAGTCTTTCGTCAAGGAATTGAAGATGAAGAAAATAGAGCCGGAGCGGTGGTTGAAGTTGGGGATTGAGCCGGAGCCAATCCGCATTGATTGGAGGAGCTATGATGGGGAGTCTGAATTTTAGCTGGCCTGACAGGATAGATGACTGGATCATTAGTCCTTAGAACATTGGCTTGATGCCGAGTGTTAGAATTCTCCAATTTTGCTGAATTTGTCAACCTCTTTTGGGCTTTTTGCTGCAAACATTAACATGGGAGACGTCAGAAATCGGCGAACAGACATGCCACCATTTAATTTCACCGATTTCCTCCGTAAGGTATATACAGGCCAAAACCCCCCGCAAATGCATCGAAAGTTATACTCAGACCTCCCTACCTCCGTTCAGCTGCAACACCCCCCTCCTACTGCGCCTGCTTCCTCTCCCACTCCTCCGGCGTAAAACACTTCGGTGTCCACGCATGTATAGCAGCTATCTCCTCTTTCAAAGCTGAATTCACAAGTCGATGCCGCGCTAAGCTATTCTTTTTTTCGAATTGAGGTGATACGATCATGGCTTGGAAGGCTTGGCCGCAGCCTCCTGCATCAATGCATTTCTATTAGCTTGAATGGGAAGATGGGGGGAGCAGGGGAGTAGGGTGAAGAGGGAGAGAGGAGGGGAAAGTGAAGAGGGGAAAATGGGGGGGGAGGAAGTTTACCGGACATATCCTCGATATCAACATGTGAAGCATTGAGTTTTTCCGTTAGGGTTTTGGAGAGGGAAGATGGTGTTATGTTGGAGGTGGATGCGATTGTGGAGGCTTCGGTGTCTGTTTCTGCTGCGCCGGTGGTCATGGTGGTGGAGTGGCGGGGAAAGAAGCGCAGTTGTCGTGGTGCTGTGCTGCGTAGCCGGGAGAGAGGGAGGATGCGCTGCATGGATTGATGGTGTAGGTATGGTATTGGGATGATTTAGCAGCTGTATGTACGGAGTAGTGAAGTATCGGCAGCGGAATCGCCGATGACGCCATCTCCCTACCTTAGTGGTGGGTCACTAGCCCGGAGCCATCTCCTAGGCTTTGTTTACTGATGTACTGATGTACATTGGTGCCGATAAGCGACCCGGTTACCAGGGCACATCACCCGCCCATAGACCCATACGAAGTAGTAGATACAAGGGCCCGGGCTTTTGCGGCCCCCGCTAAGTGAGGAAGGCGTACCTAAGGGTAAGTCCAACCGTTGGGACTAAAGTGAATGATGGTGGGCCTAGATTCTTGATTTGAGATCGATCTTGCTCCACGTTTCATGTTATTTCCTTGATTTGTTGATCTTGGATTTTGTGATATGTTGATGAGGAGATCGTTTAGTACGTTGTCATCGTTATCGTTCTCGACCTCGTTCAAGATGAGTACTTATACGACTGATAAGGCGAGTCCGTTTACGAGAGCGGTGGTGAGGGCTATGAGGAGGTTGTATGTGTTATCCTTTATCTGTTTTGTGGTGTTTGGGTGGGGTAGAAGCTGATGGTGTGGTTTGTTTACATTTAGGTATCCAGAGGAGTTGGCTGATAGTAGTTTTGATAATACTGGATGTAAGTCTTATGGTGATCCTGTGGTGCGTTTATGTAATGCTGACTGCAGATTTAAAGTACTTCTTGAAGCGCCGTTTGATCCTATCAGACGGCAGATGAACTCGGTGCTCTTAACTATTGATTTGACCAAAGCTGTCGCGGATGAGGCCATCGAGAGAAAAGACTGCGTCGTTGTTTCATATCGTACGCCTATCAATTCCCATGCAATGGAAAGTGTTAAGAATTGCTGACTGGAAGGCAGATCCTATCATATTCAGAGGCTTCAAGTCTCTTACTCTCGCAGACTCTCAGCAACAGTCTCTTCTTAGGCTCGCGCTCGAGGGCATAAGTGTACAGCAAATCCCCCCTCGCATGGGCTGATAATCTGCTAACGCACATCTTCCAGGTATACAGCCCCCACACCGCCGTCGATGCTGCCCCAGGTGGCCTAGGCGACTGGCTCGCAGACATCGTAACCGGCACCCTTCCCGGTCCCGAACCAGAAGCCCACACCGCAGCACCAATCCCCGAAGAAGACGGAGAGCCTGCCCTCGACGAAGAAGAGAAGAACCCTCCCCACACGCACCCAGAAGATGAGCAAACCGCACAAGCAGAAACGAATGGCGACTCCCCTAATAAAACCGCCTCTCCAAAACCCAAACAACATCCCCAGCGCCCCTCCATGGCACCTCGCGCCAGCACCTATTCCAAACCCACCTACCCCAAACCCGCCGACCTCGACCAAACCAACCTTTCCCCATCCGCCCTTGCCCACACCCGCTCCGTCATCCACCCTGTAGCTTCAAAACCCTCTGGCTTCGAATCAGCCGGTATGGGACGACTAGTCAAATTTGACACACCACAACCCCTCACACACCTCATCGAGCGAATAGCCGAAGGCGTTGGATCGCCCAAGGGATTCCCCGTTGCTATTCCGCAGACACGACAAGTTGAAGATATAATGATTCGAAGTGTGGGGATATGCGCCGGAAGTGGTGCCCATGTTTTGAAGGATGTCGATGCGGATTTGTTGTTCACGGGGGAGTTCAGCCATCATGAAGCATTAGCAGCGACGGAAAAGGGCAGGTGCGTGGTTACGCTTTTTCATAGTAATACGGAGAGAGGGTTTTTGGGGAGTGTGATGAAGTGGAAGTTGGATGCGTTGTTGAAGGAGGAGTGGAAGAAAATAAGGGGGGAGGTTAGAGGGGATGTGGATGAGATGGATGGGGGGTTGAGGGAGGAGTGGGAGGATGCGTTGAATGATGAGGACGTGTTAGTGGAATGTAGTGAGGTTGATAGGGACCCATTTGGGATTGTCATTTTGCAGAGCAGTCCGCAAGTGGGTAAGCCGTTGTCTGGTGGTGGAGAGGACGACGGTGGAGGGTGAGCATGTCTCCATTCTTGTTGGAAAGCCTGAGCTTGTTGTCATGAGTGTCTATTGATACAATTCGTTCTTCTTGTTGCATGAAATGGAGGAGCAAGATCCAGCAAACGCTTGGGTTCGTGTGTCATGTACGCACATGGTTCCCTTTCTAGCGCACGTTTACATGTCTTCCTCAGGATGACGATCTCATGTATGTTTAGAGATTGGCAAGGACCTTCTCGGCGGCGGACTCTGTTGGTTTGTTATATTAGCATACGGAAACTAGCTGGCTTTTAATAGGAATAAGCCCTCAAGGGCGAAATGCGTACCGTTCACTCCAGTATTATCAGGCTCCACGTGAGCGCTCTTGACCTTCCCGTCTTCGACTACCAGGGCATAACGCTTGCTACGATCGTTCCCGAAAATTGCGGAGCTCTCGAAAGTGAGGTCGAGGTCTTTGGTGAATTGACCGGATGGGTCACCGAGGAAGCGGATCTGGAATTGAAATTCAAATTGGCTCATTCATTCAATACCATTGCGTGATAGATGAAGGATGGAATGATTGCTACATACGCTGGTCTTTGAGGATGGGTCGAGGGTGGCACCCCAGGCTTTCATACTGGTGAGGTTGTCAGTGACGGTGATGGCAGAATTTCAACACTTCACGTAGGATGACGAATCGTGCATTGGACTTACACAAAGGCATCATTGACAGACACCACGAAGACCTGGCCAGCATCCTTGAGCTTCTCGGAGTTCAAGTAACCAGGGATGTGGTTGGTTGAGCAGCCCGGGCCTAGAAAGCTATGAGTTGGTGACAAACCACAAACAACCTTATAGCTGGGAGGATAGCAGATCGATGTGCAAGGTACTTACTGAAAGCTGCAGGAACCCCAATAATCAAACCTTTGCCTTTGAGCTCTTTGGCCAGGTTCACTTTGTTGCCGGGTGAGCCTTCTACAAGCTCGACTGAGGGAATTGAGTCTCCGACTTTGACCATTTTGGCGGTAGTGGTATGGAAGCTGTGACGAGGGATTGCTGTGATTAGACTAGGGACGAAAGTGGTGTTGCGAATGAGATGTCGAGTACTAAGCATTGGCGGGGGTCAGAATTGGTTAATGAGTTGTTTACTGTGAAGGTGTTTAGAGTGCAAGGCAGGTGTGATCGTCTGCCCCACGGTATAACGGTATAACACCGGGTAACAAATTGTTAGTGCGGGGCCAATTGCATCTTCACCGTTCCGGAATGGCGGAACGGGGGACTGAGCAAGGGTCCAACAGTCTTGCCAATGAGAATTGGGGGACTTTTACTCTTCGGAAGCAGCACCAGCGAGCGACGGCGGCCTTAAGGGGAAATCGGGACATCGGTCAAGCTTCTTGACTTCGTGTCGCTGACTGGTCTGATGCCCTTGTCAGATCAACCATTTCAGGCCAAAAGTCGCTCTAGCTTGAGGGCTCAAAGCGTCCTAAGACGGCATAGACACAAGATCATTGCTCAATCCGGGCTTCACGCGGCATGGGTGGCACTGGATGGGGCCCTGATGGTGCAGAATGTGGCAGGGCCCAAGTATGCATGAAATCAGAACCTTCAAAGCGCCCATTGCCACACCGCCAACCGCTTGTTACTACACTGATGCAGCATCACCAGTAGAGTAGCTTGGACGCCACGATCATCGTCTATTTGAAATGGTGGCAGAGATCTGGGTCTCTGGCGGATCTTTCAGAAGACTCTCCAGTGCGCACGTAGAACAAGGTCAATGCCTATGGCGTGGGCAGTAAGGTGCTTCTAATCAGGGACCCTGGTCCAGCTGTAAATCTCTGACTGCCGCTACAGGCAATTTTGACGGGCTTATCTCCAAAATTTGCAGCTAGGTGACAGCCAACAGGTCATGGTTTAAACGTAGTATCGTACATTTGGGAATGTTAATGGGTGGTGGGGACTGGTAAAGGAGCCACCCGTGCGCTTTTCCTTTCTGTGCGGAGAGATGCTCGGGAAGCGATCTATTATGCTGGTGCCTTGCCTCCAGTAACCATCCATTGTCCACGCCGCCGACAATACTCGATCTGGGTAATGTCGCATTGGAAAATTCGTATCATCAAATCTCAATTCCATAAGAAGATAACAGCGGCAGAATATAAACAATCCATGCTGAAGAGTGAAAGGCGCTCCTTAAATCGGCTTTCCCCGCGATGTACCGCCTAGCTTTCGAGTCTAAGAGAGCGCCGTTCAATGGCCGACAGGGCATCTAACCACCGCCCTCTCCACCACTTTCAATCAATCTCCAACGCATCTTCCACACACTCAATGCGCTTCGACGACACTATGGATCGAGAACAGGGTCTGGGCGGTGGTGGCAGCGCGAACAGTTCCAGCGATTTTGTGAGTCTTCAATTTTTTGACCGGCCCCCAATGACGCTTGCTCACAATGTTGTTAGGTCCGCAAGCTCTACAAGTATGTCTACCTTGGCACAACTCCATGAATAACAAGCTTTAGAATTAATGTCATGATAAGAATGCTAGAAGACCCGTCATACTCGTCGGTAGTTCGATGGGGTGATGATGGTGGAAGCTTCGTGGTGCTCGAGGTTTGTCAATGTGGACCAGCCTGACATTGTTTGCGGTCTCTTAACTTCCTTGGCAGAACGAAAGATTCACCAAATCAATCCTCCCAAAACACTTCAAGCATAGCAACTTCGCGAGCTTTGTGCGCCAGCTCAACAAGTATGACTTCCACAAAGTACGGCACAATAACGAAGAGAGCGGGCACTCTCCATACGGGTCGGGCGTAAGAAGGTGATCTGAGCATGTGTTGATGATAGAGTGCTGATGTTCTTAGGCATGGGAGTTCAAGCACCCGGAGTTCAAAGCGAACAACAAAGATTCTTTGGATAACATCCGACGGAAGGCTCCAGCGCCACGGAAGGTCCCCCAAGTCGTTGATGAAGCGGTTCCCACTCAGCAAATGGACCTGGTAAATAGTCAATTAGTAGCCACGCAACACCAACTCCAAAGCCTGCAGCAAAAGTTCGATGAACTCAGCATGCACAATAACATGCTTACCCAGGAGCTAATAGGAGTTCAGAAAACAGTGGTCAACCACGAACATGTCATGCAGAATGTGATGAGCTACTTGCATTCTGTGGATTCAAGACAAAGGAGAGACAGCAAGGTTGGAGGTCCGTTCGCGAATTCCGAGGAGAACGGGGGCCCGTCTGCCAACGTGGATCCTTCACAACAGCAAATATCACCGTCGGATGACGAGCCTGCGACGCCGTTGCAACACGCGGACAAGTTGCTGCGTGACATGAATGCAGATGTCCAATTGAACTATAAGAACCTTGAACATATGTCTGATATACACAATCGTAACGGTGCAATGTCCACTCCGCCTCCCGACGGTCGCCATGCAAGAGCCCCAACCTCCGCTGGCTCCAGCTCTTCGATGGGCTATTCCAAACTCCACGCAGATCAAGATCAAATTGTATACCCTATCGGACATACCAATGGCATCGATCCTATGTATAGCGAGCACATTCACAACATACCGTACCCCATGCCTTCCAAAGAGGATATTGTAGACCCGAGAGTATCCGCGCCTGCGGGACGAAAGAAGAGTACCCAGGTAGACCCCGGATGGGTTAGGTCTCCGCAGATTTTGCTTGTCGAGGATGATCCAACATGTCGAAGGATCGGAAGCAAGTTCTTGTACTCTTTCCGTTGCGCAATAGACAGTGCAGTAAGTAGGTCCAGTAGCGTCCAACCTCAGGTACTAATGGTCTCAGTTTGACGGCCTAGAAGCTGTCAACAAGATGAACGCAGGATCGAAGTATGATTTGGTGCTAATGGATATTATTATGCCAAACCTCGATGGTGTATCAGCCTGTCATCTGATTCGGCAATTCGATCATACGCCAATCATAGCTATGACTTCGAACATTCGCAGTGATGATATCTCAATGTATTTTCAACATGGTATGTTAGCCAATTGATGTCGAGGTCTACTATTCTGATCAACGGCCAGGCATGAACGATGTCCTACCCAAGCCGTTCACCAGAGACGGTCTTCTCAATATGCTTGAAAAGCATTTGGGGCACTTGAAGCAGATGCCAGACGGAATGGAGCCAGTTCCTGGAAATCCAATGGCTCAAAGCTCAAGTGGTCACTCCTTGAAGGATGAGAACTCTCCAACACAATCACCTTCGACCATTTCGAACTGGCAGTCTCCCGGCCAATTCTCCGGTATCTCTCCAACGCAACCGGCACCGCCCCACCAATATATGCACCCAATGCACCCGGGATATACTCAAGATCAGAGTCCGGTCCAGTATCCAGCTCCACACACGGAAATGGCTGCTCCGCAACGGCAGATGCAACATCGAAGGCAGATCTCTGAGATAGGAGGCGATGACATTGCCAATGACCAAAAGCGACAACGAATGTACGATCAGACTGCGCCGATGGGTATGCAACCTATGGCACGGCCACGATGATGAATCGGGAGATTTATTTTTGGATCCATGTTCGTTCATTTATCGTATCAATCCATCTGATCCTGTTCAAATATTATCGCAGGTCTCGACCATAGTTTCAGCCATGTTTGCACATATCGAACGATTTCATGGTGCCAAAGATAGGATAAGGAGATAAGGAGGAAGGGTGCTTAAGGGCATTCTGGGGAAGTGGGTTAGTAGTCCCTCAGGAGCGAGGCGTCCTGGAATGGGGTGGATTTCTTTGCTCAGATTGACCAAAGTAGTATAGGCTGCTCTGGTCAGCCCATGGAATGGTTGCTTTACTGGGCGGTCTGTAAGCCTGTCAGAAAGCATTTACGAATCAGGTTCCCGAATATTAGCATGTTCGATAATTTTCTCTGGGAGGATGTTAAAGTGGAAAAGGCGGGGGGAAAAGGTGGCTTGGAGATAGGTATTTATTTATCTTCGGCTTGCGTGCTTATGGTCTGTGGTCTGTGGGATCTAGATTTCCCACGTCCACTGTGGCCTGGCCGTCCTCCAGCCGTTATGAATCTAGACCTCTACTTTCCATATCCCACTAAACGCGTCCAGCCCTAGGTAAGGCAACCGAGGCCAGCCACAATGCAGCTGTGACATCGGAATCATTCCACGCCGCATTGCACCCTTGATCCCCACCTGATCAATCTTAAGCTTACCCTATCTTAACGAGCGGGCGTATTCTGCAGCACAAGTTTGTACGTAGAACGGGCAAAGCTCCGTTATCATGCCCCCTAAGAATCCCAAAGGTGCCAGGGCCAAGCAAAACCCCCAGGAAGACCAGCGAGAGGATTCCTTACAAGCAGTCGTCAGTGCCTGCAGGGTCCAATCACAAGGGTCGTACTTACATGGTTTTGGCAGGTTCTTGCTGATTCTTTCGAGACACGATTTGCACCTTTCACATTCGACCTGCCAAGAGTAAGACGTTCTTTCTTTGGCATAAAACTGGAGTAACCCTAGACTTTAGTGTCTCTTACCTCTCGTCAATACGCCTTTGATCGAATACACGTTGGAGTTCCTCGCCAATGCTGGTGTACAAGAGGTGTTCGTCTACTGTGGGAGTCATGCGGAGCAGGTTGAAAAATACATTGAGTAAGACGTTCTCTCCTCAGCACATCTATGATTCAATTACTCAAAGAAATCCATTGACTGGATGCCCCTGACAGTGACTCGAAATGGACATCGAAATCCAGCCCCTTCCGTGCGCTCAAGGTGCTCAAATCTACAGCCACCTCCGTAGGCGAAGCCATGCGCAACCTCGATAATCTCGATCTCATTACAGGCGACTTTCTCCTTGTCTCTGGCGATGTGATATCAAATATGAACCTGGAGCCTGCTTTAGTCAAGCACCGAGCCCGACGGGAGAAGAGCAAGGACGCCATAATGACGATGGTACTGAGAGAAGCGGGCGTCGGGCATAGGACGAAGAGCAAGGGATCCAAGCCTGTTTTCGTAATTGATTCTGTTGCAGAAAGGTGTCTGCATTATGAGGAGATGGGTCATCGAAGGGGGGGAAGCAGATATGTCTCTTTGGATCCTGAGCTACTTACTTCGCATGGTGAGATCGAGGTCCGGGACGATCTCATCGATTGTCGTATCGACATATGCGCGTTGGATGTATTAGCCCAATGGAGCGACAATTTCGACTTCCAGTCCTTGCGCAAAAGCTTTCTACGCGGGGTGCTCAAAGATTACGAGACGTACGGGAAGACTATACACACATACGTTGTGACAGATCAATACGCTGCAAGGGTCAAGAGCTTGAGAGCATATGATGCTGTGAGCAAGGATGTACTGGGTCGATGGGCATATCCGATATGTCCAGCCAGCAATCTTGTACGGGGCCAGAGCTACCGTCTCGGAGCAGGAAAAGTTTACAAAGAAGATAGAGTCATGCTAGGGAGAACCGCAGACGTGAAGAGAAGTGTCATTGGCAGCGATACCAGGATTGGGTATGGCAGTACGATTACTGGAAGCACTGTCGGCCGGGGATGCAATATCGGAAAAAATGTGACCATCGACGGGGCCTACATTTGGGATGATGTCGTCATCGAGGATGGATCTATAATCCGGCAAGCAATTATCGCGAGTCGCAGTTCGATAGGGAAGGGTTGCAAGATTGAGCATGGAGCTCTGATCATGTTCGGAGTCGACCTCGCTCAGGACTCCAGCGTCTCGGCGAACAGCTGGATCACGCGTGATGATCATAAGGACTACGACGGAACCCAAGATTCCGACGACTCAGATACTTCCAGTGTTGGTTCCTCGCGCCTGATTTACCAAAGCCCTTCGGCATCCAGTTCCCTCTCTTCGATCTCAACGCTCGCATCCTCAGAAGATGACCTAGAACCACTTCGAGACATGTTGCGACGCAGCAGTTACCGTTCTGACCAGTCTGACGATGCTGGAGAGAACAGAGATTTCCACCTAGAAGCCACAGCAAACATTCTTGACGGCTTACAGAAAAATGATCTATCAGATACGATGATGCTTGAACTCAATGGCTACCGCATGTCCACTAATGCAAGTCAACACGAGGTACGTAAAGCGGTTGTCGCCGCATTTATGAAACGGATCTCGAACCTTACTAGTGGGGATAACGCATCTGGAAGTGGAAGCATGAGTATGCGCGACGCTGTGAAAGAGGTGTTCACAAGATACAGAGCTCTCATTGAGCGCACAACATTTGACAAAGATGCAGAAGGGAAAGTCGACCAAGTGGACTTTCTGATGCTTGTCCAAAAAGAGGTCCTGTGGAGGCCTAATGGCGATCAATTATTGCTCTTCGTCGCAAAGGAGGTCTATGATTTGGATATTATAGAAGAAGACGGTGTCCTGCAGTGGTGGGATGACCCGCGGAGTCAAGAAGGGGAGATGGGTAAGGTGAGAGGATTGACGGAACAATTCATTACGTACTTGAACGAGGCGGAGGAAGATGAAGAGAGTGAGGAAGAGGATGATGATGAAGATTGAAATACTGATTATGAATCTCCTTGGTATCCACCATGTAATACAGCGAGGCCAATAGAATAGATACCCCAACGCTCATGATACAGATGGTATGCAACGCCAATCAATGCTCCCTTCCCATCCCTACATATAACACCCCATCCTCTCCCCAATATCACCTCCCCATCGCCTTCTCCACCACCCTCTTCCCCCCCTCCCCCATCCCCTCCACCTCCCCCCCAACAACCTCTCTCATCTCCCTCCTCATCTCCTTCCTCCTCCTCTTCCCCAAATACGCTTCCTCTCTCTCCTCCCTGCTCAACACCCTCGGTCTCTCCTCTATCCCGTCTCCCCATGGCGCTACTATACTGTCTACAACATGATAGATATGCCGAGATACCCGGCGTTCGTTGATGATTTTAACGACGTCCCCGGTGCGGAGGGCGGAGGTGGGGTCGGAGACGAGGTGGGTTGTGTGGCGGAGGAAATGCTGGAGGGGGGGTTAGTGGGGGATGGGGTGAGTGAAAGGCGGGGAGGATGGGATGGGGTGAGGGGAGGGGAGGGGGAGAGGGTGGGAGGTACTTTTTTGAGAAAGTGGTTGTAGACTTGTTTTGCGGTGCGGACTTTTACGGCGCGCATCATTTTGCCGGCGGAGACGACGACGCCGCAGAGGGTTTGGGGGGAAGCGGACATGGTGTGTAGATTATTAAGGGGACGTCCTTTGATGGATTGATTGTGTGCGCCGAGGCGCGTGAGGATTGAATTGAGATGGGTGCTGAGATAGAATTTTGTAGGTAGGATTCTGTGTATGATGATATGGATAGGACGGCGTATCCGTATGAGCGGAACAACGGGTTGCAGCCTTGCGAGTTTTATTGTCCTGCGATACCTTGAGGGATGACTTTGGTAAAGCAGATTTGCTAATGAAGTTGTGGATGCTCTCTGAATTGAGCTTGAAGGATTCAACCCCTAACCGGGGCTGCTGCCTAGATGGTGCGAAAACCCCCTAAAACTGGGCCCCTAGGAAATGAGACATAGGGGTAAGAGATCCGGCTCCAGGGACTAATTTAAACGCAAAGGCCACAAAATCTAGGGTATCTCCAGGGACTATGCGATTGCTAGGTGTGTCCGTTTGGGGTTTTCACCCTTCTAGGTGCCCTTTCAGCAGAGCTGTTATTTTGTGGAATATTAAACACTGCGGATCGGTGCATATCCGCTTTGACCGTATTACTCCATTGTGTACTAGTATATTTGCAATTTTCAGCCGCAGTGAATACATCATCATGAAAGTGCTTGGTAACGCCCACTTTACATTGACGACTTCGATCACACTCTGTTCGGTTGGTCTCGATCTGTCAACCAAAAATGTCGAACCGTCAGGATACTGTATACTCACTTCGCATTGCACCCTCAACGCCGGCTCCTTTGTTGTTCAAAAGACACACGCCTGAATATGCTGAGTCCATCACAAAGGCTGGCCTCAAATAGCTCTCATGTCGCATAGCAGCACCCTTGCCCAATCTCACAATCCTATCCATTGATAACCTTGTCTCATGAGCTCTCCTGCTTCCTTCTCCGACCATGTTGAATAGTCTGATGGAATCCTCCCATCGACATCTACAATATTGTCAGAAGCGCCAGCCTGCAACAGTAGCGCTATTGCGCTTCGTCTCGTCTGGTGATGTTTGGATGTGAGGTGCTTTAGGATCGACCATCTGATATAAGCATGGTGCAGCGGTGTTCTCCCTTTGAAGTCTTGAGCATTTAATTCTGATTCCCGCAGAAGAACTTTGATATTGTCCTCATAAAGAGCACTCGCAGCACAATGCACAGGCAATCTTCCAACGTAATCTCTGGCAATGAGGGAAGCCCCTCGATCTACTAACATCAAGATGATTTCTGGGGTGCCCGAAAATGCTGCGCAGTGGAGGGGGGTATAACCCAAAACATCCCGAATATTAAGATCTGCTCCACGGTCCAGTAAGATTTTAATTAAGTTTTTGCCTGTCGAAGATAACACAGCATAAAAAATACTCCATCGGATTGCAATATGCAGCGGCGTTTGTCCGTCCTTGTCTTGGGCATTCACGTCCTGACAATTGTTCGCAAGCATATCCATCATAGTGTGAAAGCTTGATGTAATGTGGTTTTCAGATGTGGGTTTGCCAAGACACAGCGTCACAGCAGATCCGGTGTTCCTACTGATCTCGCTTTTACGATCCAATAGTCTCAGCGTCAGACACGATTCGTAGTTCGTACGGATGTCGCTCTTATGATCCATTAGTACTTGGAGGGTGGCAGGATGTTCCGCGAATGCTGCCAGAAAGAGAGCATCGTGGCCTACATGAATCGGGGTAGCCATACTCTGGCCTGTAATCAATAACAAGAGAACATCCGCCAGGTTCCAAATCAAAGCAAAAAGGGCAGGGGTCCATGACTCGGTCAGGAAAAGAAACGGCCCCCACGCACGTACATCAGGCGGAAATCTTCGCACCAGTGCGTAGGTCTTTGCTCTGTCCTGAATAAAAGGTAGGATCTGCTCCATGAGTTCCAACTGTACTCCTTGAAGATGATAGTGCCAATTGTATCCGGCATAAGTAGAGAATTTGAGGTCTTCGAACTGTTCGTTTAGCACTTCTGAAGAACACGATTCGTAATCAATGAAGGACAGATATGTAAGACAGATTCTTGCCATATCTCGCTCTGCAGTCGGGAAAAGACGCTCATGATTGGCTTCTACATATTCCTGTAGTGTGTAATGCACGAATTTAACTTCAGTTGGAAATGCACTACTTTTAGGATCATCAACCGGAAAAGCACTCAGAAGTCCTGTGGTAGTGCTGAGTATGATCTCAGCTTCTGTAAAGGCTGCTGTATCAAGCGTGCAGTCGCCAAGCTGCACGGCCAATGCATGACGAAGCTCTTCAAGACCCAGGGGTCTGGTCGCACAGAAAACAAGCGACATGACTTTCATCGCTAATTCGGCGTCGCCTTTAGGTTGATCAAGTATCCGACTGAAGACATTGTCATACGTAGCAAATATGCCCGTGGGTAAATCATTTAATACTTGTCTGACCTTTCTGGGACTTATTTGCTGGCACAAGCTATTGATCTGCAGGCTGGCAAGGAGGAACATACCATGTGCCTTCCCAATCACACAATCTACGATCTCTTGCTTCAGCCCCGGGTCTTTTCGTACAAAGAGTGCCAACCGCCCACTTTTCAGTATCTCAGAGTGAAGGTAGGCTTCGATGTCAGAGGCACTTGCGGCAATTTCTATGCGTGACAGGTTTGGAACCCTGAACCTGATGTCTATGTTGGGTCGGGACGTTAGAAAGAGGCGTGTCTGGCCAAATTGGCTTAACTGCTGAAGTCGCAACAGCAATGCATCTCTGCTGAGCTCCGGACACTCATCGAGGGCATCCACAAAGACATAGACATCTTTAAAGTCTTTGGACACCGTACATACCCAGGTGAACAGCTCCGCTTCAGTAGGGTCTCTATACCTGGAAATTTCATTCAGCATCATGCTAAACTCAGCAATGCTCTCAGCTCGAGGAGTCTGTTCAAGCATTTGCCGAATAAAACTGCTCAACAGAGCATTGACTGAATGTGTTGAGCTATCCTTGTAGTCACAGTAGACATAGATTATTGCTATGTCTTGCCCTCGAGTAGATTCAGCCACATAATTGACGGCAATCGAGGTAAGCACTGTTTTGCCCGTACCAGGATTTCCGGGACACCAAAGTACGGGACTACCTTTGCCTTCAAACCAGGTCTTGAATTGCTCGGTTTCCAGTAGCCATTGACCCGTACTTCCGTGCCGCTTACTGTAGGCATGCTTTTGTTTACTGTGGAAATCTAGGGTTGAAACCTTACAAAGGAAGTATTGCTCGCTAGATTTCTGACTCTGGCTTTGAACAGATCCTAGAGCAATGCGAAGTTTGTGGAGCTCGGCGATCATCTCATCATGTTTTGGAAGCGCAGACAGTGCTTCAAGTATCTCCGATTGCGTTTGCGAGAGCGTCTTGGAAGTATTCAGTATCTCAGATGCCTTTTGGGAGGTCTGGGCAAGGATCTTGCTTCCTTTGATAGTCAACGCAAATTGAAAAATCTGGATGTACTTCTGAAGTGTCCCAACCAGTTCTTGGGTTTTCGTCCTTTCGAATGGCCATTTGATCCGGACAACTGTCCTACTACCTCCACTGGCAGCGCCAAGCCTTTCTAGAGTCTTCTCCAGAATTTCCATCGTCACCACAAAATCTCCAACAGCGATATAGAGTGCCGAAACATCTGCAAACTCTTGTCTGAAGTCATCATCACCCATAAGTTCAATGAGCTGCTCAAAGACGTCATGGATGCTCGTAAAGCCACGTTTCAGCTTGGCGAGTTCATCAGGAGCATTCTTCACAGCCGAAGCATATTGCAGCACGACGTTGGTCAAGGATGCTGCTGTGCCTAGAAGGCTGATGATTGAAAACGGATCTGCCATTCTGAACAATGGCTTAAATTTCCAAGGTGGACAAGCTGGCCAGCACTGCGCATTGATATTACTGGTCGAACTGCAGTGCCAGCGATATAATGCTGATAGCCCAGGATGGGTCTAATGGTGAGCATATCGCTCACTTGGGAATGAATGTTATTAGTCACACAGTGAGGTTGGCAGGCAATGTACATGGATAGTATGTAACTTGCTTGATAGAGTCACCCTAGGCAGATAGATGGCGGGGCTGGAGCCTAAGGCGGACTTACCGGGGCGCCTGTCTAGCTTGTTGGTGCGTCATGTGTTGCAGCTCCAAATACAAGATAAACAAAGACTGTGCAGCAAGGCAGCATACTAACTTGCATGTACATAACCTCACCGCTCTCTCCTCTATATCTCCTACACTTGACACCTTGCGAATATTAGGCGAATTGCAAGAATGTTCATGCTCAGAAATGGTGCGCTCCTTCCTTACTTGCTTCTTCGACCTTAGCCAATTACTGCTACTGTTTCCTTCACTCACATGGACGACTCGTGCTAATCAATCTCTGAATAGCAACAAAATACCTATTTGGTAACGCGTCCAAAGAATCAATAGTTGAAATAGCACAAGGCCAACTCTACCTTGTCCGCCCTCTGTCACCAAAAGGAACGTCCGAACTCATCTACAAAGACGCTGCTGCCAGCATCAGACGCACAGGCCAAGATTTTCAATACCAGCTTGTCATCCAGCGAGCTTATGAAGAGGGTGAAGCCGAGCTCTTAGCTGAGGAAGAAGGTGAAGACGAAGCTGGAGACGCCCTGGACACAGATAAGGACGAGAAGACATTCCTTCTGGACCAAGGCCTGCATTTCAGGTCTGAGATCAGGGATAACGGCGAGAAAGTCTTCGCGTGGCAAGATCTGAGCGGAGATCCTGGCGACCTCTTCGAATTCATCTGTGACGAATCGATTAAGCCTGGTGAAGTCAGCACATTTGAGATTGTTGCTATTGAGTGTCAATTCGAGAGGAAATACCGGAAACCCAAGGAAACGGCAACGGACAAGCAACTTCAGCAGTTTAACTTCACAGCACAGCCAATTCCTGCGGCCAGTCCTTTAGTTAGTCCGACCGTGAAGGCTATTACTGGCGCACCAACAAAGGAGCAAGCAAACATGGATTCTCCAGTGGCAGCAGCAAAAGAGAGAGTAGCAACGAAGAAATCTGAAAAGCAAAAGGCCGCAACGCGAGAGAGTACTCCTACAGTAGCACCACCATCAGCCGGGATACCAGCTTCGAGGGAGATATTCGTAAAGGAACGAGCGGAGCTTCACCTGTTTGATTTCGAATCTGGCTCTTTCATTCTTCAAGATCCCTCTGTCGTGGCTACGGTATCCGAGACGGGCACGTGGCAATATTGGCTGCAGATCACTGGCTCAGAGAAGGAATGGTTAGGCCAGCGAGTAGTCGCAGATCTAAATCCGGTCTTCAACTTTGAGTATCTATCCTTCATATTCAACCACTACACAGATGATGGGTCAGCATATTCGTGGCTACTAAGATTCAGGGATCAAGCCACTGAAGAACGCTTCCAGGACGGGCTGATGAGAGCTCTCTGGGAGCAGCTCAATGAGACGAAGTGGAAGAAGGTTGATAAAGATGACCAGCAATACGTCCTGGATGCCTTCCAAGATCTGACAATGAAGGATGCTGGCGACGAGGAGGAGGAAGAGGAAGAAAACCCAGAAGATGATGGGCAGACGAGTGAGCATTATGACAGTGACGAGTCAGCCGACGATGTCGTGACGAGGGATGATGACGGCAACGTGAACTCGAAGCTGGCGGTTGGTTATAAGCATGACAGGTCTTTCGTCGTCCGCGGATCAAAGATTGGTGTTTTCAAACACACGCCGAATAACAATCTTGAATTCTCGACGAATATTTCGAAGGTTGAAACACCAGGGGGCAAGCTCTTCAGCCCCGACAAGGTCATGCTGCACTCTGAGGATCAGAATATGATTCTCCAAAATAGAGACAATCCTAATTCGCTATACCGAATGGATCTTGAGTACGGCAAGGTCGTTGATGAATGGAAAGTACACGATGACATCAAAGTCAAATCTTTTGCCCCTGATAAGGTATGTCTGGACCATTCGGACTCTCTCGTCCACGCGTAAACTAATTGCTTCTAGAAATATGCTCAAATGACCGGCGAGCAAACTTTCCTAGGCCTGTCTGACAATGCTCTGTACCGCATTGATCCTCGTCTATCGGGCAACAAGCTCGTAGACTCAGAACTCAAGCAGTATGCAGGCAAGAACGCTTTCTCCAATGCTGCTACTACCGAACAAGGCTACATCGCCCTTGCTTCTGAGAAGGGTGACATCCGTATGTTTGACAGATTAGGCCTCAGGGCCAAGACGGCGCTACCTGCACTGGGTGAGCCCATTATAGGCTTGGACGTCTCTGCTGATGGTCGTTGGATTCTTGCTACCTGCCGTACCTACCTCATGCTCATTGATGCATTGCAAAAAGATGGCAAAAATGAGGGTAAGCTTGGTTTTGAGAAGTCTTTCGCCAAGGACTCCAAACCACAGCCTCGCCGTCTCGCTCTCAGTCCCAATCACGTTGCTCAATTTCAACACGAGACGAAACTGCCGATTTCTTTCACACCAGCACGATTTAACACTGGTATTGACGACAAGGAAACATCGATCATCACGGCCAGTGGTCCCTTCATCATAACATGGAACATGAAGAAGGTTATTGCTGGCCGCAAAGACCCATATACGATCAAGCGGTACGAGGAAGAGGTCAAAGCCGACGACTTCAAATATGGCAGTGACAAGAATGTTATTGTGGCTCTGCCGAATGAAGTCAACATGGTGGCGAAACAGAGCTTCAAGAAGCCAACTCGTGAGAGTATTGCTGCAACACCAAGACAAAGTGGTGCAAGGAGGAGGATGCCAAGGGATGAGATTGTTAATTCGCCTTACTAGAGAGACGAGAGGATTAAATTTTTTTTCTTCATGATTATGACGGCGCTGAGGATAGTATCTGACGGAGACCTATCTATTTATGGGAAGACAATGGCGTTGATCGACGAAATATATGATATCCTCAAGCGCTGGCTTTGACATCGAAGGCTTTAAGTAGTATTAGATAGAACAGAGATGAAAAGTCTCACATGTAGAATATTGAACAATCAGTGCTCTCTATATATGCTTTTCGCATCGCATCTCCGAAGACTTAGTTGACTCTTAGGATATACGCAGCCTCCACAACTCCACTGAAAATGCCTCATATAACCCATCCCCTCCCTCTTACCCACCCCAAAATTACGATATACATATGCCCCGCCCCACCCCGCCTCCCCTCCGCTCCACGCAATCTCAAAGTCCTCACCCCCCACCAATCCCACCAACACACCACACCTCCACACCCACCACCTCAAACTTCTCCCCCTCCTCACTCAATCCCTCATTCCCAAACGTCATACACGTACTACTAACGCCCGTTTCCAAAACTCCATCGAGCCATAACCCGTAGTGGCCGTCGCCGCCGCCGATGGATAGGTAGGCGTGTTGGCAGAAGATTAGATAGTCGTTCACACCGGAGTAGGGGAAGGCTTTGAAGCGGATTAGGTCGGGGGTGGTTGTTCCTGAGGAGGAGTTGGGGTGGTTGTTGTTATTTGAGGATGGGTTTGAGGATGGGTTTGAAGGAGGGGGACAGAGGTGGGTGCTGGAGGTGGAAGGGGAGGTGTAGTTGTTGTTGTTATTGTGGTTATTGTGGGGAGATGAGATAGTGGTGCTGCGGCCTATATGATCTATTTCTGATTCCGAAGCTGAAGGTGGAGGGGGGAGGGATGTTAGGAGAGGGGCGGTGTGCGGGAGGAGGATGGAGGAGCGCCAGAGGAAACATTCGCCCGTGCCGTAGAAGGAGGGGTGCGGGTGGGGGGGGTCGGTTAGGTAGGCGCCGAAGATCTGTGGATGCATTTAGCTGGTCTTCATCAATGGGTGTAGGAAGAGGCGGGAGGGGGACGTACACCACCTGCGCCGTCTTGGATTACGAGTATGAAAGAGCTGTCGCGGGGGAGATGGGGCGAGGCGCATTTATTGTACAGCGTGCCGAGGCTGACGCCGTCTTGTTCTAGACTGTATGCTAGGGTCCATGTTTCTGCTAGTTGGAGCCTTGGGGGAACGAGAAGGCGGATTTCTTCTGCGACGGCGCGGGAGAGGATGGTGGAGGAGGTGGAGCCAGAGAGCGTTAAGGGTGTGAGGGGCGGAGGTTGGAAGGGGGAGGCGGTTCGGTAGGGTGGGGTGTAGACGCCATTGGGCATTTCATTTGCTGGGTTGTTGAGGGAAGTGTGGGATGGGTTTTTGGGGGGTGAGGGACGTGAGGGTGAGGGCTCGGTCAGGCGCCGATAGAGAGAGGAGGCGATGTGGGTTACTGGGTAGGAGAGGTAGGAGGTGGAGGATTGAGAGGGGGGTTCGGAGGGAGTGGTAGTGCCGGAGGTTGTGGAGGTGGATTTAGGGGTCGATGTCATGGTGGTTGATGGTTTAATCCTTTATTCCATCCGAAGCATTCTGCACGCGCAACAGTTGGTAGCTGTTCACTTTAGGGCTCCGGGACGTCATGCACGGTGACGTTGAGCCGCTGTCATAAACTCTATATTTACAGTTACCCAGGTACGATTGATAGTGCAATTCCTTGACTATGAAAACATAGCCAATTACTCGGTTATCAGTTGCTGCGTAACTGTAATGCGACACCACCATCCTCCAGGTCTTCCCAATCCGAGCCATCAGCCTGGTCCTCCTCACCTTTTGTATGCTCTTGGCCAGACACAGTCAACCCTGTATTTCCGTTGGTAATGCTTCCGTTACCAATATCGCCTTCTTCGATTCCTTGGCTTGACTCTTCGTTTGATTCCCCAGTTATGCCCCTGAGTATGCCGCCTTTCCTCTTCGGCATCACCTGTAGAAATGCCTTACCCCAATCGCCTAGCTCGAGCCAACGAAGCATTATCTCTACCACGTGGTTCGTAGCTAGGACGAAGCGACTCGACATTTGCATGTAATCACCGATGGGGAGTTTGGCCGTCTTAACGCCTCGCTCCATAGCTCTCTTGTAACAAATTCCCTTGTGTCTATTCCGGTCCACAAGGCCTCCAATGATATAAGTGCTGTAAGGACGTAACTCGGTCAATGTATTGGGGCTGTCGCTGGTCAAATACACGACTTCTCCGGACCGAACCATTTCGTCCACCGTCTGACCGGGGATCGCCTTCTCTTCGAGGACGCCAGCCAATTGCCCACCAGAATCTCCTTCCATCCACTCCTTGGCCTGCTCAGCGGCTTGAACGAAGTCTTCTTCCAGAAACTCGACACCCTTCCACGAGTGGTACTGGCCTTCCAGGAGTCCTTCAAATCTTTCCTTAAGAGAGCCTCCAAAGGAGCTAACGACGAGATGGCTTTGAAATGGAGACTTATGGTTGTCAGAGTAGGATCTCGTGACTTGAGATCCAAGAGATTTGAGCTCTTGAGGATTCATTAAATCATCGAAGCCGCAGTCTAGGACTATAGTAATTGGAACTTCAACAAAATTAGAGCGTTTCGGCTTCTGCTCATTGGTAATCTGATGGTCTCGGCTAATGGCCGACGCAGCATTTGCAGTTGCAGAAGTTGAAGGTGTGAGTTCGTCACGAGCAGCACGCTTGCGCTGCTTCTTTTCCTGAATTTTCTCTTTTCTTTTCGCTTTTCGTTTGGCGCGGTTAGCTTCCCATTCTTGGTCACGCTTGAGCTTTTTTAGCTGGTTCTTGGAAAGAGCTTTGGCCTCTGCACCAGCAGATGATGGATGTTGGGGCTCCATCTCCACAGGTCTCCAGATACTAAGAGCAAGTAGGCAAAATATGATAAATCACGGCAGAGGACATCCAAATAAGAGGCATGATATAGGAAAGGTCCAGGAACCCCACAGAGGATCTGAGCATTTACACACGAACCTGTCGGTCACTCGGCACTATAGTGACACGATACGGGAGGTACTGTGATTATACCGGTGTACGCTCACATGTCTTCGATACCAAATGATGAGATAGTCTGTCAATTTCCGTCATAGTCATGTGCTACTGCCGTGTTGCTCATCTTCATCCTCTAGGACGGACCTAGGAGATTCTTGAGGCGGCATGTGGAGGCCCGACCCGTCCCGCCAAGCCGCCGCTAGGCTCTCGGACGCGCCGCTCTGGCTGCTCGTTCTGAGATTTTACGAAGTACAATCAACAACGCGCCCGCAAGTCTTGGCACAGAAGACCAGCATACGCAGCTTGATAACTTCTACCAAACTAAGTACCAAAAAGACTTATAGATCATCTAATCATCTAGAAATGCATAATAGGAAAGTCTTTTTAGTAAGATACTCTACGAGAGAAGGTAGGCGACAACGATCTACAGGGTTTTCACGAAATCATCGAAATAAACTGCTGCCATGGTTCCGATGATTAGGGAGTATGCGTAAGAAGAAAGGTGGTCGTGGAGGTAGATTGCATAATGGAAGTGTCCTTGGTTCTATCCTTCCAAAACCTCCGCACATGTCCTCATTTGCTTGTTGGATACTATCCAATTTTAAGCTGTTACAGTATGCAAGAACCCTCATTCATCAAACCCCAGGTCATCTGCACCATTCCAGCTCCAACCCCTCTCGCCACCAACCTCTCCCTCATCTCAGCCAACCTCCTCGTAGTCGCCTCTCCCACTTCCCCCTTTCCCCTCCACAACACCTCCGCTGCAGCAGCTGCACGAGGCCATAACATACCATCCAAATTGACCCCATCCGTCAATTCGCACCACAGATGCACCTCACCGCCAACAACTAGATACTTCTTCTCCTCCGGAATATCCGCCAAGGGATCATACGAGAGGATCTGCCGCCAATTCTTATACGGCGCGCACCAATCACGATACGGATATTTAATAGCCGAGTCCGGATAGCCTGGATCTTTCGGATCAATAAAAGTGCCGAATCCGCAGTCCAGATACCATTCCTCGCACGGGCCGAAAAGGGCGCGATGGCCTTTTTCAACTACTTTGGCGAGAGAGGATGCGGACCGCCAGGTTTGGACGATGGTGTCAGCAGGAAGCTTGAGATCCCATTCCAGAAGCATGTCTTCCCAGACTATAGACGTCAGGGAATGGTTCTCGAGTAGTGAAAGGACGTGGTTCATGAATTTTTGGAGGAGAGGTTGGATGACGACTTTGGAGGACGATTTGACTGTGGGGTCAAGGGCGTAGCATTCTTTGTTGATCTCGTCGCCGCCGATGTGGAAATGGGTGCTGAAGGGTTGGACGCGGGGTAAGAGGTCGTTGAAGAGAGTGGTCAAAAATGGTGGAACGTCGGGGGAGTTGAGTCTGAGTTGGCCTGATGGTGGTTCCTGGGCATATTTGTCCCAGCGTTTGTTGTAAGCTGTTATTAGATCAGGGTAGGAGTGGAAGATTGAGCCTGTGTGGCCTGGTAGGTCAATCTCTAGATATACCTCCACACCGTGATATAAGCCGTGGCGCTGTACATTTTCTAAGTCTTTGGTCATCCATACTTGGTCCCATCTGTAAGCGCCTTTACTGGACAAATCTGGCAATGCTGGTATTTCCAATGGCCAGGATTGGGCATCTGTGGCATGCAAGTGCAGCTTGTTGAATTTGTTGAAACCCATGGCTTCAATGGTACGAAACACATCTTCAGGAGCAATCCAATTACGAGATATATCCAAATTTAGGCCTCGATGTTCAAATGCGGGTGCATCTGTGATCAGCACTGGAGCATAAGGTGTGTAAATACCTTCTCCTATGGCAGAATGCGCATAGAAGAGTTGCGCAAGTGTGTCAAAAGCGTGAATACCACCCTCGGGAGATAGAATTTCGAGCGTCGTAGTGCCATCCTGCAAGATCCTGATCAAGTACGCTTCTCGAGAGACGGTGTGCTGCCCGTTACCCAGGCTCACAATCGAAACCTCATTGATGGTGATCTTGTTAATGAGCGTTCTTGTACCGTCTACACTCGATTCAAAGCGACTTTGTCGAGGATAGAATTTGTATGGAACGAAATGCTCAGAGAAGATTTTTGATTTGAACCGGTTGGAAAGCAACCTCTAGAACATCCTGAGGATACCTTGGGGAATTTGTTGCAGGTAGATGATCTGAACTATGGGGAATAACATAGATCAGCGCATGAATCTTTACTGGGATCATAGATTGAGCACAGACGATTGAGGTTTTTCCAAGCCTTGATACCAGGGAACCTCATCACGTAAGGGTTGGCTGTTGACATGATGAGCGTATTGGACATCCGGATCAAGCCATAATGTTGTTGAGCCGCTTTTCAGGTGCCGTGGCAAAGGCCATAGAGCCATCGTTCCAGATATGCCAATGCTACTACGACTCAAAAACTTGGCAGTTTTTAGTATCAAAGGCGGGCCGCCGGCAGGGTTCGCCACCTGTGGTTCGCCTTCGCAGGTACGAAAGAGGGTTGTGATATCCAGGCATCGAAAAGTGGAAGATGCTCTTAAAGGGAAAGGGATGACGCTAAGCCAACTTGAACGCTTCATATTGCTTGAATTCCTCAGACCCTTCAATTATCGTGTACAAACGCCATATGTTCCCCTCCCGTAAAATTGGCATGTCATCAAGACCGCTCATGGTATCAGAGAATTTCCCCCTTGCCTTTGCCATATGTCCTGATCCTGTTCCATATGTCCTGATAAATTTCTAACGCCATATATACTGCCCAAGTAAAATGCAAGAAAATCGCTTCAATCAATCTCCCAAGAGCCGCAGTCGTCTCTAGCTTGGCCCCCTTTTGAAGACGTAGGTCTGCTGAGCGAAAACCCATAGTCATCTTCCTCCCAACTGTCATCAGTTCCATCACTGCCATCGCTGCTAAAGTCCCATGAGCACGGTATTTTCTGACCACTCTCGCCGAGGCGGTAGGAGGTCCCTCGGAACGCGCCCCTAGCTATCTTTGCAGCAATTCTTAGCATAAGGGCTACGAGCTGGACCGGTGGTCCTAAAAGTAAAGAGCATGTTCTTTGTAAGATTGCGGTGGTCAGATGATGACCCGACATGTGAGAGCGTGGCGAGTAAGGGGCATAGAGGTTGGAACTAGATGGTAGCGGTGAATGGGTACGCCGCCTCGATCTAAGACCTCGACCACGAATTTCCGTTGCAGGCGAAGGAGTATTCGCCTCGGACCAGTGATCTTCGTCCATCGAAGCAGCGTCGCTCACAAGAGGTGGCGTTGTGGGAACATCAGGCGGTGAATAGTATGTAGTTTCGCCGGAAGGGACGCTGTTCAGCTCCCAGAGTTCGGGTGAGCCAGCCCTGATGGTTAACTCAGACACATCGCGTTTGTGGCTGCGAGTCTGTGGTACGTCTATATCTGCTTCAAGCTCTGCTGATGAAGAACTATGGTCGGGAAAGGTCGGCGATGGCGGTAAGGGAGAAATAGGACTGTGGAAAGAGTGGAAAGAGTCAACGCTCGAGGAGAAGCTAGACGCCTCTTTCCTGATTTGTGGTATGGCGACAGGATCAGTTGCAGAATCAGATGGTGTAGTCCTCAGGGTCAGATGCGGCGGTGCTGTGACAGCTCGCCCGCTTTGCAGAGGCTTAGGTCGTGTCAGCCTCTTAGATCTATCCATACTTCCATTGGTATCATCGTGCCAGTCTTTCTGAGTGATGCCTGTATCGTCCGTAGCCGCACTATCAAGCTCGTCATCGGTACTTTCAACGCTACTTTCGTTAGATGGCAGAGCTGGCTCGGATTTCTGGTCTCCCAAAATCGAGTTAGTCGGCTTGTTGATGGCACCAGGGCTATCATAGTCCTCCTTGATTGATATTGAATCCTCCAGTGTAAGCTCTTCAATTCCCTCAAGTTCTTCAGAGTGCATTGGTGAGTCAGAGCCTGGCCGTGTCTTAGGCCTCCACGGTCGTTTTATTACCGGTGTTTTCGGCGATTCAGGCAGCTCAACGTAGAAGCCGCGTTTGAATGGGCATGGTGTAACTTCGTATTGCAGCACCTTCGCTAGGACAGCCTTGAGCTTCTCTACTTGCTCTCTATCTTCGGCGGTTTGTGTGGGTAGTTCAATGCGATAGTAGGTATGTGCCCTGATTCGAAGCGCAAATTTCGATTCTCCATCAACGCACCAACACTGCGATTTGAGCAATATCGGATGCACTGTTTTGCCGGAGTGGAGGAAAGACGTTCCCAGAACTTTGTGGATTCTTAGCGGTCCTACAAATGGCGATCAGTCATATCGAATGGAAGAATAACCAGATACTTGACCTTACCGGTGGCAATCGTCCTTTCCGTCGTCGTGCGCCATGGCAACGTTCCAACAGGCTCTTCTTGGGACTGTGATCGCCCGTCGCTCACGCTCGAATGCTTCGTGACAAAGCTGCTCGACGTACTGAAAGCCACGATTTTACAAGCATTATGTGCAAATAGATTCTCTGAGTCTTCGACAGCCTCCGCAGAGATGGGGAATCTTGCTCTGGAGGAACTGACAGGCGTCGTGAAGGAACGGCGGATTGCAGGTGCCCTATCAGGTGTAGAGGGCGCTGACGCGAGCGCCATAGTCTTGGATGTCAATGAGGTGAGTGTCTCTGCTCACCAGACTGTGAGGCAGTGCCCATCTCTCGGAGCTTTCGCTGCATCACGAGATCGTAGATGCACTCCAAGACTAGCGTTGTCAACGCGGCGGTATCAACGCCGCACGCGGCAAACCTGCAGTTGAGCGGCTAGCTAGCTTCCCTTGTACGTCTATCAGCTCTAACATTGTATTATAACTTTCTCATCAAACAGGTATATATATATATATATATATACATATAACTATAAAGACTCTGGGACCTACCATCTGGACACCAATGAACTATCACCTATGGTCAGCTAACAGGTTGTCGACAATATCTGCAGTCAAGCCTTTTCTGTTGCCTAGTCGATCTACTACAGCCATTATTACAATGCATGAACATGTTCATGCTGAACTTGACATACATTTCCTGCGCTGAACGTAGATCAGGAATCTACAGGCCCGATGTCAGGTGGTTTAAAGTCTATTGTCTTGTTGATTCTTCATTGCCCTCAAACGTGCTCATATTCGCGCTACGATCAAGCCTTGTCTTTACTGTCTTGGTTTCCAAAAAGATTTCGAATCATTCGAGGGGAAATGAGAAAGATCATGCGTTTTTACCACACTACCCTTATGATAGTATTTCGAGTATTATTCAGAATGCTGGGCACGCCCCACTAATTGAGCAACCCTCGCTATTATGCTCACCATGTGAAAAAATGGCTATATGGTGGGATTTCCCCCAGATGCTCCGACTTCTTCATTTGCTCCAATCTCAGATCTCTTGCTATCAAGGTGGTTACTGTATGTTTTCATCACAGTCTTTCCATCAAACACGTAATTTCTGTCGACCACTGCAAGAGCATTTGACTACTTCCTTGGCCATCAACTATTATATCAAAGTTTCGAAGACAGCTACAATCTTGAAATAATGTCAATAGCATTCATCAAATTGCTTGACCCCGCCTATAGAGAACGTCCTACCCACCAGCCATATGCAGGACCAGCCTTCCTCAATTCCCCACCTCCATCTGCACTGCCATGGCCCAAATTGTTTAAACCCTCTACGCTTAAACCGAGATCTGAAGTCACAGACTCGCCAAACACCACCCCCCCACCAAGTACACCCGAGATTGAGAAGCAGTCTAACGCTACCTCACCCCCCTCCACGCCCGAAACCACAACCCCTGAAGGCGAAACACCAAGAAGACATTCAAGCCACACCCAGACCAAAGACCAACCCGCTGCGCAACCCCCACAATCTCCCAAACCCACCAACAATATCAAAGTTCTCACACTCAGAGTCGACAAGTACGGAACAGTCCAATGCGTAGGAAAGCCCCTTGACGTCTGGGAACGCCGTGCAGCCCAGAAAGCCACCTCCGACCAACGCAGCCATTCTTATTCAACCAGCGAAATACCACCAAAGCATACATGCCAGACCCAACAGCGACGACGACGGTAAGACCCTTGTCAATAAAGGTACTGAGAGCTTGGCTGATGAGAATGAAGTACGACTGGAGGTTTCCAGCAGAGCCCTTATTAAGTCTGAGAAGTTGTACGTATTCATCATGAATTCTCAGAGATAGTAAGACACACTAATACTTTGATCAGCATCATACTAGCAACTGCTAAATGTCCGTGGATATCGAAATCCGAGTTGAGGTATGCAGTGGGAAAAGGGTGAAGGGGAAATGGGATTCATAGGCACGGTTGTCATCGGGCTTCTAATGGCGTTAGGAGGTTTGGAGTCTCTGTAATGGGGCAGGAGCGATGGGCTTGATCAACGTTTTGTATGTAGTGTAAAGTGTTAGACTCAATGAAAGGATTGTTCCCACGAATATGTTTCCAATTCTCTGAAGAACTCAATGAGAGGGCTGGTAATGTCTTAGGGAAAGTGATTTTTCTTAGAAAACTTGTATGTTTGTTAAGAGTTCTAAGGCTTAGGACATAGGAGGGTGCACTTTGTATCTGTATAATAAAGATATAAAGGGTTTTTTGTCTGGAAGAGGAAGGAGGTACGATCCATGGGCTTGTCCTTTCAGGAATCCAACCGAACGCCTAAGCCACACCGAATAGACACTGTCCATGTCCCTCGAAGTATTTACTGAAAAGACGGTTTTGAGCTAGAGGTTAGGGTCTGGAACACTTAAGATATTAATGTAATATCTAAACCAACTATGTGCAATTGCATGATATCAATCGCATAGTGCCGTTGAAATCAGTTGTTCGCAAAATTCCCATGCATGCGCAACCTGCCGTTGAACCGTTTATGATCATTGTCATTACCTGAGGCATGCCAGCCATGGCCCAAAGGGTATCAATCCGTTCAAACCCGAAAGACTCCCATGTAGCAGATATCCAAAAACGCCCATCATGATTAATCAAACCTCCAGAAATCGGACTCTCCTTCCCTCCTCCGCTGTACTACTACTGTTTCCTTGGTCAGTACTTGCCCCAACAGATCGATCTCTTCTCCTCCGCCTATCGCTCCTCTTCTGCCTCGCCTCTCTGGCCTCTCGATTCTTCCATTCTGCAACTTGCTTTTTCCTTCTTTCAGCTCTTGCGTTTGCTATTGCAGGCGTAGGCAGGAAACCGACGCCATTGATACCGTAGCCATCGTCTGTGGGGTCACTAGGATTGTAGCCAGTTATTTCGGTATCGCTCCACCATAACGCCGGAGACGGAGGAGGGGGAGACTTTGGTTTGGTGGTCAATGGTGGTGGGCTAGGCGACGATACAGGTCGAAGACGGGGGGTTTCTGGGATCTCGATGGGCATCGTGGTGGGCTGGGATTCGTAGGCAAGTTGTGATGTTCCTGATGGTGGGCCACTGGAACTGGGTGGAGGGGTAATAGGACCAATGAAGCTTTGGGGCGGCAGGAAGATTTGAGGATGGAAACCACCAGAGTTCCTCACCGTGCTGACTTCTTGTGTTTGAAATGACAGGTCAATATCGAGGCTCGGAATATGGTGATGCTCATCCAGGTCTAAATGTTGTAGACGCCCAGCAACGGTACTGCGAGGGCTGCCTTCAATCACAAGCTCGGATTCCATGTGGGGCCCAGATGGCAAAGCCGTAGTTTTTAGACGTGAAGGATACGGCGCGCCCGAAAATAGCATTCTATCATCATCTCGCTTTCGCTTTGGTGACATACATGAAGTACTTGGTGGAACTGGATCTTGCATGTTGCACAGTGCCCGACAAGCTGCGTTACTTCCGGTCCGAATTAGCGATGGTTGTATACTACTCAGAAGACGTCGAGGGATGTAATCTCATGGTGGCCTTGGCCTGGGCAATTGATGCATCAGGTCCTACCCAGTCAGGTCAGGCGGTGAGCAAGTTGTGTTGTCAGCTTGATACATTCGATAGAGAGGGTCGAAACGCAGCCCAGTGCGGGACCGCGGGACTTTCAGGGTCCGTGTGGGGAAGGCGCTCCCGGAGCTCCTTCGTCTCAGCAGTCGCTCTGTGACTTAGATACCTGTACATTTCCTCTTTCCTATCTGCTTCCAGAGCCATGTCATCGTGCGGGGTTTCCCTACAATCGCGAGAGAAGGAGCATGGCGCTTTGTATTGTTGCTCTGTTACCTTCGTCTGCAAGATATAGATAGCAACCTTCAGGATCGCGGAGCATCCCACCAATTGGGATCAAATTGCATAATTCTAGGTTCGTTGGCTTCAGCTGAAGCCTAACCACCACTGACATGAGCTTCGCCCCTTTGTTTCAGCTGCATGCAAGTCGAATACAAGATTCTGCGTCTTCTCAATCATTTCTTCGCCTTATGAGTGTCCGTCATTGCCTTCCAGCAGAAGCTTTGCCATGAGCCTCAAGAGTTGATGTATCAAGGTCCTTTGTCGCAGGTAACGAAAGTAATGCGGACAAGAGCGCCTTGATGTCTACGTTGTACACGATGCAAGTCACAATAAATCATTCAGAGGGTCTCGCTCTTTTCAGAATGCGGTTTGTCCTGTGTCTATTCGATCTAATGGCGCTTCTTTCGGCATTGTCTGGCTGTCTATCTGGGGCGTACCTAGACTGGTTTGACGCCCCTTAAAATCTCACAACACGAGAAATACATCCTGCTATAGAGAGTCAAGTGAAAGGGGCTTGTATGCGCCAGGATTCAAGCTGAAATAGATACCACATATTTGCATGCTGCATGTGGTGGTGCGAGATCCTGCAGGATTCTAAGCCTGCCACCAGTGTTTCAGGACATTCAGCCTCATTCCTAAATCATGGTATAAGTGTCCTTATATCCAGAATTACTGCCTCTGGACTGTCCTCGTATCTCCAAATCCAGTTTCCTTGTCAGCCACCTCTATCAAGCCTTCTTCTTTGCGTCTGATCCTTAGATTATCTCTCGTTGTGTCCAAGATTGATTTCGGAGCGAACCTCTAAGCAGCAGCATGGCGTTTTTTGACCAAGATACGGAGTCGTGGAACGAGAAGATTTTGGTTGGGGGTGCTGATATATTTGATCCAGATCTTGCCGCATTGTCTGCTGTCAATGGACTTTGGCTATTCTCTCTGATCTTGGTGGCTATATGGTCTGCTGTCATTAGCGGAAGGAAACACGGTTCTACACAACCTATAGCTAATCTGTATATGTTTTGGATTGCCCTTTCTATCGCGATACTGTAAGTAATATTGTCCTCTAGGTACCCAACTTGAAACCTACAGATCGCTTAAACAATCCACAGCCACTACACGTTCAGCTTCACAATGGCTATGATAACACAATTTGGAGCTTGGATCAGAGCATCATACCTCGTGGTGGACTTGATTTTCAACTCCTCTTTTGGTATCTTAGGAGGTATCTGCTTGCTCGTGGCAATTTACTACCTCATCTTTCGTTTACATCGACAAACTGGGAACGCTTACAACAACGATAAAAGGACGCTCCTCTGGGCGCATTATGGCTTTTGCGGTATCCTAGCCATATTCTATCTCGCAATGTTTGGCATCCAAATGCGTGACTTATACGAGTCTATCTTCCATCCTGATACATATGGTGGTCTTGCGGAATATAAGGGCATACCGGACCTTGGCATTGTATGGGTTACATACAACGCGCTCTACCTGTGTGCAGCGCTCGAAATACTCGCAGCATCCCTTTGGCTTCTGAAACAAGACATTCAAATGCATACGCGCAAGACCGTAAGATGTTGTGTCCCTCAATTAATATACGAGCTGACTCCATAACAGCCTGGACTTCTACTACTCTGCCTTATCAGCATGCCCCTCCTTATGCGCTCAACATTCGACCTGGCTGTCAACATCGTCACTTTCATACTGGAAAATTTCAATGTGACTTTCGGTACGATTATAACTATGTATGTCTTCGACGGTCTATGCTGGATGCTCGCTTTTATTGGCATTGTCCTCATCAGTAGGCAAGACTCATCTTCGCCCACGCCAACACCGTTCGACACCGAAAAAAGCATGCCAGCGACGACTACTGGTGGTCTCATCGCAGATAAGTCGGGTTCTTCAAGCAGTTGAGCTGGAGACATTGGAAATATTTTCAGTGCTTCATTAATAGATCAGCACAGCAGAGCGATAGCATTTACTACATTGTACGCATGTTTAGGCCTCCAATGTAGGCGGTCCGTAGGGTTCGGTCTTTATTGAGGTACAATATCTCATAATATTCGTAGAACTTAGGTGGGATTAAACGACAACATATCACTTCGATCTCCTGATACTACATCTTCTCCACCCCAAGCACGGCTCATTCCACGCGGTTTCTTCTCTTCCATTCTCCCCGTTCAAGCCCATCTTACCTCGAAAAGCCTCTCCTCTAAACCTTACAGCCACCTCCTCCTTACCCCCCTTCTCTACATCGCTAAACCCCCAACCAACCGAACGCCCCATCTCTACTCCCTTAACCCTAGTCTCCACCACCGCCCAGAACCCAACAGAACGCCCAAGTTCCACCCCACTCTCCACAGCAAACAGCCTCATCCCTAACTCTAATTCATCAGAGAAAGAACTCCTCCCTTGCCACGCCCCACAATAAAAAAGGGTACTAAGCACTTGAATCCGCAGCCGCTTTTCTCCTACCAAGACTCATACTCCGCTTCCATCCTACACGTATGACTATCTTAGTACTTCTTACTTTCGTAATCGCCTTGCTGCAGGGTAGATGAATAGCCGTGTCGTGAATCTCATTCATTTATGTAAAGCTAGAGGGGGAATGTGCGATGGTGTGAAACTTATCTTCCGGGCTTTCTCTTACCTTCATATGAGACTGTGCAGATTAGGGTGACGCAGATGCAACATGTCAGTTGGTAGGGGGAGCATCTCCGCTCTCGAATTGACAAAAAGCGTCTATCTCAGTTAGAGAGAGAGGATGCGCGAAATATCTCTCTCCAATTTCCATCTCTTTCTTCCTCTTTCCCTAAGGTATCACGCACACGAACATGGGCACACAAGGATTAAGGAACTATATTGGATTCTGGTAGATACATCGCAAGAATTGAAGACAAAGAAAGATGTTCTGATCTCGGTTGATCACGTGTGAGCTTTGCTAAGCTAGCAAGCGGGCTTTTTGACAGCAGTTTTCCACAATTTTTGCTCATCTCTTTCCGTTTTTCCTTGCTTTATCTTTATTGTGGTTTGTATCTTTTAGGCGTAGTCGCTGTATCGACAAGAATAGAACCTCGTTTAGGATTGACGAATAGGGAAAGAGACAGCACCACCCAAGAACTTGGCTCCTCCTTCAGAGTCGCCCCGATTGTTGTATTAAAAACTTACTCATCCATCTCGGCCTCGGTGGCCCTCGTGCCCAAGTGCCACCTGCTCCCGCCCTTATCGTCCTTCTCGTGCTCGATGGCCACCTTGCTAAGATGACCCAGAATGTTCTCCATTTGGGTATCACTGCGGCTGCGAGTCTTCCGGCCGAGGTTGTCAAGCCAGGTGATCTGGTTCATGAGGTAGTAGACAATAGCAATGACAATCTACCAATGCAAGTCAGTTTTTCACGTTCAATTCTTAATTCAATTGCGGAGCTGGAACTTACAGTTACACCAATTGAGTAAGCCCAGACGACAACAGCAGTAACGACGCTAGTACGTCCGTTGGGGTTGAGGTTGGCACGGTCACGAGGGTCAGTGGCGTAGCCTGGTCCAGAAAGCCATCCGAAGATACAGAACAAAGTGGACAGGATGTCGACACCGAAGATGGCGGCAATGAGTTGCCACGACGGCCAGGTCTTACCACCGCGGGTAACAAAGATGAGCCAATTCTCGGTCAAGGAGACTTCCAAGAAGAGAATTTCCTGGACATTACCAAAGTTCTGAATGATACCACCGTTGGGAAGGAAAAGAGCGCCACGAATGACCCAGGTCGCGAGGGCGAGCAGACAACCCAAGGTAACACTGATAAACCAAATCTTTGGCAGTTGCCATTCGACAGGACGAGCTTCGTAATGGGCGTTGTCGTACGCTACAGCAATGGTTGCCAAATCAGCGAATAGGGCCAGGAAGACAATGAGCTCGACGTCAATAGTCTCGTTGATGATGATCATGGATGTAACCAAGTAGATTTCCAAATGGAAACAGAGGGCGATACGGTATTGGATATATGCCTTCATACGCTGGAAAATCTGTCGGGCAATCTTGATGGCGCTAACGATAGTGCTGAGACCAGGTGCGAGGAAGACGATATCGGCAGCTGCTTGAGCGGCTTCAGAGGCACCCTCCACAGCAATACCACAGTCGGATTTCTTGAGAGATGGGGCATCATTGACACCGTCACCAGTCATAGCAGTAAGATGTCCGCGTTGTTGTATCATCTCGACGACCTGGTATTTGTGCTCTGGAAAAACTTCTGCGAAACCGTCGGCTCTCTCCACAAGGTCGTGTTGAGTTGTCCCACTGAGACCACCGTGAATTAATCTGTCCGAATTATAAACCTTTGTGCCCAATGCTAACATCTTGCATGTTTCCTTCGCGATAGCGATGGCATCACCCGTCAACATCTTGACTTGGAGACCGAGGAATTGAGCTTCAGCGATGGTTTGAGCGGTATCTTCACGGGGAGGGTCAAACATGGACAACATTCCGAGGAGTTCCCAAGGCTCGTCATCCTTCTTGACAGCAACGCCGAGGGAACGGAAGCCTCTACGTGCGAACTCTGCGGCCTTGGTCTTGAACAGGTCCGCAGTCTCCTGACTACAAGATGTAAGGTTGAGGATAGCTTTTGGTGCACCCTTTGCGGCAATATATCTGTGCCCATCACAAGTACATTCGCAGGTGATACGCTTGGACACCGGATCGAATGGAGTATACTTGGTAGTCTTCCAGCCCTGCTCTAAGATTTCACGTGCCTTTGGGAACCTCTTGAGGGTAAGGATTGTGACTTTGTCGATAGGATCAAGAGATTTGATGTTATGAGAGGAGGCAAGAGCTGCGACTGCCATCATCCAGTTGACGTCGACATCTTCAGCGACATAGGGTTCACGGATGGAGAGTTGATTAGCTGTGAGAGTACCAGTCTTGTCGGAGCAGAGAACGTCGACACCCTAAGGATTCATTGTCAGTGGAGTGATTTCACACTTGAAGGATACACGTACTGCCAAAGATTCAATGGCGGTCAACTTCTGGACGATAGCCTTATCTTTTGCCAAATATGCAGCTCCGACAGCCAGGGTAGTAGTTGTTACGACAGGGAGACCGACGGGAACGCCGACAACAAGCAGGATAAGAACATAATGAAGGAGATTCTCGGAGGAGCTCTCAGGAGTGGCGAGCTTGAGGTGATGGAAAAAGGCACCAATCCAGGCGAGCAGTATCCATGCTACAACAATAACGAGCAATGCCGTACCAATGGAGTTCATGATTGCTTTGAAATGGCCCTGATCTTTGGCACCTTGTACCAATGATGCCGTTCGGCCAACGAAGGAGGTTCTAGCAGGTGCTGTAACCACGGCATAGGCCTTTCCACGTTTGCATCCGGTAGTATAGTACGCGGTGTCACCCATAAACTTATCAACAGCCAAAGATTCTCCAGTGATGGCAGACTGATCAGCAGCGATAAGAGAAACACCGTGGTGGTGCTCCTCCTCGTCTTCCTCCTCATTTTTCTTCTTTTCCGAAGGTTCATTCAGTTCTTGTCGCATCAGCTCTTTGTATTCCTCGAAGGCGGACGGGTTTTCGTAGGCACAGATGAGTCTGGAGTCAGCTGGTATGACTTGGCCCTCTTCAATGATGATCTGTAATTGTCAGCAGCTTGAATTGGCGTGCTGGGGCTAAGCAAAGCATACGATGTCTCCTGGAACGAGCTCTCTGGCCTTGATGTCTTCTTCCTTACCATTGCGAACAACAGTGGCTCGCATGGCAATATCACCCTTGAGAGACGCGACAACATCTGCAGCCTGCTTTTCTTGATACCAGCCAACAGTGGCGTTGAGGAGAAGAATGGCGATGATAACACCGAAATCGATCCACTCTCGTAGACCAGCAGCAATCAGGACAGCGATTTCCATGACTAGATTCCATATTAGCTAGACTCATAATTGACTGAGCACATTTAACGCGTACCGTAAAGGATAGGGCCAGTAAAATATGACAAGAACTAGAAATTGTCAGTCTGCAAGCTACGAAGCTCTGTTGACCTGGCGGTTGCATGTTTACCTTGAGGAACAGATTCTCCTTCTCGGTGGTCTTCATCATGGGTTAGCCACTCAATTGCATCCCGGATCGCATGGAAAGAGTCCTTACCAACTCATTGAATCCAGTCTTCTTGCGACGGCTCTCGACTTCGTTATTCGAGATACCCTGCTTGATATCCGCCTCGAGCCACTACCGGTCGCGTCAATGGCAGCTCACGTCAACAGAGATTCAATTAATGGCTTACGTCGTCTGGAATCTCCAAAGCACCATCCGAGGATTGTTTTGGGCCACGGACCCAAAACTTCCACCACGGTTTCTTGGGCTGATCACCACCCTCCATCGACACGACCGATTTCCTTCGCGGGCCTTCATAGTATGATGAAATGTAAGCGACTAGATTGGCATACTCCTCGCCATTTTCTAAGTCTGGCTTCGCGTAAATGGAACCCTTGTGGTCGACACCGGATTGCTTGCGTTCACCCTCGCCTTCGAATTTAGGCTCATCGAAGCGGAGGTGGTTCTCGCCTGCGGTCTCGTCGGGAGGAGCCATTGCAGCTTCCAAATAATTAGATACTGCAATGTGAAGATGTCAGGTGGTGATAGGCACCTAGGTGTGGGAGATAAAAAGAGAATGGAGTGGAGAGGTAATCGTGTTGTGGAGGAATTGATGAATGAAGAAGGGAAAGAGCTTTTGTACTTGTGTCTCGCGCAATCTAGCTCCCAAGCAACCACATCCAGAGGAATTTTCAGCTTCTAGGTTTTGAAAACCGTTAAATTGGCGCGGTAAAATCCCTACAACCCACCCAAATAATCCCTCACCTAAGAAATCTCTCATCGGGATTGGGCGGGTCTTTGATGAAACTTACGGCTAGGAGCGCCTTTTTCCTTACGCTTATCGAAATTACACGCAATTTTACACAGCTTTCACAGCTTGTTGGGTTGGTTACGGCCTTATTCTGTGCATAGGTAGGAAAGCTATCCAGAAGTGCGCCTGATGCAGTCCATGGTCTCCATTATGCAGAGAGAAACCTTGTATTTTGGACTACGATCACAAGAGATCAAATCACCGTAACCCCAATTGTCGCATCAGGGAAGGGCGATTACGGTATTTACGAAGGGTTGTGACCATGGGAGATGGTTGGCCTCTTTAAAAAAACAATATCGTCACTGGCCACTGGTAGCAATAACAAACAGCGGGGTAGAATCCGCCCACGGGCTACAGGGCCATAGGAGAAGCCATGCCGCATAGGCCTACTGGGCCAGCCCATTACCAAGCCAGTTTAGAAGGGTTCACAACACAACACATGGTGGTGGTGATCCCACACTCAACAATAACGTCATGTGTGCTGTAGTGTGGAGTGCATTGATAGTCTCTCGGGGCCCGAATGCCAGCGCGGAATTGGAGGGAATAACACAATGGTAGTAAAGTACTACCTATGAGCTCATCCGCCTTAAGTCCCGTTACCGTATTGCTTGTTTGCCTCTCTCAGATTCCACATCTTCCGATTCCGGCAACCACTGCCGGCTGCACCTTCTGAAAATTCCCTCAAAACCCTCAATTGCAACCAGCGCCTCAGCATTGTCCGCTATCGTGATAATTCCAGCGAAGTGCTGAGGGCTGTGAGGAAGTATCTCGGAAGTTCAACAATTTTGGTGTTGGCTGAATGGTACGGACTACTTGGTTAGAGCTCTTCCATGCCCCTCATTATATCATTGTTGCAAGCCATTCGTTGATAGCACTCTTTAGGTGGGTACCAAGCTTCGGTCGGCAAGGGTCTCAAGCACATTAGCGGGTATTTCGGTACGGGTAAAGCAGCAGTCCCCACGCTGATTCGCCCGATAAGCCTTTCTGCACCACTCCATCTTTTGGGCTACTTTCCGGCTATTTTCCGCATTCCCATTTCCCATCAGCTGAGGTAATAAGCTGTGAATAACCTGTGAATAAAAGGGCCGAGTTGACGAGGCTCGGCCGACGGTCACACCCCTGCTACCGCCTGCACTGATCGCTCTGCGATCCTCCCCATCAGATGCACACCCTGCATCTACAATAAGTAACCCCAGCCTGTCAGTGTGACACTGAAAAGCTCGCAGGCAGGCGATACACTCCGCACATCTCCATGTGGAACCCGAGAAGAGACAACTGATGATAAATAATCACACTCCCGCCCTGGGGGCGTTCATGACAATCTGAAATCCTAATTTCCCATTAAGTCAGCGCCGGTATAGGCCGGCAATGTCATCAAGACTGATCCAACAGTCAGAAGATTACTATTACATGAATCCTCCAGGCCTTTCAAAGGAGCATGGCGGCCAATACACCGATGCTCGCAACAAAACCGCTCGCTGAGATGACCCCCACACCGCCGGTGAACGTTGCTGCTGGCGCACCCATCGTTACCGTAGTACCGTTCGATTCCGTAGTGCTCGAATTGATGGCTGCGCAAGTACTGAAGTTTTGACCACCCAGAAATACCCCAACTGTCTGTACATCTGTCAAGTGGATCATATGGAGTACGCTCGCTGCCACGGTCGCGTTGGTAGCGCAAAAATCAATTGTCAAGTTGAAGGCAGTCGCGGCGCCGTTGCAGACAGGTGTAGCCGTTGTCCCATCATAGTCGCCTGTAAGATATCAAGATCAGCATTCATCATGAATTTCCAATGGAAAGCAGTCATAAAGTACGATCCATAAGGAGTAGGTCTGCATAGGTATTTTCGCTCTTAACATGGGTGTCCCTCGGTATCTTCTTGGACCATTGCCTTCAAGACTTTCCAGATGCATTGTTGCGCTTCTTCTAGGCAAAAAGTTGTGTTTCATTACATTAATCTCAAGTCGATTGACTGCCAAAATGAGATGAATTGGTAGAAAATGCACGTACCATAAAAGCTAACATTCGCCGCTGGTATGGTTAGAGGTGCCAGAGTATGAATCTCTTCATACGGTCCTGAAGCAGGCTTCTCGTCGACCGTGATGGTCTCAATGACATGAGCGCCGGCAATGTCATATGTTCTTGCTGTACCAACGGTGTTGTCTGTTCCGTTCAAGGTGACGGTGTTAGGAGGGCTGCCGGACCAGGTGATATTCTGATACGAGCCGATGATTGAGAGGACTTGTTGGTAGGTGTAAGGTACGGTGGAGAGAACTGTGTCTGTGCCTGCTTGGTAGCCGTCGACACAGCCATCAGGCAGTCTGCTGGTCTGGTTGAAGATTGCGAAAGGCGAGCTTGAGCCGCCCTGCGCTGCTGCTTGGATGATTGCAAGGGAAAATGAGAGGACAGAGTTGAACTTCATATCGATTGAGGAACGAATGGCACAGCTGTAGAGATGCTCTGGATTTGGCAGGTAGATGTTAAACGGACTGTGTATTACTAACGAGTGTTAGAGATAGAGTTTTCCCGAAGGCTCCGACACAGATCCAATTTGCGAAGTTGGGAAGCTTTAGACGAACAAATAATTCATATTGGACACGATCTTATATAATTCTCTCCCTTTTCGAATTAGGGAGATGGGCGAGAGCCGGCTTTGATCAGACTTCGGACGAGCGCTGCTATTCCTTGCTCAAGTTATGTCTTCCTGGTAGTTTCTATCTATGAATCACAAGTTCAACCACGCTCAAGGGTACTAAACTTAGCTACCTAACGAGATAAATTCATCCGAGTCGTCCAGACAACAGAACAAGCAATAATCTCGTCATATATCCTTCTGTACTGGATACCAATTCTTTGAAGTTGACGGAGTAACACATGGATACAATGTGTTGAAGCGAACAACCAACGGAGCTGTCCCGGTTCAGCTTGGTCCAAGGGTCAAAAGCTCCTTTGGAGGCTGAAGACAAGCTCTTCTCGAGGCTCTAGCAGCTAATTCTAGAACATAGCGTTCCCATGCCATTGACTTTAGTAAGTACCGAACCCTTAGAGGGGTAATCCTGACTAGAAATGCGAGCATTGCGTTTCAATCAGGGCAGGCTGCGGTAGCCCGAACGGCCTGGAAGGCCCAAGGAGGAGGAGTTTCGATAGTTCTTGAACAACAGCCGTTTTAGGGTCTTGGAAATTAGGGGTACCTAGAAGCTTATAAGGCCACTCCCAACGGCTCTTGCGCTGTCAAGACAAGCTTGCTGGTTATGGAGTGCAGACTAGTCTTGAACGTATGGAACGGCTCTTTGAATCATGTGTTCGAGCAGCCAGATGTGAGGCACTAGAATCTCTCGAAGAGTAGAAGTACAAGACTCTCGAGCAAGGTACGTAGCAATGGCAATTGGCCACAGTGATAGAATAATGGCATGAGCTTGAGGGGCCGAGGTGAACAAGGATTTAGGGACGGCTTCGGAGCCGTGTTTGCGGGGTAGCTTGGCCGAGTACGTGACTTAGCATATCGAGTACGTCTCTCAGCCCAGTCAAAGGCCAGCGCACGAAAGTAGACCATTGACGGTGGCAGCCTGCAGCCCCAAGCGACGGCAAATTGGTACCTTAACAACCCAGTCAAGTCCGAATAGAGTACAGCAAACGATGACGAGATCTGTGTCGAGCGGGATCCGCGCCATGGGTGACCTGGCACCTAGCCGCAGGGTTCCTGCATATAAAAGCTCTCGCCGCAGCTCTCCAGTGTGAAATTAGGAATTGAATCCAAGCCAGGGACTCCAAGGATACACATATTATATTGGAACTGGGTCTGTCTACATCTATTCCAATGATGAAAGCAAGCTTCAATTGGGCCATTATCGGCGTCGCGCTCCTTACTGGCGTCGCAGCATCACCAGTCTCGTCAACACTGCCAACCGTCGACCTTGGCTACGAGGTCCACCAGGCTTTCCTTTACAATGTTTGTCGTGCTTTGCTGCTCACCTAAAACGTTATTGGCTAATATGTGCAGTCTACCGGCGGGTTCTACAATTTTTCAAACATCAGATATGCCCAGCCACCCGTCGGCGAATTGAGATTTCGTGCACCGCTTGCGCCTACGGGAAGGAATACCACTGTCGACAATGGAAGTGTTGGGAGAATATGCCCACAGGCGAACCCTGCATGGGAGCTCATTGCCGAGGTTTTTGATCCCGACTACCTAGAGGGTAAACCATACAACGGCTCAGCGGCTGGTTCAACGTCATCAGGCGGCGGAGCGCCCTCCCTACCTCCACAGGACCCTCGAACAACGGAAGACTGCTTGTTCTTAGATGTTGTAGTGCCTCAAAAAATATTTCAAGATGCCTCGAAAACTACAAATGACACTTGTGGGGCTCCTGTACTTGTCTGGATTTATGGTGGTGGATACACCGCGGGCGAAAAAAGTGCTTACAATGCTGCCGGTCTGATCAAGGCCAGCCAAGCAACCAATACTGACGGCATCATTTTCGTTTCTCTCAACTATCGACTCGGGGCATTTGGCTGGATCTCGGGCCCAACATTGCAGACCGATGGGGTAGCTAACGCCGGATTGTATGATCAGCGCCTTGCTCTGCAATGGGTCCAAGATAACATCCATTTGTTCGGTGGAGACCCGAACAGGGTCACTGTTATCGGCGAGTCGGCGGGTGGTGGATCAATTATACACCAGATCACGGCTTTTGGTGGGCTCCAGGGACCAGCACCCTTCCAGCAGGCTGTCGTGCAAAGCGGCGCGTTCCAGAACGTGGTCAGCAATCTCCAGGAAGAGGAAATCGCACAAACATTCCTTGCGCTTCTTAATGTGAGTACTATCGAAGAAGCCAGGCAACTTTCGTCGGAGGCCTTGATTACTGCGAACATTATTCAAGTGGCAAATTCATCTTATGGAGATTTCACCTACGGACCAGTAGTCGATGGCTTATTCGCACCGGCAATTCCAGGAAAGCTACTTCTTCAAGGCTCATACGACCACGATCTCACGCTCATGTTGGGTCACAACGCCGATGAGGGTCTTCTCTTTACCAATCCTGCCATCCAGAACGATACTTCCTTCAATGAATACATCCTTGGGGCATTCCCAACTATCAACCCGAGCGTGGCTAGTTATATCGAGAATGTTCTATATCCACCAAACATGCCGGGTGTGCTAGGAACCACTGGATATTCTGACGAGACAGGCCGCGTCGTCTTGGCCTTATCTGAATCTACATTTACCTGCAACACGTTCTATCTTGACAAGGCTTTCAATAACCAAACCTACGCATATCAATTCAGCGTACCACCAGGACTTCATGGGGAAGATGTAAGTTCTTTTCCCCGAATAACATTACATATTGTTCTGATGGGTTTAGGTTGCCTACACCTTTTTCAACGGCCCAAGTGCTTCTGTAGTCAGTGATCCAATAGCGATAGCACTCCAGGAGTATATCACCAGCTTCGCTATCAACGGCAAGCCAAGCGGCCCCTCGTTGCCAATTTTCCCTCTTTATACCAATGCGACCGATATAATCGACCTAAATGCGACCAGTATCACGGTAATCTTGGACCCTACAGCCAACTCTCGTTGTGATTGGTGGCAGAAAGAACTGTATGTCTAGAACCAGACCCAGCGATTTTGGACACAATATTCTCATACACTTGGATACGAAGAGAAGATACAAGTCAATTAATGGAGCGGATGGAGATTTAATGAAAGTAATCCTTCTGAATTCTTGTAAATAGTCAATAGTAAAAAATACCATATATCCACAATCATACCATGTGACATCGCGAACTCCCTGAAAAGGACCGATGATGCAGCCAGACGGTGCTTCGCAGACGGCCTTGGCATGCATCTATTCTAGTAGGAAGTGCCCGCCCGCTGCTGCCAAGCGTCAGCAGGCCTCATAAGTGGCCACCAACATGGCGCGTAATGACGTTCCAGAGCCGGCTAAGGCTGTCTTACATCCCGACTGAGGGACTTTAACGTCAACTTGCTATGCAGATGCTATGGCTTTATCGACGTTCTCCCAGCTTGCCTACTCAGCTCCCCAGTCTACAAATTACCTACCACCCCCATGGAGAATATCCCTCCGTCCTACGAAAGCGCTATAGCGCGAAATCCATGGGGGATCATAGCTCCATATATACCTTCTGCAGACTTGTGTGCTCTGAACAGAGTCAACCGCGAATTGCATCAGGTCTTTGCGCCTTGCCTATGGGGAAACCCGGCGTCGCACTTTGGGACAGAAAATGATAGGGTCTATGGTGGGAGAACCTGCGAGTAGCAGAGAAAGAGCATGATCATATTGACTTCGAACAGTCGCGCTCACACGCTTCAAGAGGATCCTGAAAAGGGTACGCCTGAGTGTGAGGGAGCTTACCCATACTCTACATCTTCCACCTGCTCAGTCTGAGGTGAGTTTCGGATTCACACGGACACGATTGGACTGGTGGACTGACGGTCTTGATAGATCTATGATGGACCGCATCCGGAATGGCTCCGAGACGTGCTCGAGGAACTTCCGAAACTTCAGTCCCTTGTTGTCTCAAGGCTGCCTTTCTTCGATCACGTGGCATTGCTAGCATTACGAAACCCCAGCGTTGGCCGGAAAGCTTCGCTAGGAGATAGTCTCACTTTCTCGCTCAGACTTCTTATCGCCACTTACTGCCAGAATACTACATCCTCAGGTCTCGGCGAGGCTTTGAATCATTTTCCGAACTTGGCGTTCCTTGATCTTTCGAACACGTTGGCGGCAAGAGATTGGATTGTTCTAAGGAAATTACGGAATCTACCCCTCTTACAAGTTCTGAAGCTGCGGAAAATACATCTGAAGGATGAGGATATTGAGATTCTTGCACATTCAATAGGGGTAAGGGTGCGAAGTCTGGATGTACAAGGCAATCACCTCACAGACCACAGTGTGAGGACTCTGCTCAGCAACTGTTTCCAAGTCGACGATCGGTCGAATGGATCATCGGGCCATATGCCTGGTCCTTCATCAGATCTGACACTAGAAGACTGGCCAGCTGGGTTTGTACGACCTGATCCTGCAGTACTAGATGAGTTCAAAGATGAAAGCTACGATGATCGATTCATCCGGAGGCTTACGACAGGTATCGTGAGCAGACTGCCATATGAGGATTTGCCTTATTCTGGGATTACGCATCTACACATAGCCGATAACCATCTTACAGTGGAGGGTGTTGCCGCTTTAGTAATGTCCAACAAACTTTATGTCTTAGATGCAGGTACCGTGAACAACGGGAAGCCTGTGAACAACCCGCATTCAGAGACCTTTCCATCTGTTGACGCCCGCTACATTGGACTTCCAGGCGCTGAGAAACTTACGCCTGTGCTTGCAAAATGCGCTCAGAAACTGACATCCTTGCGACTCCATCATGCAATTGTCACGGAAAGAACACCACTAAGGGACGAGAACCCAGCTTTAGCTATGTGTGAGCTTGGTATAGATACCATGAAGCCAGAATTAGACGGGCCTATGCCAAGCGAATTAGATGCGACGCCACCTCTCTATGAGATGGACAATGAAGACGCCCAACCGCGCTACGAGCTACCAGGGAGCTCTATCTACGTCATGATCTCTCCTTCAATTGGGAAGAAACCGGCATTAAGCGAAGAAGAGAGCCAACCTCAGCCGCGGCGTGGAAGCGCCTTCGCACCAGAAGTCGTCGAGGCGGAGGGTACAAAGGACGATGTATCCCGGATACTCACTGCGACAGGCTTGGGACCGATGGCACAGGCCGTCAATGGCGTTAGCAGCCTTAGTGACTCACTCTCTAGGGAATCTAATGCAGAAGCATCTGGCGCCGGCAAGGGTAATACAGGGATGCAGCGTACGCTTATTGAACGACAGCGAAGAGATCTTCGCTCAAGTCGTCTTGACAAACCTCACGGCTTGTTTCCAGGGATGCTACCAAAACTCCGTACGCTTACCCTAACTGATGTACCGTGCTTCGAAAAGTCGCGCCATACTGTTGATGCCATGATCCAGTTCGTCAGAGACTGCGCCTCGGAAACAGAACTTGCTGACTTGCAGGCACGACTCGAACCCGGTCCTTTGCGCAAGTCAGGACACAGACAGCCCAGTAGCAGCCACAAACGCCGGGAGATCTTTGCTCTTCAACGTCTAGTCCTCGAGATGGCTCCCAGTGAGCCATCTTGTGTGGCAAAGGGTATCACTGTTTCCAAATATGCTAAACGAACAAAATCATCGACCGAAGACGCAGATAGTGAAGCCTTCTGGTCAGCCGCTGAAAATGATTTCACGTTTTTCGATAATGACGAAGAGTGCGGTTTGCCCTCCATTGAGCCTAACTCGTATGTCCCGTATGCATCTCTCAACGAGAAGATGACAACGCCCGACTCGCCAATCGACAAATCACCAGCTCTCCGGCGGTCTGCCGCCAATGAGCCATTAATTGACGTAGTACAGGAGCTAGCGAAGTTTCGTAAGGAGAGGCAAGCACTTTATGAAGAGGCCATGAAAAGGGGAGTGCGACATGTAGACGGTTACTGGCCCGGTGAAGTCAAAGTCATTCGTGGGCACCACGCAAATGGCAAGGCTGACTACTATGGCAATTACTTTGAGCAAGGAGGAGTTTATCGCTGAAGCATGACCTTTGCAAGACTTCAATTATACCGCTACTGGTAGTAGAACTTTCGCACGGGCCACGATATCCCAGCGGGACCTCCCGGATGTTGGCTTCGCTATTGTGGAAGAGCGACCAACCACAACTTGGACAAGCCGGCCGTGGGTTCCAAGAGCTGGTGGGGAGCACTAATTTACCTTACGTTTCTCGACGAGATTGCAGGCAAAAGCTCCCCATGCTCTTCCGTCGCACCAAGGCTACCCAAGGTTTCATTACGGAAACTCTGAGACAAGCTAACCAATTAGCTTGGCCTCGCTAGACACGATGTGTACATCACATACAAACGAGGTAATTTTTGCCTTCTGCTTGTATCTATGACTTGGTCTTAATTTCATCCGCTTGAGATAGCTAGGTGGATACATTACTTGTGCAGACTTCATACGTAATGGTGAACACGCTATCCCCAGATAGTCCAGAAAACCTCTGGGACAGACGCCCTCTCCGTATTTGAGGTTCGACAATGGATCGAATCAGCTCAACATGTTTCCCCTCGATTGCTATTCCCCCAATCACTTCTGCCCAACCGCGTTTCTTGTCAGTTGAGTGACTTTTGGCCCAAAGCCTCCGTGGAAGAACATGTTCAGAGAAGCTCCAAGGCATGAGTATGGCGTATATGGCTCACGCTTCTGTTACTTTGGCATTACAGAGTAAAAGTATTGCAAAATTACCAGAGGGTTATGAAATGGAATGGCGATATCAGCATGATTAGCCGTGGCGTAGCCTTGTGGGGACTCCATCCAAGTTCCTCAGCCTTGGCTTTGGAGCATCCTCAACAATTCGCAAACCCAAATGCCTTTACGTACGTCCTCCACAAGCCTCATGCGAAGCTTGTCATCACCACAATCCATAAATTGACCCAACCCACAGTCGTTTCTTGCAAAACGTTTTTTTCAGCTCTTGAGCTCCTCACTCATACTTACCAACCCTTCAAGCAACCTCTCGTTCATAATGCGCCTTTCATTCATTCTGATATTGCTCGCTGTTTTCACACTCTCCCTAGCCATTCCAAGGCCTTTAAATGCTAATAATGATGCCCCCGCAGCCGGAGCCAGCATAGTCCGGTGTTTCACTGATCTCGAATCGCCGGCGCCCCTACCAACAACCTCTGTCACAAATACCACGGCGACACCAACACCGTCACCGCAAACGTCAACAATCGCTGTCATAGACAGCACAGCAACACCGGCAACGTCACTGCAAACGACAGCAGTTACTACCACAATGGGTACAGCCACACCAGCAACGTCGCAGCAAACGACAACAATTAGTTCCATCACTGTTACAACGACGCCAGCAACGTTATCAGAAACGCCAACATTTACTTCCACAACTGTTACATCAACGCCAACGACGTCAACGCAAACACCAATGATACGTCCCATAGTTGTCAGAGCGACGCCAGCGACCTCACCACAAACGCCAACAGTCAATATCGTAACTGTCATAGCAACGCCAGTGCCCTCATCGACAACGCCGACAGTTGCTATCATGACTGTTACAGCATCACCAGGGCCCTCACCTCCACCACCGCCACCGCCGCCACCTGCTATTGTGACTGTTGAAGCAACGCCAGTGGCGTCATCGGCAACGCCTACAGTTGCTATCGTAACTGTTACAGCAGCGCCAGGGCCCTCACCACCACCGCCACCGCCACCGCCAGCTGTTGACATAGATAATCAAATTATCAATAATATGCCAACGCCGGCACCGAACCCGCCGCCCAAGCCACCCAAGACGAAAAAACCCCCTTGCGTCGGTAAACACGGACCGGCAAAAGTCCTATGCTGTGCAAGGGATGTCCCATGCTTTTGTATTTGTAAGTCCTAGCATTTCTTTCGCGACATATGATGACGAGATTGAGATGAGAATCTGAGTGCTGATTTGATGGTAGGCTGAATTTCGCATGATCTGTTATGAGCTGGCTCGGAATTGTGGATGATGGATGGACTGGGGCGTTCCTCATAGCAAGGTGTTGGGGACTCGTAATGGAGGGGATGCAATGGAGCTCCAATAGCCATATTAATCATTAATCATTATTCATTGAACTTTTCCGCTTCATGAAACAACATTCGACAACATACTCTCCTCCTCATCACCCCTCACCTACCGGCCTCCCACACCTCCCCTCCTCCTTCCCCATCTCCTCCTCCCAATGCTGCCCATCCCTTTGCGTCACCTCAACCTCTTGCACATTCTCCCGCTGCAGACATCTAAAATTGATATTATACCCTTCCGGAAAGCTTCTTGGAATAGTCAGTGGTGAGATTCCGCAGGTTTGGCAGAACCAGTGTTTGGCGGTGCCGGTGTTGAAGGTGTATTCTGTGAGATGTTCTTTTCCTGATAGGGAGAGCAGTGCAGAGGCGCGGATGATTAGGCCGAGGAAGCCTGCGGGAGAGAGGTAAGTGGGGTCTGGGTTGGGAGTGGAGGGGGGAGTGGGTAGGGGGGTGGGGGAATAGGATAGCAGCGGAAGAGGGTAGGGGAAAGGGATAGCAGCGGCAAAGGGTAGGACAGCAGCGGAAGAGAGTGGAACTGAACCTTTCATGTAGCAGATACTGCAATTACATTCGCTGATTGAGAGTTTTGGGGGGTGCAGGATTGAAAAGGTAACTTTTCCACAGTGGCAACTGCCTTTATGTACGAGCCGCTGATCCATGCCCAGAGCTTTTGCTGCGAAGGCCGCGGAAATTGGCGGATGCTTGTGTGATCTAATCGTTGTCGTACAAACCCTAACCCTAATTCCATGTAAGGCCTTTGGAGTCTGCCTTCGTCTTCAGATTGGCATAGGGCGTAAACTTTGCTGTTTAACGGGTGCTTTCGGTGCAAGACCCCTCATCAAAGATCTCTAGGGGGTTTTGAAATCTTAGGGCGCCCCGATCAGGTGCCCCGAAGCGGGCGTTGTCTACGGAGAATGACACCATGAAACTTGATTTGCGCTAAGCCGTTTTTGACAAGCCCTAACCCTAACTTGCCCCAGGTCCCCTAGAGGGTGGCCTGGAGTAGGGGGGCTGAAAAGGCCCCTAAATTGATATCTTAGCGGCCGTTTCTAGGGGACTAGACCCTAAGGGCATTGTGGGTTAGGCTTAAGGTACGCTATTGGTGATGCCGGAGCGGCAGCTGTCTAGGCACCCCCTTTAGCTAAGTAGGGCTGAAGTCTTGGTATGCCAAGGCTCTTGGCACAATCCAAGATTAATGGTGTCATTCTCCGTAGGTAGGCACCTCTCTACAAGCTACAAGGCTCTTGGCACCCATAAAGCAAGTCAAGATTAATGGTGTCAATGTCCGCACTCCCTGAGATACCCAAGGGTCAGTGGAGACGGACATACAGCCACATTCGCTCGCAAAGTCTTCCCCAATTGCTGGGTCTGTGCGGCATGGGGAAACTTCGCTGCGGAGCTTCGGGCTGTGCCAATCAAATGTCGCCATCTGGCTATCGTTTCTCACATTGCATGGTGGTTTGTCAACTCAGGGACCAATCACCCCAGGGACAGTGGAGTCTATGCTCAAGCAAGTCCAAATGTTTTGCGACTTTGTCACCAAATGCGGAATCGGGGCTCTCAAGCTCGTTAATCTTTGCTCAAGTGGTTGAGGGTAGATGTGCAGCATGCAGCCATTGATACGGTGAGCTTGACGAGGATGGTGGTCTGCTAAGTAGTAGTCCTTGGGACCAGATGATAGTTCCTCGCTGCTCGCACATGATAATGGTAAAATAGGCTGTGCTGTAGCGTTGATCTATGATTGTTTATTGATTTTCGTTCTATTTCTCCTTCGCAATAGACAGCTCACTTTCTAGCCTTTCTATTCGATGGTGGGACCGTGCAGCGATCAATTGGCCGCTGCCTGGACCTCGTGAATTAGAGCACTGCAGAATCACGATCAGTGTCTTGCGACGAACAACAAGCTTTACGAGATTACCCACATCTGTTAAAAGCTCCTTCGCCTCCGTCACTCCTACCATGCGGCCTACTATGCGACCTACCAGGCGGCCTACTATGCGGCCTACTATGCGGCCTACTATGCGGAGAGTGTCATCGGTCCCGCATAGCCTTCGAATGCCGAAGGAGCGATTGCCGTATGGGATTGCAATGAGGCTGAACCAAGGGAATAGCGAATAATCGCGTGTTATTGAAACGGACTTTCCCCGCCACCGAAGGAGTCAGCAGGACTATTCTCTTGATGGCCTAGAAGTTTCCTTATCGACACCATTGTCGCTCAAGATGCCCCTCCGCCTACGCTTTGGGGCACACATCAACGGTGGTACCCGAGGGACTCAGTTGAACAAGTGATGAACCTGCAGATAACAATGCATAACACTAGCAGAATAGCGATGGCCGTGATTTGCCTTATTCTTGGCTGAGTGACTGCCTTCTCGGTGTTTCTCATGACTGGTGCGGCTTGCAGAGCTAGGTCATTCAAGCTCTAGATCGGCCATCGAGAGACAATCGCTGGCCGCAGAAAGTCCATACCTCATCCAACCGGCAATTAGGGTCCCTGCGAGCGATGAAAAGCTAAAGGAGACGGCTTTGTTCCCCTGCGCCGCGACACTGCCTTACAAGCAGGGCGTTATCCTGAGAAGGCCAGAAAACGGTCACCTTGACGCGGCCTGGATCTAATTATATTTACCCTTTCCGTGGGGAAATATCGGCCCCCAATTCTCAGCCTTGTGCCAATTCCTCCATTTCGATGCTTCGTCCGGATTTTTCATCATTTCGGCAACTCCGCCACGTAATCTTTATAGCATCAGGCACCAAAGCTAACAGCAGGCAGCAAAGCTTCAACCTGTGGTCTTGCTTACGAACTTCCAAGTTAGGAGTCCTCCCGGTATGTGATTCCTCTTTTCCACCCTGCATGCATCTGGGCTCCGCCGAGTTTTGATAGGAGAGTCCGCTGCTCCTGCGGCTAATACCTCCAATCTATGGCGAGTCGGATCTGCTCAGACGACGTAATGCAGCTGGCTCTGGAACCTTGCAAGATGAGAAATTTGGCCTTTAAGAGGGCATGAGCTAGGGAGTTCCTTCGTACGTCGAAGAAATCTGGACGAGCATTTCCCTCACAACATGTGCGGAACCAACGACCAAATCTGTGTACGTGGAGTACCCTGTGCGTAAGTGTGCATCAATTTAAGTCAACATTATGCCTCTTGTTGACCTTCATCACCAGGCTGGGCCTCTATTTTCATCAGCACTCTGGTGAAAGCGCGCTTAGGGTGCTGACACCGTATGCTTGCGAGGCCGGCTTCTTGGATTGGGTTGAAGGTCCTCGTCAAAATTCACCGGATCTGGAAGTCGAAGAGCTCATAATGTGTCCTATGTTATGGTGCCGTAAAACTTTTCAGAGCATCTCAGCTACTGTCGAACACGTCAAAACGTGCCCTCGACTCCGGGACGGGTGGTATTGGTGTCCTTTCTGCAGGCATCCAGAAAAATTCCTAGAATGTGATAAATCATGTGAGGTGAATCAGCAGCCTATGATACGTAGGAAAAACTCAAAGTTGTACCGAGCTGCCAGCTTTTTCAGTCGCTTTGGTCGACGAAAGCCTGCTAGGGAGGATATCAGTAAGTTGCCCGGAAAAGAAGGGCTCTGGATACTGACAGTGGCGAATTTTAGAAGATCAAGCCAATCCAGAGATAGCAGGACCGCTGTGGAGAGGTTTTGAGGCTAAAGCACGAGACGCGTGGCCAGACGACCAGCTTTTGGCGCTTGATTTAGCCGGCATTCATGAGATGTGTGACCCGTCTGCATATGGGTTCCCCGGATGCCAGGGAGCGTCCTTCGCAAGCGCCTCTAGCGATGGTACCAATGCCATGCACGAACTGTGTGATTTGTCGATGGCCGAGCCGAGCATAGAACTACCTGGCAGCCGTATGACCTTTGCGTCCCCACCGAAGTTCGATAGAGGTTCCGCACTTGCGGCATCGGAATCCCACCGATCCTTCCAATTACCCGATCCTGACTCTAACTTGACAACCGCTTCCAAGCCTCTAGCCAGAGCGACCTTCCCGGTAGGCGTCAATCAATCAGGAACAGAAGATAATGCTGCGTCCTTCCAATGGATTGGAAGCCCAGTCTCGAATCCCGTGTCTCCAGTGTCACCGACCGAAAATCTTACGGCTAGATGGCGTCTGAGCAACCCACCGGATCCTCTTCTGATACCAAAGCATTTAAAGTTAAGAAGAGATAATGAACCCTTGATAGCACTGACTGCCTCAAGTATTGTGACGAGCAGCAGCAATATCAGGTCATCGCATGCCTTTTCACTCTCCTCAGACGAGCAATGGTCAAGCGACTTGATGAACACAGACGAGAATATCTTCAATGATGATCATTCACATGCATCTTGTGTTGGACTCGGGAATTGTCACTCAGGATCAACGCGCACTCAAGTAGAGGAGCTCCGAGATCTGGTTAAGATCGTGAACCATGAATGGATGCAAAGACTAATGTTGGAGCCGGACCTCCATCGCCTATGTGCTGGATTCTCTCCACGGGAACTGTTTGCTGAGGGCCTTAAGAGCCTCGAACAATGTCTATGTGACAACTTTCCGAGGGACTTTGTGAAGGTTTTCGCTTTGATGCACATTGCCTTTGCAGCTGCATATATTCTGCACAGGGACGACGGCTCATACTGTTGGAGCACCTTCTTCCAAGATGCGCTCAATTGGAAACTTTCGCTGAGCGGCCAGGATGACCAGGCAGCCTTCCTAGGAGTCATGGATCTTTGGTGGTGGCAACCCGAGCTTTCTTTCGAGACACCGCTCGTTACCAACATAGGTCCAGTCCTTGGCTACACTGAAACTCAGCAAGATAGGACAGATGGATTCACAATGAAGGTTATCGAAGCGCTGAGGGATGGCAAGATCATCCGCAATTGTGTAGAATTCCTTAACGGCACGTCAAATTCAACCTTTCTTTCTTGGTTTATCTTGCCTAATCAGAACGCCAGGCTACAAAGAAGTGGCCATCATCGAAAGAAATTCTCACTCCCTCGCCGGTGCAATGGTTTCGAATGCGCAAAACAGGGCGCCTATTGTCGAGCATATGATCGAGACGATCACCCAACCTCTTCAACAAAATAGGAATATCGAACATATGATCGTGACAATCACCCAACCTCTTCGAAAACATAGAGGTATCGAGGCATTTCGCGACCAAGTGATCGACATCGAAAATCAAGTACGCAATGGCTTATTGCAGAACCCTCGTGACATTGAAGTCTCATTGCTCCTGAGCGGCAAGGTAAGCACGCAGTGACAGCTTCGAGTCCCCTGCTAAAAATCGAGCAGCGGATCTCGAAATCTCTTTTGCTCTATGAGAATTATTGTGATATGGTTGCTACTTTGTGCGACAAGGCGATGCAACCTTCCAATCCATCCTGGAATGAGGGAGCATCATGGTTCTTTGATGATACCTGGCATGATTGGCGTAAATATTCGTATCTTGCCGAGCTACGAGAAGTTCTGCAGGTATCGCTTGAGCTCGATGGTTCTCAGGGGATCTCCTCTTCGACCAATCATTGGCCTAACGCCAGTGTGTTAGCAGTCATTCGGCCCAATGCGACACCACCTGTCTCACCTACTTCACCGACCTCAAGTACTAACTTCACTAGGACTAATTCTTCGCCGACGAGCCTAACATCTTGGACTCTCACGAGTGCTTCGGAGGATGATACCTTCGGTTGCTTGCTCGGATCGCCTACAAATACGCCTATATCACCATTGTCACCTTCCTTACCGATACCAGATTCTGAGACGACACACTGCTCATCTTGTGGAGCAAAATTCACAGGCACACCGCAGCATCGCCGATCCAATCTTAAACGTCACATGCGAACTTCTCGAAGACATAGTGCGCAGGCTGCGCTCAAGTGTCCTGAGTCAGGCTGCAAGTCCACCCTGATGCGAACAGATAATTTGGCCAAGCATCTCGAGACTCAGCATGGAGTTTCCAGGTTATTGGATAGGCAGGATCCTGAGAAAAGGAGCAGGCGTTTTGGAATTTTTTTTCGCTAGCCTAGCACTTCATTCATTTGCAGAGGTCGAGTATCGCAGGCTGGACCCTTTATTTCATCTATATAGATATATAACATACCCTCAACTCCTTGAGATTGGTCTATTTGCAATATGCTCGAAAGATGAAGTGACATGTTTCGTTACAAGAGTGCATTGATGTCTACAAAGTCCTCCTTCATTGGTGACACAAATCCGTGTGCCCACTGCAACTTCGAGCCAAAAGCTGGTTCCTATGCCATCATTCCTCCCAGCAGAAGTACGATGCTGCATAACCACAGGGTAAAGCAAAGTTATGAAGATAGATGGATCGTAGTGTAGCGAACTCGCATTCAGCCGACTTTTCAAGCGGTAAGGGTATGCCCGCCATCCTGTTAGACAACAAGTATGGCTGCCAATAGACGTGCTTACTGTTTTCCTAGGGCCTACGAACCCCCAAAAGCGGCTTCTTAGATGATTTTGCAGCAGTCAATTTGTCAGGTCCTCAATTTACATGCACAAGCAATGCTCTATTCTCTTACCATTGCCGCAATAATAGCTTGCAGAAGGACTGCACTGGAGTTTAACAGCGCCTACGGAACCGACTTCACTGCATGTAAGATATTATAAACTCAGTCCTTCCGGCGTTGGCTCCCCAAGCTGAGCCAGAGGTGGCGGAAGATCGATTCCGTATGAGCAACGAGGTGGGTCGGTAGGCAACAGCAGGACCCGGCGCACTCGTATGAGAATGCGTAGCATAGTGTGGTGGTGGATGGGACGCTACCCCAGGACTCACCACACATGGTGGAAAAGGTAATAGCATACTGCGGCGGTGGATGGCAGGCAACCGCAGGACTTAGCACACGGGTATGAAGATTCGTGGTGGTGGATAGCAGGCAACCGCAGGACTCACCACACATGGTGGAAAAGCTAATAGCACAATGCGGTGGTAGAGGCAGGCAACCGCCCGCAGGACTCAGAACAAGGGTACGAAAATGCGTAGCAGAATCATGTGGTGGATGGCAGGAAATAGCAGTACTCAGCACACGGGTATGAAAGTTCGTACCACAGTATAGGAGACGGACTCAGAGCATAACGCGGTGATGGGCAGGAGCAACAATAGTACTCAGCAGACGGGGTTGAAGAGGCCATAGCACAGAGCATGGGAGACGGACTCAAATCACAGGCACGCCTGGCCACCTTGGACAATTGGCTGTTCACCATCTTTCAATGCCTTCAGTCCGCACGACGAAAGTATACAGTCCGCAATTGAAAGTATAAACATTTGAAAAACATATAGAAAGCCTCTCCATGCCCTGGAGATGGCAAAACAAATATCTCCCAGATCTTTCTGAACACTAGGTTTTCTGGCTTATTCTCTCCAAATTCCTGGAACTATACTTCACTCCGTCCTCCAAGAAGCCAAATTCTGCAACTACAAGCCCAAGACTCCAACAATAGACTCCCCCAAAGCACGTCATATACTAAGGCCCGATCATGTCGTCAGTCTCCCTCCCCCCCTTCGTGCAAAAACACCATGATTGAGAGAGTATCATCAATGCAGTTCACGATATCCATACTCAACAAACTCGCATGAGCCCCGTCAAGGCGACTCATCAACTAGGCCCCAGTTGACAAAATGGGTTGAGAAGAAGGAAAAGCATGAGCAGGTGGCTTTGGGAGAGAAGGCGGCGCGATCGAAGAAGAAAACGAAGAAGTGGATTGAGGGGATGGAGAGGAAGGTTGATGGGAAGGGAGCGTAGGAGGGGGAAAGTAGATGGGGGGGAATGGTGCGGACGTCATGCGTAGAGCGTGTTTGTGGCGGTGAGGAATGGTAGCTTAATGGAGCTGTGAGCAGTTGTTGCGTTCATGGTAGAGTTGGACTCGCCCTTCTTTCAAAGCGTATTTTGAGAATTGAAAACCTAAGTCCATTGTGTCAATTCTGACAACGTTGTTTTATCAAGGCACGCGAGTAGATTATTGATGAGCGTCCATCTTACCAACATGGACGTCGCTCGCTTTCCGAAAGACTTAAGATTGATAAATTGCATCTCGTTAACGGCAGAATCGTGGGCTACCAGGGTGTCTGGCCAGGTATGGCGATAATATTGGACAAGAATTGCAGGAAATCCGGTCGGATCTCAGGGTACTTTCTAGCTTGCGGTCCCTCCTCCAACCGTACAACCCTGTAGAATAGGGCTGATACAGAACTCCCTAGAGGTACCCTAGGTTCTGTCGCCTACGCGATGGAGTGAGTCCCCAGAGCTATGGCGGACGATAATTGAAAGTAGAAACCACGAAAAGTTTTCCCCCGAATTTTCGATCATGCCATACCCCTGAGTACCTACCCCACCAAACGACACCTAGCTAGGTCTCCGGCAGAAACTTTGGGTGGTATGTAGGATGCTACCGGAATTAAGTTCTCCCGAAGTCATAGTCACCGAATCACGACTAAAACGCCGAAACGCTAGTTTTTGATAGAATAGGTCACCGCTAAACAATCCCCCACATATGCCCTCAACTGTTATGGAAAGACAGATCAAGCCCCCAGGCATGCTCCTGGGCCCCGCCTCGTCCGTAAGGTATATAGGTCCCAATAGAGGATCTTCGGGTGATAGCCCCGAAGATCCGACCCAAAGCTTTTGCCCCAGGGGGGTGTTTGGCGCAGTAGTAGAGCAGCCCGATTCCATCCATAACACTAGCTACGCCCCTGGGCAAACCTCTATATAGGTACTGATTAGGCGCTAGCTGAATGCTAAGTAATCGGCTTTCTGTATTTGGGAGGGTTTGGGGTGGTGCTTGGGGATGGGTGCTTAGGGAGGCGCCATAAGAGCTGGGGTCCCTTTACCCCTTATCTGGCTTCCTATGGAGCCCTCTAGGCGCCAGCCCTACAGGGCTACATCGTTGAGGGTCGAACTCTTATGCATGGTTCGGCCTTCGTTCTCTTTCCTACCTTAACCACCAAGAAGGAAAACGAGCAAAACTCGTCCTAGTTGTCAAATCATCATGGATTACGCACAGATTGTCTAGAGATAGATAGTTGGATATGCTGTTAACTTGCTGTTGTAAGAAACTCAACCGACACTTGACACATAATCAACAAATCATGAGCTGACCGTAGGCGAACGGTTGACAAACGGTTAACATACGGTTGATACATGGTTGACACACGGTAAGTTCGCTACGACATTCGAAGCTGTAAGTCTCGAAAACCTCAAATAGGTTAGCCCAGGGCTGATGACTGTGCAGTTCTGCCAATCAGCAGAGGGACCTGAATATTTCGGGACTTTCATAGATGTACGCGACTCGTCCCAAACAATCAAGTCTAAATTATGATATATTGTCTATAATATGGATTGTGAATACACAAAATATTCACTGTCCCCTTTCACATTACCCCAAAAGCATTCACTCCCACACCTTCGCGCCTAAATCACCTATCGCCTCAATCAATCCCTCCACAGTCACCCTCCCTGTTCCCCTACTAACCACAACCCTCATGAACGCACCCCTCTCATCCCCTCCCGCATAATCAATCATAAACCCTCTTGGCACCAACCTCTGGGTGATCTCCCTCGTAACCCTTCCATTCTCCACCGCACTCTCCTTCAATATGCCGTCTTTCGCATAATAAAAACATACTTGACAACATGGCGGCGGATTTTCGCTCACAAGCACCAAATTTTTGTGTTCGGAGACAAGGCCGGCGAGGTAGGCCGTCTTTTCGAAGGCAGCGTCAATTTGCGTCGCATACCCTTCGCTTCCATAATACACCCAGCTGAGATAAAGCTTCAAGCTGTCCCCGCGTCGGCCACATTGTAGTGTCAGATCCGCCAGATCATACACCTCTTCAGTAGATGCTGGACCAGACGAGTGGAAGAGGTAGTCAGCCGGTAAGGTATTAGAAGCGTGAAATTGGCGCATGTCGGCTCCAAGCAGGAATGAACACGTGAGCGGCACGCCCATCATTTTGTGTGGATTGATGGCTATGGAGTTGGCGAGATGGCTGCCGTTCAACTTGTGCTTGTGGGTTGGGGAAAAGATTGCCGGACCGCCCCAAGAGGCGTCGATATGCAGCCATATGTTATGTTCTTTGCATATTTGTGCAAGCGCCCGGATTGGGTCGTACGAACCGAGGACGGTAGTACCAGCTGTGGCATTGAGGTAGAAGGGTGTGTTTCCCTCCTTTTTTGCTCTCTCGATTAGCGAGGAGAGGGCATCAACATCCATGCTGCCAGTTTTCCCAACGAGGGGAACGGGTATGACGGAGGAGGAGCCGAAGCCGAGCATTTGGGCGGCTTTTTCGATGCTATAGTGGCCATGGGCGCTGGTGAAGAGGATAAGTTTCCGGTTTTGAGTGGCGTTGCCGTGCGTCTTTGTATCAGGGTAGAGCGTGTTGCGCGCGACTACTATGGAGGTGGTATTGGAGATAGTGCCTCCTTGAACAGAAATACCGCCTGCGTGAGCGCCATTGAGGCCGAAGAGGTTGGCAAGGCGGCGGGCGGTGTGCTTTTCAATGAGGGTAAGAGCAGGAGAGGCTTCGTAGACATGGACATTGGTGTTGAGAGTTGCTATGATGAGCTCTGCAGCCAGGCCAGGGGCGTCGGTTGAGGCGTAGAGCTTGTTCATAAACCCACGATCCCAGGTGTTTACAGAGTACTGGAGGACCTGTTCTGCTTGCCTCAGAAAACCGGCCTCTGCCAAACCAGTCTCCGGCAGGTCTAGGTCCATAAGTTGGGCCAACTTATGAGGTTTGTGATGTTCGACAAGTGCAGTACGGGGGCCACCACCCTCTGTAGAGAGGCCATGGCCCGTTCCTTTGGCAGCTGCATCTTCATCTGCAGAACGTATGAATGGAATTACGAGATCTTGCACAGGTTTCAGAAGCTTTGCGTTGGGTCAGCCACGCAAACGCAGTTGATGGACGGGAAAGAACTGATATATATCAAAAGTAATTCATACAAAGGAAAATACGAACAGTAGACACTTCGTCAGCGCGAGATTGAGTAGCTTGCTTTTCAGCTGGGCGACGGGGAATGCTTTCATTCTGGTCAGACATTGTTTTGAAAGATAGGTATATCCACAAAGATAAACAAACAATGTAACGTATGCGAAGTCACGGATTTTGGTATAAGGAATATTGAGTACATGCTACAGCTAAGCAGCAGTCATTATTGATATTTTTTCCGCTAAGCCATTAGCCAGTTTTTCGTCATCGTCATGCATTCGGATAGTGCCGAAATCATAATTTTCATGTACTAAGCTTTACCCTGACCAACAGCTCGCCGTTGAGGTATTTTTAACCTAGAAGATTTGTGCTGACCGATACTTTTATTAGCTGCGAACCGCTGCCTGGCAAGCTCTATGCCAGTTTTGGTGGGTCCGTCCTGTTCCTTTGCACCACTAAGCCACTCCTTTTTCCTCGTTTTATAAACGTCCATTTTCCAATTCCGCCATACTGCTCTACCTGGAATAGATGCACGTAGCGACGCTTCTTGCTGAGCAAGCTCATCCGCAATCCTCTCCCTGATGAATGTGAGACCCTCAGTTGCCTGCCAGATTGAGTCAACAACATGCGAAGCAACAGGATCAGCCGCTAGATCAGCGATGTGACCATAGAAGCGCGGTATAAACGTTCGACGAAATTTTGGGGTTTGCTCTGAGCAAGTCAGAGAGTTCTGCAGGACCCTGGAAGCTGTTCGATCTTTGGCTGCACTGAATAACAAAGGGCTCTCCATCACGAGTAGTTCTTCGGAAATAAGTTCGCGCAGCGGACCAGGTGACTCCAACATACATTGAGCAAGCAAAGATCCATAGACTTTGGTGCTGTCCTGAGCATCCAGTCGTAGTCTGCGGTCTTCCGCCATATCGGAGTTGGGCGTTTCGCTTACTTTGAGCATTAACATCAGTCTCTTCCCTGGTTCTTCACCGTAAGCATGTTCTAGGGCAGTTGAGATAAGGTTTGTATCGACCTGCCGTATTCGGCATCTCTCAATTAGCATTTTAATGACCGACGTACGCGAGCGCTTGATTAATGTATCGATATGCGGGCATATCTGATTTAGAGCAGTCTCCAGATCCTCTTTATTAAGGCGCTCAATAATCTTGATTGCTACAAAGGCAGCAACTTCATTCTTGGCAAAAGATTCGAGCCTTTCGCCGAAAGAGCATTTATACAGGGCTTTGAAAGTCTTTCCAGGGGCGTGGATGATAATGGCTTCCAGAAGTCGTGAGCCAATTGTATCGTAGGCCAAGCTGTTGATGAAGGCAGCACTTTCCGTATCTGCTTCCAATGGATCATCCGGTAAAAGCTTTCGAAACAGTGACGTGGGATCTTTGGCACACTGTTTTCCAGACCTAGTTAATTCAACCTCCAACAAGAGCTGCAAGACGGGATTCGCAATAGGGTGAGTGGCTAAGGCTCTGAGGGACGTTGTGTCAAGGCCTGCCAGCGTCCCAGCAATCATTCTGTCCACCGTATCACTAAATGAATCTGGCACGGTCCTGGGTCTATTGTCTCCTTCGTTAGATTTTGGGCTCCCGCCAGAAATAGAGACATGCTCCTTCTTCTTGCTTTGCAAAAGCGATGCCGACTCCACTCTCGCGAGTGGCATTCCTGACAGCACAAGCAGGAGAACTCGGAGAGGATGCGAGGAAAATTGATCCGTCATTAAATATCCAAAGTTGCCCTCAAGCTCATTGAATGCGTATAAAAAAAGTTTTTCCATTGAGACGTAGACATCCCCGCTGTGTCTATCTTGATCCTCTTCGCCTAACGGTGCGATCAATTCTTGGGTGACGATCGGGGCAGCCTTCAGGAATAGTGCCTCGCAGCAATGAGAAGCGAATCTGTGTTGTACGAGAGCCAGAAAGCTGTAGGTGTTAGACCAGGCTTGTGCGTCGGGAATGAATAGACTTACTGTCCACTAAACTTTTGGAATAGGGCCTTTAACTGGCTTGGCGTGGACAACGATATCAACCTCTCCATAAGTCTCGAGCATGACTGACTGTTGGCAATTTTGAGCTCCTTGCCATTTGCTTCCTTGTAAACATTCGCAAGAAAAAGATTTCGTTCCTCCGGATCTGCAAACTGATTGACCTCCAGCATAGAATCTGCCCTCTTGAAGTACTCTTGCTCTTCTTCATCGAGTATCCCATAGTATGGAAGGTTTCCAAGTCCTAGGTTCGTCGTGTAAGGTTCCATATAGCCAGCTCCATTATCGTCTATATTCTCGTTCATGTTCTCAGTTGCTCCCTCCACCTCTTCTGCCTCCTGAGACTTCTGCCTCTTTGCTGGTCCCTCATATTCTGTCTCCTCCCGCTTCCGTTTCTTTTCTTCTCGTCGACCTCGTTTCCGATGTTCCTTGGGCATTGTCCAAGCTGCGTGGAAAATATGGGTGACGGATCGGATACATGATTCTAACCTAGATTGGCCCAGAGTCTTGGCAGATCCTTATCGGTCCGCCGATGTTCCCCCGGCTAATTTCAGCTCCGAGAGCCGCTCGGTTTGATATCAACATCCGGTGGCAATCACGTCCAACATCTTGCTTCCTGAGTTGAACAAGACCTCTATTTATTGGACCTTTCGCCATGAATTTTGTTATCTTACTCAAAGCTCGAGGTCTGCCAATAGCTAAAGCTGCTGAAGAAAGCACAAGGATTCGACTTCGACCACCTTGATCCCAAGCTATCTTACTTGAGAAGCCTAACAAATTGACTCACAGCACTTCTCAAAGCTCAGTAATCACCATGCGTATCCTGCTTCTAGGCGCGAATGGTCGTACTGGCACCGCTGTCATCTCTGAAGCTCTGCAGAGAGGCCACACCATATCCGCCCTTGTACGAAGGCCCGAAACTCTCGCAACTTACGCCCACGATGTCTCCATTACCACTGGCTCCTCGCTTTCCAAAGAAGACGTCACCAAAGCCTTCGCCAGTGCCCCTAAGTCCGATCCCATCATAGCGGTCGTATCGACCTTGAACAACGGCCGCACAAGCGATAATCCATGGGCTAAACCTACCGCACCAGCCAATCTTATGGCAGATTCTGTCCGTAACTGCGTGACTGTGATGAAAGAATACGGTGTCAAGAAGATTGTGGCGCTGGGGACCGTGGGTGTTGGGAGTAGCAAGGCTACTAGACCATGGTGGTTCAACTGGATTATAGCTCATTCCAATTTGAAGATTGCGTTCGATGACCATCATGCGGTACAGCAGGCCCTCGAAGCCGAATCAAGTAAAGACCCGGGGTTGATGTGGGTAGATGTGCGCGCTGTCGGCCTGGGTAACGGGGAAAAGAAAGACCTAAAGGAATTCGGCAATGAGGGTCAAGGTGCTGGGTGGATGATTAGTAGGAAGAGTGTTGCTGCTTTTATGCTTGATGCTGTCGAGAATAGCCGGTGGGATAGACAGACGCCTGTCATATCTAATTGAGCTTCTATAAAGCATTGACTTCTCCTGTATTTACCACTGTACGGAACTGGCTTGTTCGACTACCTTTCAGAAGTAGCATGTCCACGCCGGTCGGTGTTGACATTTAGTCAATCCATGACTCTGTGAGTATGTCTTGATAAAATAGTCTCTTGACTGGAGGGAGTGAAATGTATTGCTAAGGTTTTTACACCAATTTATTAGACACGAGCCTAAGTCCCTAGGAGCCAAGACATTCGAGCACAGGGTTTGAACAACAAGTTGATGAATATTAGACGGATCTCAGAGCTAAGATCACAGAGTCAATGGTAGGAGCCGATCCTTATCACAGTGTATATATAGGAATAGATAAGCGCTGAACGAATACCAAATGTAGCTCCGGAACCAGCAGGTGCATTAACTATTATAAGATATACATTAATTATTATAATTACTGGCCAATCCCCACTGAATTGATCGGCAAGCTAAGCTCTTCCAGTACGTGATCGTGATACATACGTAAGATATAGAATAATATACCAACCCCACTAGGTCAATACTCGTAAATATAGCATGTTTCGGGCGCCTGGAAAACGCTTTTCTGACTCGATTCTCATTCGCTTTACCGTTACTGACTGGCTTCATGCGAGCTTTTCTTGCGTTTGATAAAATAATTACCGTCAGGCGGACTCATCCTAATTCGTTCAAACACCTTCTTCCTCGCTTCCACATTGAGGCGTGTCATGCCATCAGGCCGCGTAGGGATTGAAGTTACTCAGGAGACGAAAGGCAATCGCAGAGGCTGCGGGTTGGATGATCGGATATCAGACATTGGCGAGTCATTTCCGAAAGCATTACTCTCGGCAGTATGACTCTGTACAGCACCAACAGAAAGGGAGAGCTGAAGTTCTCCACCAGTAGCCGCTTCATCCCTATACCAATGTCCCAATAACTGCCTCGCCCAGTCGGTGTCGTCCGCAGGATGCTCCGCAAGTATAGATTTGTGGAGCTGTGCCTGCGCGTCGTCGGCCTGTAGACAATGTAGCAGCCAGCGGTTTACTCGGTCTCGATTACTCGACCAGGTTCTTAGAAGCCTGGAGTTGGTTTTTCGAACTTCATGCGCCAGAGTTTCGCTAGCTGTTTGAGGCGTTGATTGGATAAGGTTGGAATTGGGATCTCTGTCTCCGGGCCTGACTCCTGCGTTGATGGTCTCTAAAAGTCCAAATTGATGATCGATATCATAAAGCGCATATCCTTCCGAGATGCAACGCATCCGTAAATTCTGCAAATTATCACGCAAAGCCTTAAGTCGGTTTTGCAGAGCGTCGCGTTCCTGGCGGAGAACATATAAATCGCTCTCCACAGGGCGATTCGGGAGTAGGAGGATCAATTCGTGTATATTTGATCCGAAGTGGAGCAAGTTGAGAACATTGACTTTGTTTTCGTAATCTTTAATTAACTGGATCACATATATATATTCGATCACCTCGGGTGGATATAGGGCTTCGGTGAAACACTGCGTCAACTTATGGAATAGACGGTACTGTTCGTGCAGTGAACGGTCTGTCTGTAGGTCAAGGCTCAGTGGCTGTTTTTCCTTGAGCATTGGCGGGTACGATTCAGGATTTGCATCAGGTATCTTTTTGAACTCGGCGGAACACATATTTTCGTCCTCTAGCACTTCTCCAGCCAGACTTTGTGACTCCCATGAGGCTTCGGAGATACGCCCATCTTGCAGCATGGAGACTTTTCCGTCAGATACACGAGGCGCCGGGGGCAAATCACCCGCGCTGGCACTTGAAACTCTCTTACACATCGTCGAACTACCTGACCTCCTTCGAATAGAATAGTATCCAGAATCTACGCGCTTGCTCCCACTCCAGCTTTTGGCCCGTGGACTGCCAATTTCTCGCCTCTTCTGACCCAGTGAGCTTTTGGCGGCAGAAGATGTCAACGACTCCAGCCTTGAAAGGGAGGTCACTATGCTCTGCAGGCTCCTCGCGCTGGGGGTAGATTCTTGCATGCCTCTCTCTGTGTAGGCTTCAATTCTTTCGAGGATAGAACTTTGCTCTTCGATCATTGATAGTGATGCTGCAGTACCACGCTCGACCTCCTTGATGTGCGCGAAGGTAGAGATATCCAGTGTTCTGAGGAATTTAATTAGGTAAGGAAATGTAAAAAGAGAAACAGCGAAAAGACGAGCATACCTGCCAAGTAATGTCAAATCTAGACTGATGGTCTCCTTGTGTCTGTCTAATTCAACGCGGATATCTCTTATGGACTTTATATTAGTAGCAACCCAAAGTTTTTGAAACCAGGCTTTTGCCCCATTTTGCACCGGACGTATGTCCTTTGCCACCTTGAACCAATTAAAGACATCTTTGGTATAGGCTTCAATGCGGAGGTGTAGTGATACGACATTCGAGTTTTGGAATTCCAGAGGTAGCAATTTGACTAAGCTATTAACAGTGTCGAGAGTTTGAAGAAGAGAATCAAGATCACTCTGAAGTTGGCCCGCTGTTTCTGAAGCAGATGAAGCTTCTGATAGGAAGTCTCTAAGCTTTGTGGTGTTGTCAATGGCCTGGCATAGTAAGCTGAGGATGCCCGCAATGCTAGATATTGCAGCTATAGCCTCCATCATGCTCTACTGGGTGATACCAGCTCCGAGCTTGGTCGCACAAGATCCAATGGTAAGGCCAGACTCACAACCACGCGGCCAGAAGAGGTCAACCCCCTTTAGAGAGGAAATAACACACTACAAAGGCTGCGACTAGTGGTAGCAGGTAGTCGTAAAAGTCAACATATCAACCATTAAAAGAACGCGATGCCCAACCTTTGAGCGACAAAAACCGGGAAATCGTCAGTGTGGGGCTCCTGCAAGTAGAGAGATGGTGTATGCAGAGCTATCGGTTAGTCATGAAGTACTCGCATGACACCATCGTTCCTTTAGTTGGAAGAAGTCGTCGTTGGTTCACGCCACCAAGGACCTGCTAAAGATGGTAAAGCTGCCGCATTCAGCTCCAGGGCTGCTCGTATCGGGCTGCCATTGACCCCACTGCACGACATATACAGCTAAAATAGTCGACATGCAATACCACGCCTCGTGCAGATGGGGGCTGTGCTGCAGCGGCTAGCGGCAGATGCGGTGGCGCAAGGCTTGAACGCATCTAGCTATGGCTTCGCTACCCTACATACTGCGCATAGCCCACAACGAATGGCTGCCACATCTCTAAGAAGGCGTACCAATCTGGGTGAGAGACGGTAGGACCCACGCCGGGACTCCACACTTCCTTGCGCTGTCCTGTAATGCCAAATTACCGTACCCAGGAAATGCCTGGAAATATATCAACCCAATGACACCTTCAACTCCTTTCCGTTGGCGCTGGCGCCTTAACGGAAGATTAAATTATATTTAGCACACACTTTCATGCTAGATTAGTCCCCCAGCTCTATCATTTTTTGAAGCACATTCCGCACATCTCTCAGCTCTAGCACTTCAAAGCCTAGCTCATCCAAGACCTCCCTGGCTCCTACTTGGTCCTTGAAAACCTTTTCATCTACCTCTCGTAATGTTGGACCGACATCCTTGGCACCACTGTTACTATCCTCGACTTCCACGGGCAGTTGCATCAAGACCAATGCTTCCTTCAATTTTCGCATCAACATCTCACCTTGCCCCTCCCCGACCCAGCGATCAACCGTACCCCAAACAGCATCTATGTCACGCCGAAACTGGGCAATACCGCTCGCAGAGAAGGTGTTCCGCATTAAGACAGAATCCCATAGGTATGTTTGTATGACCTGAGCAACATGTCGTACTATACGCCTAAGTGGCGCCTGTGAAAGCACCTTGGCGAGAAAAGAAAGATACTCGTTCAATTGCTGTACCGTGGCATCCAGCTCTGCCGACAGTGCCAAGGAGTTGCTGGGCACTGAAGAAGATAGCGATGACCATAGGTTGACGCTGCCGTAAGGTCGAAGGAGTTCACGGATGCTGCGGGATAGCATGTCTTGTATGCTACCTTCTGCTCGGGTCCGGAGACGCTGATAGTTCCCAGCAGTGACATCGAACAGTGTCCCTGATTCTTCGGGGTGGCCTAGAGCGCTTGAAGTCCGCTCTTCTATATACTGTAGGCTCATTGATCCGACAAGAATCCTACCTGTGTCTGCCAGTGCACGATCCTGTAGCTCGTCCCACAATTCCAGGAAGAACACATCATCGCTCCAGTCACACATCTTACTCTCAAGATATTCAGCGCTGCTATAGACATGGCAAAGGCGCTCTAGCCCGCCAAAGCTTCTCAACTCAGCTTGCGCCTCCCTTGAAATCCCGTGGACCGTGCGAGCGATCAATGCGGCATGTGATAGGTAGGCTTGCAGTGAGTCATGGAAGTGTGAATGGAGGAGATTGAAGATCGTAATTTGGATGTTGATTAAGAATTCAATTTTTTCGTCCAAGGAGGTCAATGTCCTGTAACGGTCTGTTATCGACTCGAGAAGGTCGTTGACTCGAATCGCAGCGTAGGTAGGCTTAGTCGCACCTGGATCAACACTGTCATAATCGATCTCATCACTTTCCGGTGCCTCGATGATGTTTTGATACCGAGATAGTGCGACTGTATAAACATTAGTACAGGAAATTCGAGTCGAAGATGATCATACAGTTTTTCTCGACCTCTAGCCATCTTCCAAACCAGCCCTTCTTAACTAGCACCTCCCAACTGAGCCCTTTCCAACCTTCGATTGCATTACCTCCATCATAGTCCCATTCATCTCTCATGTTAACGTCGAAATTCATGACCTCGTGCATGAGATGACTCAGAAGCTGTGGCTGATTTGATATACGAGGTAGCAAGACGAAGATCTTACGGCGAAGCATTGGCAATAAAGCTGTTATAAGGGCAGATGTAGAGTCGATGTAAATGGATGTCAGAGCTAGATTGGATCTTTTGAAATGGTCGCGGAGTAATGGCTCTAGGTAGATGGTGAAGAATTCCTCATAGTCGTTAACGAGGCCGATGACGTGAGAGAAAAAATACTCGGGCTATGTGATTCAGCATCCGATACAGATATGTAACTAGGTTGGCTAACCTTGTCTAATCGGTTCGTTTGCCTATCGCCTTCAAAGTGGTACTTAAAACGTAGCTCGAGCGGTTTTACCATTACTTCTAGAGGCAGAAGCACCAATTGTTCCTCTGTGCTATTATTTCTAATGTCCTGATTATCCTTGGCCTTCAGTTCAGGTTCTTGTAATTCAAGCAATTTCCTGACACCCTCACTCCATTCCCGCTCCAGGTGTTCATCGATATTAACATCCGCTCGGGGCCATCCCATCTTCTTCAGCGTCGCTTCAAAGTCACTTGCGAACGTGTCTTTCATTTGCTTCCATAGCGAGCGGGCTGTTTGGTCGACGTGGTCGATCAGATGGGGAGCAGCGTCTTCGGCGGCAGGTTGAGCTTCTTTCAGTGCATTGACGAGATTTTGAAGTCTCAAATAAGGTTGCAGAGCGGCTTGGGGGGACTTCCTAAAGTTGCGGCGTGCTTCTGAGTTGAGATTCTCGACCTCTGTCAACAGCTCTATATATCCTTGGGCGACATTTAGCTTTCGCAAGTTCTCTATGTTAGAGTCGAATAATTGAACAGCATCATCACTCGTCTCGGATCGAGTCATAATAGACAAACGGCGGTCTATATCTGCTTGGTGTAACTTATGGTTTTTGGCTCGTTCTCTTAGCTCGTGTGAGTGTGTTTGTAAGGCCTTGGTGGTTTCATTGAGCGACGCTTTTGTATCTTGGAGCTAGTGCCATATTAATAGGGCCTGATAGTTGTGTCAAAGGTGTGATGAATATACCTGCTTCTGGAGCAGAATCTGCTGAGCCTTCACATCCTTGAGCAGAACATCAATATTTGCCAAGTCTGTGCTATTTTGCAACTTGTCATTTAGATAATCTTCCACTCGTACATCACGCTCCTCATCGACCACCTGCGCGGTCACACCCCGATAAGTCACATCGGTCATGTTAAGCCAGTAGATCAGTGACAATTGCTCCAGGCCTTTGATCTGGAGCTTGTGGAGTCAGGCATAGTCGTTTTAGGGGCAGTTGTAGCCGATCAAGGTTTAGACGCGCTTGACGCGACTAGATAAACCCTGCTGCATAATGACGACGTTCGAGAGCGCGATGAAAGGCAGTCATCAACATGCGCGCTGTAAGTGCTGATTGGTACCAACCTAGTCACTGGCGATGCCAACGCCCACTAAAAGGCGCAAGACGAACAACCACCAAGCATCGTCCCAAACGGTCGGAAGCTTAGACTTCTTTTTCGGCAAACAACAAGGTGACAGGCCTAAGAAGCCAGAGGATGAAGTCTACAATAGAGACCATGCCAATGGACATGGAGGACCAGGGGACGGGGAAGTCCAAGAATCCCGCACGCAATCTCTAACGGATGAAGAGTTCGCGCGAAAGCTGCAGGCTGAATGGGATAAGCAGGATGGAGGCAATCGGAATACCAGCGTCGAGAGACAACTTGATGAGAACCCTCCAGCGCAGATCATCGGTACAGGAGGCCTAAACAATAATGGCAAGCTGTTGAGTGACAACGACAGCCCCTCAAAGCCACTCGAGAGCTTGAGTAGGACGGAGAACTGTCCGGACAGCCAGGATAGCGAAGTTTTGGCCAGCAAAAAGGATACCCTAGCTCTACAATCGGCAGCATCAGCCGGAGATGCCTTATCTTCTAACGTCCCTTTCGATGAGAGCCCTCTGGCATTCGATCCCTCCAGATACGTACCAAACCTCAAAAGACATTGGGCTGCAGAAGGCGGCAATGCTTCATACGGACTTCTCACTAGATGTTTCGTACTTGTGAATAGCACACAAAGCCGCATCAAGATAGTCGACACCCTCGTCAACTATTTGAGGACTGTCATCGAGGGCGATCCGGAGAGCCTGTTGCCGTCAGTATGGCTAGCCACCAATGCCATATCACCCCCGTACGTCTCACTGGAATTGGGACTAGGTGGTTCAGCAATATCGAAGGCATTGAAGAAAGTATGTATGCTTGATAACGCTGGTCTCAAGGCGCTATACGATAAGCATGGAGATGCTGGAGATGTTGCCTTCGAGGCGAAGAAGCGGCAGAGTTTCACCCTCCGTAAACCAAAACCATTGACGATTAAAGGCGTCTTTGAAAGTCTTGTGAAAGTTTCAAACAGCAAAGGAACCGGCAGCCAGGAGTTCAAACAACGAATTGTAGAGAGATTGCTGCAGGATGCTCAGGGTGCCGAAGAAAGCAGATATTTGGTCCGGACGCTATGCCAACATCTACGCATTGGTGCTGTCAAAACGACTATGCTCATCGCTCTCTCTCGGGCTTTCCTCATGTCGAGACCCCCAGGGGCACAATTCGACATCAAGCTCCAATCAGATCTAGCAAAGCTCAAGAAAGAGGCATTGGTAGAAGTTTATGGAAAAGGCGAAGAGCTAGTAAAAGCATGTTTCGCTCGCCGACCTAACTACAACGATCTCGTACCATGTCTCCTGGAAGTCGGCATCTCGGATGAGCTTCTGCTACGGTGCGGGTTGGCATTGCACATACCCTTACGACCTATGTTGGGCAGCATCACGCGCGATCTAGGTGAGATGTTAACCAAGCTCCAAGGGCGCGATTTCAGCTGCGAGTACAAGTATGATGGCCAGCGAGCTCAGGTGCACTGCGACGAAAAGGGCAATGTCTCTATTTTTTCACGGCACTTGGAAGTAATGACAGACAAATACCCCGACTTGGTAGCGCTTGTACCCCAAATTCGCGGTGAGAGTGTCAGCAGCTTCATCTTGGAGGGTGAGGTAGTGGCCATTGATCATGCATCTGGCGAGCTAAAGGCATTCCAGACATTGACAAACAGGGCGAGGAAGGATGTTGCCATTGGATCCATCAAAGTTGATGTATGCCTTTTCTCATTCGACTTGATGTATCTCAATGGTGAGGAATTGCTTGATCGTCCATTCCGGGAGCGCCGAGAGCTCCTCCGAAGTCTTTTTGTGGAGATTCCTCACAAGTTCACTTGGGTCAAAAATATAGACGCCACATCATCCGATTCAGAAACGGTCCTTGAATTCTTCAAGAGCGCCACAGAGTTGAAGTGCGAAGGGATAATGGTCAAGGTTCTCGACAACGTGCCTAGCCAAGCTCTTCAAGCTGAGAACGACGAAATGGTCGCTGCGGAGGCAATACCCGAACCTACTAAATCAAACAAGTCTACAAAGAAAACAAAGACAAAGTCCAAAACTACTGCGGCTGAGAAAGTTGAGGAAAAGGAGAAGGGCACCCGGCGCAAAGCCCTCCTCTCCACCTATGAACCAGACAAGCGTTTAGATTCTTGGCTCAAAGTGAAAAAGGACTACAACACCTCCGCTGACACAATCGATCTAATTCCCATCGCCGCATGGCACGGTCAAGGTCGCAAGGCGAAGTGGTGGTCACCCATTCTTCTCGCCGTACGCAACCCCACGACCGGCTCCTTGGAAGCTGTCACCAAATGTATCTCCGGCTTCACAGATAAGTTTTACAAAGAGAACAAAGAAAAGTACAATGAGGAAACGGGAGCGAATTTGATCAGTCGACCAAGTTACGTGGAATACCCATACAGTCCGGATGTTTGGTTTGAGCCTCAAGAAGTATGGGAAATGGCCTTTGCGGATATTACCAAAAGTCCTACTTACCTTGCTGCTATTGGATTGGTTGATGAGAACCGTGGCCTCAGTATGCGGTTCCCAAGGTTCTTAAAGGTTAGAGAAGACAAGAGCATCGATGAAGCGAGCACTGCAGAATTTCTAGCAGAATTGTGGTTCAAGCAGGAAGCTAAAGGAGGAGGCAGGCCGGTGGAAGAGGGCCAAGATGAGGAAGAATAGTCACTACTCCCATATTGTGCAACTGGAAGGTTGGATGACGCTGCACACTGAAGATGTCTAATGCAGGAACAGCGCCTGCTGGTGGTGTGGGTGAGGCCATCTCTCATCTGAAGCTGGTCTTCCGCTAAGTCTGATAATCCTCGGACCCTTTTCTGTGATTGGGCGATCATCTCACCCGGGAAAAGCTCGGCGTTGCAGCGCCCTCGGGGTCCGTGCCCATTACCTACAATTCCAGTATGAATATCCCCTCCAAATCATCCACCAGAATTCATCATCTCCACAATGAATTACCAACTGGTCAACCCTCATACAGCGGTAGAGGGTCCTACCCTGCCGCCCCCCTCCCACTTCACCCTTTCTAGCCCTCCGGGAACCGATATATGGCGCAAACCACCTTCGACAAACACGTTTAACGCCCCCTTCCTCTACCACTCCATTAAATTGTGCACTTTCCGCCGTGCCCGGGTAACCGTTTCGGCTGATTGGAAAACACTATATGACCAGGGAGGGCTTTGCCTCGCCTTGCCTCAATCACCAGGCTCTACGTACCGAAAGTGGATCAAAACCGGCATCGAGTTTTACAAAGGCGCGCCACAGGTCAGTACTGTAGCCTGCGATCGGTGGGCTGACTGGAGTCTTTCGCCTCTTCCGGCAAGTGGAGAGAAAAGTGTGACTGTTGAGATGGAACGGGAGGTGATTGAAGGAGAGAAAGGGAGTACATTGTGTATATACATGATGGAGGGGGTCGAGAAGAAGCCGATTAGGGAGGTTACGTGGGTTTTTGGAGCGGACGAGGAAATGGAGGGCGAGTGTTGGGTTGGGGCTTTTGTAGCGAAGCCAACCAAGGACGCCGATGACGAGGAAAAGGCATTGTCAGTGGACTTTGGGAACCTGAGTGTTGAGTCCTTTTAGAGGACGGAAGGATGCAAGGGAGGGGTCTATGAAGAGCAAGGATCCGGGAGATCTCCATGCAAGGTCATGCTGCATCGTACATAAAATGTCCATAAATGGCAGGGTAACTCAGCAGGTGTTATTGAAAAGGTGCATATACCATACCAACCTGCCATTGGATAGCGCACTGGAGAGGACTACGTTGGAAAGCCAAGCTAGGTACCCCACGATGGCTCGCATGGCGGGGTTATTGCGGACGGCAGACCGGTGGGGGTCATATCCAAAAGGGTCGTACACGAAGCGAACCCGTGCCGTCATCATTGGCTGATCCACGTTGCTGGTTCTACCATGCATTGTATTGTCCACAAAGTTCGCACCGACTTCCGACCTCAAAGCTCAACAAGATGGAACTAAGCATAATTGCTTCAATGAATGGAACCCTCACAGCACATGCTCTGAGCTTAGGATCTGACAGGGTCAGAGAGGCTCTCAGGTCTTGTCTTACCACATCGTACCTTATCTAGGCGTCTATTCATCTGCTCTGGTCTGGCCCATCTGCACACCGCCCGCTGATCATGTGGGGGCCCCTGATTGATCTGTGAGCTATACGTGAGCTATTCTTGTGCCCAACAAGAAGTACCATATGCAGGTAGAGTATTCCTATCACGCAAATCTAGGAACGGCCTCAGACTATCATCACGGAGTCTAAAATATGCTTAATGCCCTGCATGTCATTTGCCGCCTTTTGCTCAACCTCAATGGCCATGTGGGTCCTTTGATAGGTAACTGTCCCGTTGAATGACGAGAAACCCTCACCTGCGTGACCCGATATCGCAGCTTCATCAAACAAACATGGTGGGGTAACGGTTGGTTTGCGGTATGTGCAGCCATGTACATAGTGACTCTTGTGTCAAATTTTCCTGCTCAATCTTCGTCTCTCTTCAATGCCAGAGCCCTCTCTTCTGCATTGACTTGGCGACAATGTCCTTCTCTATACTGGCCTCAGCAACATGGCCAGTAGATCTCGATTTCCGCGTGCAGCACCTCTACATATTCCTTGCGTTATTCGCTGCTGTTGTTGTTCTTGCTCGTCGAGTCCTGCTTACCGTTCTTTCACAACTTCGACTGTCCGAAGGGTCTAGCGCCATCGCAACCTTAGGCAAATTCTTCTATGCGTGTTTTCTCAAACCACATAACGGAGATAATGCAAGTACGGGCCAACAGGCCGCTCTTGAGAGCTTCTACAGAGCACAGGCCGATGTTTACGATGCCTCGCGCAAGGTCCTTCTTCGTGGTCGAGAAGATATGCTTGGACTGGCCGCTGCACAATTGAACTACAAAGCCGAGAAGGGAATTTTCTCAAGAAAGAAACCAATATGGGTCGACATCGGAGGTGGTACAGGATACAATATCGAGGCGATGCACGCTTTCCTAGATGTACCCACGTTCTTTGCCAAAGTATATCTTGTCGATCTATCTCCATCCCTTTTAGAGGTAGCCCGAAAAAGATTCGACCGTTTGGGCTGGGATGTAGAAATAGTATGCCAAGACGCCAGGACTTTTCGCTTGGAAAGCTACGAGGCTACAGGATCAGCGAAGACCGCCGGTTCCGGCTCTTTGGGGTTTGGAACATCCGCGCCAAACGGTAAAGACACCCAGAAGGGTGCAGATCTTGTTACCTTTTCATACAGTCTCAGCATGATACCAGACTACTATAGCGTCTTAGATTCAATTCCGTCATTGCTTTCCCAAAGGGGCATCATCGGCGTAGTGGATTTTTACGTCCAGAGTATTGTCGAGGTCTGTGGGCGTACTTACACTGGTGGATCTTTCAATAGACATGTGACATGGCTGGGTAGGGTCTTCTGGCGAGCATGGTTTGATGTCGACCGCGTAGGTTTAGAGGGAGCACGAAGAGACTATCTTGAGTACAGATTCGGCACACTCAAGACCGTGGATGAGAGGAATTACCTGCTTGGCGGAATACCCTATTATGGTATGCACACTTTCATCCATTGCCTCACCGCCTAATTCTCACTCTCGTGAAGTTTTCTTGGGCACACAACGCAATCTCGTGTGTCCTACTGCGAGCAATCCGGACTACGCACAGAGCTTCATCGAAAGTTTCGACGCATCATGTACCGAGTCCCCATATCTGTCTCCGCAACATCACCGGGCCTTGATGTATCAGGCTGTTGAAAACACTGTACCTGTTGGACTTCGATCCAAAGCATATCAGTGCGCTGTGATTAACCTGAGCTCAAACCTCCCGCTTCCATCAGTATTCTACCAAAACAATCAACGACGAGTATACTACGACGATCAGCTGAAGAAGCACACGCAGTTCAACAATGAGTACATTTATGCTTTCACATGGGAAGACCCCCGGGTGGATCTACGTTTACTCAAGATCCGTGACGACGATGTTGTTCTATGCGTGACTTCTGCAGGGGACAACGTCTTGGACTATCTTTACAACGCAAACCCAAGACGCATCCATGCTGTCGATCTCAACCCAAACCAGAACCACCTATTGGAGCTCAAAATCGCAGCGTTTCGAAGCCTGCCGTATGCTCAGGTGTGGAAGATGTTTGGCGAGGGCAGATTCCCTGCCTTCCGTGAAGCATTAATCACCAAGCTCAGCCCCCATATGAGCTCGCAAGCGTGTCAATACTGGTTAAACCATGCCCACATATTCGCCTCGCGTCGTGGGCTCTACGAGACTGGCGGTTCAAGGTAGTTAAATCTGGTCAGCAAGTATCCCATTGCTGACTAATAGCATAGACACGCAATAATGCTTGTTCGCTGGCTTTTCACAATACTCGGCTTACGGTCAGACGTAAACAAGCTATGTAACGCCAAGACTCTCAAGGAGCAGCAAGAAATATGGCCCAGGATCCGGCATGTACTTTTGAGCAGACTCCTACACTGGGCAATAGTCAGCACTGAGTGGTTTGCATGGAAAGCGGCAGGCGTACCTCCAGCACAACGAAGGATGATACTTTCAGACCACCAAGAACATGGCGACTCCGGCAATACTGATCTGAGCGGCGAAGCCATGTGGGAATACGTGGTCAATACTCTCGATCCTGTTGTCAAAAACACACTTGTCGGCGATGAGAACTATTTCTACCTTCTGTGCTTGCAGGGAAAGTACTCACAAAGGTGAAAGATAAAGCTGTTTGACGCGAGGAAGCATGATCACTAACCAACATCACAGATGCCACCCGGACTACCTCTCAGCCAGAGCTCACCGCAAGCTTTCTCAACCAGGCGCGTTCGACAATCTCCGCATCCACACTGACGAACTCCAGGAAGTCATATCACGACTCGCTCCCAGCAAATTGAGTCACGCTGTAGTAAGCCATCAACTGGCCAATTAGAAGCCCGAACTCAGACACTAAAAGTTTGTACAGGTCATGGACAGCATGGACTGGTTTAACCCCGGTGATGACCAAGCCCACACCCAAGTCCAAGCATTAAACCGCGCAATGAAGGTCGGTGGTAAAGTACTTCTACGATCAGCGGGCTTAAGGCCATGGTACACTACAGTCTTTGAGAAAAATGGCTTCTCTGCTTCGAGGGTTGGTGCGAGATTACCAGGAACGTCTATTGACAGGTAAGCAGACCCGCCTTTCACTAGTCGTCAAAGAGCCTGTTAAGAAGAGAAAATAGGGTCAATATGTACGCCTCAGCCTGGATCTGCACCAAACTCCAAGACATAGCCGGCAGCAAAGAACCAACGACAAATCGACCCGCTCTGCTGCGCTCGAGGTCCAGCACTCTTGAGGAAATACATTTGGAGTCATGAAGACTCTTTCTCATTCCACCCATAATCTATAGAAGGGAATTAATCCAATTCATGAAAGGCGAGCTATTCTCGGTTTACATAAATCCTCATCTATCTTTCCAGATTTCCTCATTAGCGTCTATCTCACAACACCATCTAGCKAACTGCTTTGATTCACACTTCTGCAAACAGCAATATTCGGTATCTCAATTGAGCTAGAAATAGAAAACACTATTACTCTACTATCCTTGAATTCCGTCTTACAATCCTATTCCATCCCCACCGTCCCCACTAACGCATACATCAACGAAACTGCAAGCACAAGTTGAGTATGCAGCAAATATACCCTAACCCAACACCAGACCACACCACACCACTCCTCCATCTCATCCTCTCCCATCCTCCCCATCCCACTCCATCCTCCTCCCAACCCATCTATCTCACACTTGCTCAACCTAACCACCCCTCTAAAACCCCCATCTGCACGAGAAAACATCTCAGAAACAAATCCAACAGCCAACCAACAGCCTTATCCCTCAGCCGAATCTCAAGGATAAAACGACGGAAAATATGTACTGGCGTTTCGAGAAAGAGGAAGAGGGTGGTAGTTAGGGGACTTGAGTGGAAGAGGTGTGGTTATGATTAAGGTCAGGGGATGATGGGGAAGGAAGGGGTTGTGCTATGGTTGAAAAAAAGAATGGGGGAGGAGATTTGGAATGAGTATCGTAGGGAGGTGGGGATGGGCGTTTCCTGAGCGTGGAGGAAGAAAAAAGGGGTGGGACTATGATCCCCAAGGTTACGTACGATTATATCATAGAAAATTGAAGAAACGCCATGGAAATCATGTCGTTATGTCTGCAAGCAGAGAGATCCGCCCTTATGCTCAGAAAAGGACAATACCACCTGTGTATACACCACAACGCCGTCCTCCCGCTTTATCCAGACACCGGAAGCGAAAAATATAGCCATTATCACGATCTATCGAACCTATCGCATCCCACTCCTCGCACTATCTTCACTGCCTCTGAACCCACCTACCCCCGTCGCGCTCATCGAACTACTCGAACTCCCCCTCCGCTGCCTCCTCGCATCCTCCGGACTAGTAGGATGCAGCCCGCTAGCTCGAGCGAATAGATTTAATATGTCTGTCAGGCTTACCACGCCGGAAAGCCGGCCTGACATGTGTAGGCCTGGTAGTGCAGACGCGGAAACAGAGGGTGTGGTGGATAAAGGTTGGAAAGGGGGAGTCGCTTGGGAGAAGGAGGTGGAGAGGTGCGGCGGATGGGGTACGGATGGATGGGAGATTGATATCGGTGTTTGGTGGGGTGCAGGCCCAGGACCGGGGGTTGTGGGAGCTGAGGAGGAGGGAGTGCCGCCCGGGGTGAGGTTTTCGACAACCCACATCCTCAGGGAGATTGTCAGTACGGGGCTGGAGGGGCGGTCGGGTGTAAGAAAGGGGCAAATACCTGTGAGCTTTTGTGGCGACGAGCTTAGCGACCGTATGGGCGAGTGTCGAATGCGGGTATACGTGGAAGACTGGGTACGAATCTTTGCCATCATTCATGCCACGGGTGGAGAGGATGACAGAGATGAAGTGTATGCAAGTGTTTTCGAGTAGAGGGGCTGAGCTTGACTTTGTCAGGAGCTGCATCCGGTCAGCATCTATTGTGCATTGAAGAGAATCATGGGCTGATAGAGTACCTTCACATCTGTATTTGATATGTTGCCCACAACGTTGTACTGGTTGTCGATGACAGCCAATGACGAAACACCTTCGTTGTTCATAATCACTAAAGCTTCCTTCAAAGGCTTGTCACCACTATGATCCACAACGTCAGCTGCAAGCTCGGTTGTTTGGACAATGCACGTAGGATGGCGTACTTGATCGTGATTGGCGACTGAGCCCCAATACCCAGCTCCCTGACCTCCTTCGGGTATAGCTGATCAATGATAGGAAAATTCCTCCCATTCTCCCACAAGAACTTAACCAGTCTCAATTGACTGAGTATGCCAACAGCATGGTTGGTGCCCTCTTTAAGAATGACGATACGATGGACGCCACCCCCAAATGTCTCAATGACAGCACCCAGATCAGCAGAATGAGGTAGAGTGATGAACGGCTCTTTGGTTCCCAAGCTTTTCGCATCACGCAGAGGTATCTTCTGTCCCTGCTGTGCCTTCTTCGCCAGATTCTGAAACACGGCCAGGTGTTCTTCGTCGGGGAAGAGCTGGCCCGTTGCAAAAAGCAGGTATTGTGTGAGGTCTCTGTAGTCAAAAGTCGCAACGGCTGACTTCTCTGTCTTGTCCGTTCGGATAAGTAGTACAGGAGCGCCAGATTCTGCTAGAAGCTATATAAACAATCAGCACTTGAGAATGGGTCCAGCAGGGAGGCGTATCTGACATACATTGGTGGCATCCTCGATGCCCGTGTCCAACTCAACAAACCTGAGATCCTCAGGATCCACCAACTCCCCCACTTTGATGTGCTGCCAGTCGCGTCCCACGAATCTCGGATCAGGACTTCCTGCAGTGGGAGGGTTGTTGAGGAAGGCTTGTATATCCGCTTGCGACATGGAGGGTTGACGATTGGCGCGTGGTGAGGGAGGCATACCGCGAAGTGACTCTGTGAAGCTATGGCGATGACTGTGGCCGGGAGACTGGGAAGGAGCATTGAGACGCATACTTTGGGAAGGAGTACGTTGAGGAGCAGGGCTAGCATGACTGGAGCTGGAGCTGGAGCTGGAGGTAGGTCGAAGGGTTTCGTCGGCCATTTTCGACGCGTTGGTTGGCTGTAATTGTAGCTTCTGTTCTTTATTTGGATAGGAGCTGGAGGAGGAACGATTGCCCCCTAACGAGAGCAGAGTGGGTAGACTTCACCAGGTGACTTGATATGTTGAGCGTAAATTGAGGTGGATACACATGGTCAGAAGAGTGAAGCATAGCGATAAGGGAAGTTGCGCGAATTCCCCACACAGAACGTATGTGCGTATGTCATTTTCCCTCGCGTATGCGTATCAAGTGACATCTCACATCCGCCGTGTCACCGCGGTCGATMATTTGTCTTTAGCGTATCAAAGCCTTAGCCACAGCCGACAAGCCCTATCAGATATCACACCATTGTCATGCTATTCCGCCCGCAGCTCCACAACAAAGATGTTCAGATGGGAGTCAAGTCGAGCAATTTAGCTCGGGAACTGACAAACGACTTCTATGGGGCCTAGTTGTGCCAGAATCTTCAGCAGTGTACTTCGTACTGAAGTTTGACTACCTAGTAAATAGATATTAAGGTATCTTACTCTGCTCTAGCTGCCGTATCATCCAAACCCCCCAACATGGTTGGTCAATCGCAATTCTAGGTATCATCTACGCAAATCACCCCATTAGACAATGCAAGACTCCAGAAGATAAAGCACCATCACTCCGTCACTCCACCCGAATGCAACTGCCGTACCCAGGTTCCCAGTACCCTTTTATCCTGCTTTTTACCAGCATTTGAACCTCGCCCAAAAGCCTCCCCGTTTTGTCTTCTTAGCTCCAGGTCGTTCGGGGAAATCGGTCATATCTAGTCCTTCTTTATCGCCTAAAGGTGTCAGCGGTTGAGTCCGTGATGCGGACTGCGAATGGCTAAAGAGGGCGTTTCCTTTTTGTGGAGTTCCTGAGAGACCGCTAGTATGTGTGCGACGGGCGGCGACGACACGACGAACGATGACTGTGGTTGTATTCAGCAATTGTAAAGCTTGACCGATATGTGGAGTACATAGGTCCCTCCTGTAAATGACTTCCAGGGTGTCCAGAGATGCTATGAGTGTAACTTACGAGCAAAGGTCTCCTCAATATTGACCATTTCCCTTGCACTGGTCTCCATGAAACCGCATCCCTTACTCCTCGCATACTCCAATCCCTGTCGACTACTCACGACCCTAGCCTCCTTCAGATCGCACTTATTGCCAGCCATGATCTTCACAGGCTGCACCGCCCCAGCGTCTTGCCGAGTGTCACATTCTATATCTATCATCTGCATGAAATAGTCAAGCGTGTGGAGCGAGGAAGCGTTTGTGATATCATAGACGAGGAGGAAGGCATCGGACTTGAGGTTTGAGGCGGCCCAGAGTCCGCGGTATTCTTCTTGTCCCGCAGTGTCGGTTAGGGAAAGGAAGTAGGATTGGCCGTCTATTGTGCGGGTGGTCGAGTAGGAGTCCTCTGAAGCTGGTTGTTAGAGTTGAACTTTGTCTTGAAAGGCAAAGTGAGGCGCAAGTACCTATTGTGGGGTCGTATCTGCGAGAAAGAGGGAGGTCAGCAGTGTATTCAGTCAAGCGAGAATTGCAATGGCTTACTCGTGTGTCCATTGGCTTCGCACCAACCGTAATGTTATGGATGATTTACCTATTTGACAGCCATTGAATCAGTGCCATTCAAGAACTTGTGTTGTTCGAGAAGCAAAAGCGTACCGCAACCACCGTCCCCACACACTGTTATCGATATTCGGTTGTCGTCATCCATTGGGCGTTATGGTCCCGTGCTGGGCCGGGGGTAGTCAGTGGCTTTGTATGCCGCTTCGTGGCTCACCTTTGACAAGGTTCGTAAGAGGCGCTCTTCTGAAATTGTCCGAGGTCAACAGGATTGTACTTATTGAAGCAAGAAAGTAGGCTTGGTGGAGGTGATGATGGTTGCTCAGGGGGGAGGTTTAAAAAGTGAGGCGGGTTATGTTATTATTGCAACTCATAGAAAACTTCACGCCTTCTAGAAGCAAGCCAGAACAGCTGATTCCCCCCCTTAGGGCTACCCATCATCCCTGAATGCCATGCGCCCAGGCCTCGGTCTGGTTCCCTAGTTGAAGAAGAAAAAGGTCAAGGTTGGGCTCTTCGTCTTTTGCACCCCCATAGAAATGTGCCGGATGATCAGTTACTCCGGTAATCTCGCTTGCCCACATAGTAACATACTCTGAGTCTAGTTTCTTCCGTCTTGTTAATCTCTTAGCTCCCTAAGTCTATCTGCTGAGCTAGGCGACATGGGGCCCTTTTGGCGTTCTGCAGGGCCCAAATAGAGTAAGGATATGCTAAATTCAGGAGAACCAACGACGATCTGGGGAGCAATTTGCCTGCAGTAGTGCCTGTTGGTGCCTTGTGCAACAGGGGTCGCATGAATGACATCTACAAACCTTGCCTCAACTATCATATCTCGCAATCTAAGAAATGAGGCGGACAAACGGGCGGGCAGCATTGTCTCAGGTGTACGTCATACTCCTCCTTTCACTACACCTCAACTTACCTCAGGGGTAACCTCGACTTGGGAGAAAGGATAGGCACACAGCAAACAAGACTGAGAGGCACCTGTAGGATCGTCACAGCATGGGCCCGCACAACGGTCTCACTGCGCATAGAGTGAGACTTTATTGGTCTTGCTATTGCGCGATGACAAAATGAGTGATGAACAAGTGTAACCCTATGAATAGCTCGAGAGTGCATTTGTTGAGCACGAGGGCTCCGCTACCCAATCCAAACAAACACCAAAGGCAAACCCGGCGCCTTGCGGAAAAGTCGCTTCAGGTAACTATGTGCAAAGTTGAACCATATGCTGCCTCCTCACGCTTATCTTACTATTCCGGAAGCCGAAATCAATCATCCAAAAACGCCATGAATGGTAAGATGGCTCATTAAGTGGTATCAATGTCGGCATTCGCGTGCAACTAGGTCGACTCTTCTCAAAGGACGTCCTGCAACGCAGCTCCCTCCCTAAGTTTCCCCATTCGCATACCGTGGCCTTAGAGTGTTGTCTCCGGGCTCGATGCCTTCCTCTATCTTTGCTGGTATTCCACCTCCGTATCCTTGCGAGGCGGCTGCTTCCATTCGGGCCAGCTTCGCATTATGCGAGTCAGTATTTAGGCCTTGAGGCGACCGTTGTTGTTGCATTGGTACTGACATTGGGTCTGCACCTTGATCGGCTCCCGTAGCTGAATTGTGTGAGTTAGACCGCGCCGGTGAGGCGGATCCTTTATCACTCTTTTGAGATGAGGTTCGTGGGGTGACTCGGCCGTTCTATAAGCATTTAATTGTCGGTCTTAGTGCCTGGCTACGCTGCACCGGGAAACTCACCTCTTTTGCCCATCTGAGCCCACAACTATTACATAAGTCGCGCTGGCCGCTTGGCCCTCGCCTCCATTCGGGAGTGACCCGGGTATGGCAATTAGCACAATCTTTCTGCATTTGACCTGCTCCATTCCGCCTCTTCCTCTTTTTCTTGCTTGAGAGGAGACCCTGTAATTCTTCTGCGAGTAGTCTATTTCGTTTCTCCATTTGGCGCAGTTCGAATTGCCAACTCGTACTCCGCGTAGTTTTGAGCTCATCAAAGACATTCTCTTCTGAAGCAAGAGCTTCATGCTGATTGCCAATGACGAGACCACTGCCACCAGCCTGAGTTGTGACCTGGTCACTCTTGACACCCCCATCTGCTGAGTGAGGGGTTTGACGGCCGCCAGACGCACCACCAGCAGATGAGGTCGGACTCGTGGCTTTAGGGTCGACCTTTTGTGATGCACTAGATACTTGCCTATGGATGGTCCGGGGCAATTTCAGCAGCCTTGTTTGAGCGACCAAAAAAGTAGGTTTCTGCCCTTCACATGCATCCCCAGGGTAAATCGTAGTGCGAGCTTGCAGAACTTGACCACGCTTGTTCTGCACGTCGTGTTTGAAGGTCACTCGAACGCCGGTACGTGCAAGCTCAAGCATTCGACCAAATTCAAGCTTCGACTCTGCTCGCATCAAGTCCTTTGCACTCGTGCCGACCAAGTCCTCGGGTTGCCGATCAAGGAGGCTGCGTACGTGGGACGAGACGAACAAGAACATGCCAGAGGTGGACATCTTAGTCCACAGCTCGCTCTCCCCAAATCCACCGACGGAGAGAATATCGCTCCTGGCTAATGCGTATACTGGTCGTTCCCGTCCAACCATAATGATACATTTTCTACCTTTGCCTTGTTCCAGATGCAGGGATCCATGGCTCTCAAACCATGTATAGCCACTGTGTTTTCGTCTGATTCGGAAGACCACATTAACCGCAGCTCCAGTCGAAGTGTCTTTCAGCTCCCTAGTTACAGGGACGATGTCGCTAGGATGGCAAACAGAGGAAAGGGCCGTGCCCACCAACTCGCTAGGATCGTACTCAAGCACTTTCCGGCTAGAGGGAGATAGGTAAAGGAACAGTCCCTTCAACGAGAGCACATGTACGACATCGTCAGTGTTTTCAAGTAAAACCTTGTCCCAGATCCTTTTCGAGAGTTCAGACTCGCCTGACCCGATCGTACTGAGGACTGTAGAAACATCATCGCGAGCCACAGTCTGACCAAGTTCTGAGTCTCGCTGGGTGTGATTTTCAGGTATTACATAACGTGGCAATAAACCGCGCTGGTAATTGATACTGTAGGAACCGTCTGCAGTAGGGTTAGTGTCACTGCCTTTTGAAACAGGGTAGGCGTAGGATTACCTGGATTTTTGTTGGTTATAGATGTTGGCTGCTCGACAAGATCGACCTGAAACCCGACATAATATTTGACCTCGGCTGAGTCCCACGTTATGGGGATCATTGTGAGCAAATTCATGAACGGCTGGCCTCCTTTCCGGTAGTTGATAAGACTTATTTGCGTCTCTTGGCGGGCATTGATCATGTTCTTGATTCGCAGTACGGATTGATCGTCAACATATTTCCGCTTTACCCCAGCTTGAATCTTGCCATCGGGCGCCTGTAGAAAACGACAGTTCCTTCCCAAAATCTCGTGTTTGGTATAAGCAGTGAGACGTTCAAAAACATCGGAGCAGTAGACTATAGGTACATCGTGCTGAGTGACATCACAAACCACAAAAGCGCATGACATGTCGACCGCTCCAATGTTGATTTGCGGCTTTGGCCGTGCTGCGACTCGCATAAGGACACCGAGCATGTCGAAGCCGCTCGACGAGTAAGCATTGCGATACTGTGGCACAACTTGCTGTGCGGCGTTGTTCTGTCCTTGAAACGGTTGTCCCTCGGCATTTGTTGAGATGTCAAGGTTCGGTGTGGGTTTTGGTTTCGGAGGAGGATCAAAATCGAGGAATCCCTGTGATCCGGAGAGTTGCATCGCAGGACTTGTACTTGACATCGATATTGGTGGTTGTGACAGGTTGACTTGCAGGTTTTGCATTTGATCTGACATTTGCATACTGGGCATTTTGTCCATCAGTTCTTGTTGGCCGAGGCTGCCACCCCCTGGATCATGGACTTGTCCTGGTGTTGACGATTGCAGGTTAGCTTGCAACGGTGAACTAGTTAGACCACCGGTGTAATTGTTCTGGCTGTAAGACTGTCTCGGGGTCATGCTACCGGTACCATTATCCAAGGGATGCGTAGGATATTCCATGCCCATGAGCATATTACTCGACATGTAAGCGTCGGGCATGTCATAGCTGAGTGAATTGGAAGAATTGAGAGGTTGACCATACGGCGATGAAGACGAAATTGGGGTATAGCTTGTTGCCATGTTTGGAAAACTTGTATTAAGGGCCAGGCTCTCATTGGACAGTGGTCGTCTGTCTCTTTGGTTTTCGAGCCTTCGCTGGGCGATATTTGGCGTGTGATGCATACCATTATTTGATTGTACATGGGCTGGATCGAATTGGAAGCCTTCGAGATCGCCGTTGTTTGCCGAACCAAATTCCAACATCGATGATCTTCTAGAATCCTGCTCCTGTATCGCCCTACTTGTACCACCGTAAGATTGCGAATGATGGAAGCTCCTGCGGCGATTCAATTCTTGTAACGTTAATTTTTCGTTGTTCTGACTGATAATATCGTCCAGCGTCTGACCTCCACCAATCATGCCCGAGCTGTCCATACCGTTCGGTGTCATGATTCCCATCATCGCATCATGATTGTTCATATCTGTTAACCTTTGCAATTCCTCCGAAGAGTATTGCCTCTCGTAATAGCCGTTCATATTGCCCACGTTGGTTTGATCCATCGCGGCTCCTCCCCGCCGAACGGCTCTCCAACTGCGCCTGATACGATTTCCTCAGACTTGGAGCTACCTGATAGTTTAGCCCTTTTGACATTGTACGTCACTGCGGTCGACGCGAGGGTCTTGCAACATGCCCCTACTTCGTGAGGCCCCGGCTTGAGGAATTTGGCAGGAAGATGGTGGAGTGAACAGCGCTCGATGAGCCTTGAAGGGTCGAGACGTTGGCCGGGGTCGTAAGCGCGGGCGCAAGGGCAAATATTTGCCCAGGAGGGGCCTCGTGAGTTATAGGCGAGACCGTTGGGTGATGCAATGGGTGGGTAGTACTATGCGACTGATACAACGGGGACAAGGGGTGTCAGTAAAATTTGCAGGCAGTTATTGCGGGGGAGCCCATAGCAAAGCCTATCGATTATGCGTCTTCTGGATATCGACGCAAGCGCAGATTGGATGGTTAGGGGGATAGGATTGATGATTGAGGGAAAAGAATGGGTTATGCCAACGAGTGAGCAGTGAGGATGTCCTTCGCGTACTAGCAAGGTAGGCCTGTAGGGCAGTTTGGACAAGCGGCCCTGAGGTCTCTCTTCTTCTGGGTGTTTGGCCTACGCCGCTAATTTTAGGTGCGGCTTGCTTGGCGTTACCCCAGACAGAACCCAGTAAGATCAGCGCAGAGCAGCAGCAGCGGCACCCTGCGCGGCCGAACATTCAGTCGCCCGGCTCGCCACCCTGGAAATCTGCCAATCCACCAATCCACCAAGCCCCAAACCCAACTGACCACTCAGCGCAGCCCGGGGAGACAGTCGACTACGGCAGATAGCCTCAAGTAACCCAATTCGGTTTATCAACCCGTGTGTGGGACCTGCCAGAAGAAGTATGTAGAGTCACCTTAGTACTTCTAGTCCTAGGGTTTCTTTAGGGTGCACCAGTAGGGCAGTTCTGGGTACCTATAAGCACTGCGCCAGTCGCCATCTCCCGGGGATCTTCCGGCCACCGTCACAACTCCGCATCATGGCTGAAAGATAGTCAACCCCCCTAAACTTCCTAACCTTTATCCCCCATACCCGGACAAAGCCCTGCTTTTGCTAGGGGGTACCTCCCTGTGGAATATCACAAGTGCACGAGCCTCCTTCCTACTCGCCTCTCTCGCCTCCCGCAGTCAATCCTTCAACCTTTTGGGTATGGTCGAATGAAGCGAATCCTGGTTATGAACACCACTTTGACCCAGCGCAGACAGACATCACGGTTCCACTTGTACTGATGGTGGTCCCCATATCTCACTCTGATAGCCTCAAACACGCCCCCATCCAGCGAATCCGACCATTAATCGATCTTCTCGCCCACGCAATACTCGAAGGAGTACCTAAGGTAAGCCTTGCATGATAGACACTACCTTACTTCAAAAGCTGGCGACCTATGACGCCTGAAGCTTGGCCGACTTGAGAATGAGTGCGGTCTTCTCTGTGGTCCCAGACACCTGCAACCTGCATGTCGCTGATTATTGCTGTCGCTTTGCCCTTACCCGTTGGTATATCTTCCAGCATTATGAATGTCGAGTTCGGCGTATTTGTTTGCCCAGAGGACATGTTTGCATGCATCACTGCTTCTATTATCGAGATAATAGGACCACTCAAGAGCTAAGACTTACCGCTGTTATGCCGTTCTCGGCGATCATGGGAGCTTCCCACTAATAGAGAGCCACTCTACTCCATGGAGAAATTTCATTATCCGGACAACAAATTGTACTGTCCCGGCCTGCATGCTTCATAGGTCCGTGCATGTTCAAGTACGCGTTCATACTTCCCACAACACGTGTTCTACCAAACACATGTGATGCAAGCGTCTGCACATCTGCACACGGACTACACGCTACGACCCGCTTCCCTCAGATCTAGATCTCACAGTTAACGGTCAATTCTAGTCTCGATTTACATGTTCTGGGCTTAATTTAAGTTTCTCATTGAAAAGCACTTATCAAGCGAAATCAAGCCACCAGGAAACACTTCTATTTGATTTGCCATGGGGCACACAGGAACTTCAGGTGGCGTATTCTCGCCCGAAGCAGGTCGCAGTACACTCAATTGTGCAGCAGCGAACTTGACCAATTGTACTTACACAATAATTGAGCCTCTCAGAGGATCGGAAGCCGGAATGACCATAATCCTTTGGGCAATGTGCCTGCCTTCTCGTATCTCACAATGGCCTTGTACCAAGATGAGAATGGATCGATAACTCCTGCAAGCTCCACTGACCTTGCTCTTTTCAAGCTGGAGTGAAGGTCAATGTCATCCAGAGCCCTCCAGCAAGTACCGACGTCTTCAGTCTGGACCCAATTGACCTTGTTATAGTGTTCCGACAGAACGTACTGGTGCTCTTTAAGTTATGTCGATGGCTCAAGCAAGCTCGGGTCATCAACCGGACCAACATCCTCAAGACCAGGTTACTTCGGAAGAGGTAGCCACCGAACATTCACTGCGAAGGGGACGGCCTTTGTCGGCCATGTTAATCATGAGTCCACCGCAAGTCTTGTTGGGATATAAATCGTCCGAGATAAAGGGTTTGGCGACGATATCTGTGGTGCTTCCTTGTACAATATTTCATACGCATTCCTTGAGCTGGGCAAGGGGCCCCTGGCACATTTGCCTTCGGTCAGAGCGACGGAGGAGAGACAGGTATCCCAGTGCGCTGCGAGACTTCCGCTGAGGGCAAAACCCACCTGCTAATTGTCAGAGCCAGGCCAACAACTCTCCACCCACTTCTGTGTCTGCTAGGGTGTCCGATTTGACTTCCACTACGTCCAACTCCTGCCTGCACCTTGCCGTTCTCGAAGTGTTTTAGAATGTTTTGGCAGTCGCCGGCTGTGGTAAGCCCACAGATTATCAAATGGAGGCAAAACTCGAGGACCGACCGTGATGTGAATCCATCTTCCTATGAAGGCTCAGCGTCGTGATGAAAACTGCATTTTGCTATTCAGTGATCCAGATAGACGACACTTAGCTTAGAGCTGATTGGCAAAGACGAGAATTACAGTATGCGCGAAAGGCCATCCAAGGCACTACCTTCACGCTCGATCATCTCACGGTTTGCCTTTATCTCAGTATCTTGATCATCCTCTCGCCTGTAGGCCTTTTGTCGTCTGGCTTTTCTGTTAGGCGAGCAGTGTCCATATTGAAATCCCCGTGCGACCAGAGGTTCAACGTACCGAAATGAAAGGTCTGCGTGAGTCCCGCGACGCTTCGATTTCCTCCCTCAGCATTGCTTTGAATCCTTGAATTGTATCCTTCGCAATATTCCCATTTGCCACGTCATACTTCTGTCGTGAAGGTGAGGCCCTCGGGCGGTGTGGATCGGCAAGATCGGAAAGGCTACCGACCAACGCTGTCACTTTGGGAGTGTAACCTAGGGCAGGGAGGTTCTTAGGAGCTCATCAACAACGCCCCAAGCAACCAAGCCGGAGGCCACGAATACCAGGCGTGACCACCCCAGATATCCTTGGTGAACCGGGAGAGACTCTTTGAGCGAGTAAGAAGACCTCCAGGGCATAATTGTCTGAAGTGGATTGATTTAATGCTACAATAGGGGCGGGCGGTGGAGGGCATATATCGTGCTGTGATTCGCACAGCCCATGCAATTGACGAGAACCTATGACTCGAGTACATGCAAAGAACCGGATCCCAATGACTCGCATATTAAAGCATATCGAGGCTTGCGCGGTTCAGAATACTCGAAAGGGGTCCCCAGGAGATAGCACAATAGTGACCTGGGAAGCCTGGTTGGTCCTTTTACGGACCTGGTACTAGGATGCTGTCTAGTCCTAGTCCTGCATTAATCTTTCACCGGATTTGGGAATCTGTGCAGCTAAGCATTCACTTTCTGGGTCTACTTGTCATTGGTGAGCAAGGGATGAAACGCAACGAGCAAAGTCGTCAAGTACATTATCTAGCGACATGCTCAATGTTTTGAGTGGTCCAATACAACTAAACCTACGATTGCAACTGTCTCAGGTCCACATATTGGTACAACGTGCAGCCTCCAGTAGTTGCGAACTGCTGCTTGCCTCTGCCATATGCACATGATAAGCCGACTCAAGCGGTTGTAGATATTGATTTAGTCGCGGAAAGCCGATAGGATGAGTTCTATTGCTAGCTATCTCGAAACCACAGATGTGGGATACCATCCAAAGATGTCTATGTAGTGGCAGTCGTCCCTTATGCGTCTTATGTTCCTTTTCCTGAGAAAGATGAGGAAGAGACCGGGAAGAAGTGGCTTAACGGGGTTATACCCAATGCGGCTTAGAATAACGGCCAGACCATGGGCGCAAACAATGAGGCTGACCATCAGTAGCGGGAAGGGATTGTGACCTGTCTAGGACATCTGCACCATCGTCAACAGCTGTCACAGCTCCCATGTTCTTCTCAGCTCGCGTCTAATGTCGCAGTTGACGTAGTCGGGTGCAGCAAGCGGAAATTTGATGTTGATTGCATCCTGGTGCACGATCAACAGCTAAACAACTTGATATGAAGTACCATCCTTAATCTGAATCTTCAGATCTAAAGAACCGAAGCTAACAGCGTGGGCAATACATGAGCGAAACTTGCCTTTTGGGACGTTTTCATTGTGGATCGGTGACCAGCTCGAGGAATACATTTCGGATTCCATTCCTGTCGCTCTCTACACGCTTGCGAAACGCTGGGGGATTCCCGGGGCGGTCTGAATATCATCTGGCTACAATACAATACCTGCTACGCTTCGTTTGATCCCTCAATGGAGTACCCACCTCTACGAAACGAAGCTCGCAGGATCCAATGATCCGCGAGTCGAGTTATTGTCCTTCTATCCTAGTCCAAGGGTAGACAATGACATCGCGGGAACGGTCGTCTTCGGCACGATCAAATCACTCTGATCATAACTCAAGGCAAACGTCGACGCCGTCGCCGTCCCATTATCCGCAACACTCAAATGGATCGGCTGTGCCGGAGGACCTGGTCTTAAACGACGTGCCAACTTACGGCCGGAATCCTGCATCGTCTCTGTTGATACCTTCACAAGGTATTGGTTCCCCATACCCTGCTATATCTAGCGGTGGAACACCGTCGTCTACACAGTCCGCTTCGCAGAGGCCAAGAGCAAGCACTACTGATCAAGCCACTGGACAACAGAACGTGTACCGTGCTGTTCCAAGCAGGGCAACTGGAAGGTCCCAGATACCTCTCGAATACATTCAAGGGGCGAGGTATCCTCCAGCAGCGCAAATGAATCCACCCTACATACCGGGGCCGCCCCCGGCACAGCAGCAGCAAAGCCATATGATAGCGCTACCACCACCACCACCTCGTCCGACGGCCCTTAATAGCTCTCATAACATGGTGCCACCGCCTCCGCCTGGTCCTCCTCCCACAGCATCTAATAATGCTCCTACAGGATGGACTCAGCAGAGTTGGGGCCGTCAACAAGGGTATCTGCCTCCACCACCACCTCTGGGCCCAAACCAAGTTGGGAACCAATATGTCCAGTACTCTGCCTTCCGAAATAATCAGCCTGCTGCTCTATCTATACCTCCACCCCCTCCTCAGAATGAGTCTATTGTATCAGCAACATACATACCCGGCGGGGATTCTTTTGGGCCTGGTGTGGGAATTCCTGCGCTGTATTCGCAGCAAACACAAGAGCCAATTATCCAGCGCGATGAAAGCTTCTCATACTCAGCTGCGGAAGCGAAAATGCTGGCCGAGCAAAGGTTCTTCAATGGCCCTACCTCTGCCATCTCTCCTAACAATGCCCTCCCTTTCAGCGATCGGAATGATTCATCTGTCCCTCAAACACCTCTTAGTCGCCACCATCCTGCACCTCTCCCAAACAATCAGGTGCAAACCCCTGCTTCTGCGGTCCAAGATGGTACCCCCACCATAGGTCACCGTCATACTAGCAGCAACAATTCGGCAATGTTGTCTCCCAATGACCCGAGCTTGCAGTGGCCTCTTGATCGCGTGCTGATTTGGCTTGCCGCAAACGGTTTCTCGAACGATTGGCAAGAGACATTTAGAGGCCTGGATATGCATGGGGCAGACTTCCTGGACTTAGGTCGCGGCAATGGTGGTAGAGGCAATTTTGGAATGATGCATCAAGTTGTTTACCCTAGACTGGCAAGAGAATGTAGCAAAAGCGGTACGGGATGGGATCAGGCCAGGGAAAGGGAAGAGGGGAAAAGAATGCGTCGGCTCGTTCGTAAGATTGCAGAGGGTGCAGATGGCGGTGCAAAGCCGTCTCATGGACGTCACGAATCAATGCAAATACTTCCAAGTGCATCTACCGATGGGGGAGTTGAAAGTTCTCCAAATCTAGGCCGTCAAGAGGGTTTCGCAGCCACACCAAGCACTGCAGGAGGGGGTGAAGATAGTCCTGGTATGCATTTCAGGTCCCCTGGGAACGCTCTCAATCCGCGTATGGCATCAAAGACTCGCAGTAGCACAGCTCCAGTTCCGGCTTACGCGTATGGGAATCCATCATCCAGCGATCCTGGCCTAGTTGAGATGTCCCAGACACCTCAAACTCGGACAGGTTTTACGCGAGGCATTTTGAACAACATCAATGATGCAGCCTCAAAGCGCCATAGCCCTAGTGCCTCAGGCGAAACAAGCACTGCAGGCGGGCCTCTCTTTATAGGGGATACTGCTCGCTCCGGTTACGATGCCAGTCCTCAAAGTGGTAGCCCTGCAACTCAACACGCTACGCTTGCCCCCTCTGCAGCCAGTAGCACTTTATCAGCTCCACCATATGGCCGGCCGGGCCATAAAAAAACGAATAGTACTGACTCAATGGCTTCTAATAATGCTGCAAGCTCTACTTCTAACCTACTCCGAGGCTCTGATCGACGAAATGGTCAAGACGGCCATAGACCCCCAACTCTTGAGGTGTCGTCAAAGCAAGGCAACGATGAAACTCCTTCAAGTGCTAAAGAGCTTACGAAAGGATTTTTGGACCGATTCAGGAAGAGAAAGAAGGACGAGACTTCTCATCCATCTCCGGAGGACCACAACCTGGAATCACCGACAAGTCCACTCAGTTACTACCGGCATACGCCGCCAACTCTGCCCTTCGCTCGGCCAGGTATGAACAATAGTAGTACATCACTAGACAGGCCTGAATCGGCCTCAAGCAAGATGTCCGAGCATGATCGAGCGACGCGTGATCGAGCTTTCTCTCGACAGAGCGGTGGAAGGAGATACGTCCTTGTCACCCCTGATCAGTGGAACTTCCGTCTTGTGGATGTCACTGAAGCTGATACAGCTGAATCCTTACGGGAAAGCATTTGTAGAGCACTGAATTACACTGATCATGATATGGCCCAGATCTATCTTACGGAACCGGGACAAATTGAGCATGATGAGCCGCTGTCTGACCCAATGCTAGTACTTTCGAAGCGTTCAAGCGCAGACTCCGCGGGTACATTAAAATTCTTTGTCCGGCGGGGTCCTACATCAGCATCTTTGGCGCCACCCTTGTCCGCCGGTCTAGTAAATGGTATGTCTCCTAAAGCCTCACCACCTGCGGGGAGTCTCTTCCCAAGGAAAGCTTTAGACGATGAAGGTTACGCGCGATTGAGATCGAAAGACAGAATAAGGTCTAAGTCGCCTCCATTAAATTCGCGACAAACTACGCTTAAAGGTGAAAGTGCTACATTGAGGGATCCTCCAAGATCTGTTGAGAGCAACAATGACACTTCAACTTCTACGAGAGACTCTTTGGCAGCGGGATCGGCCAAGGAACGCTTACAACAGCTCAAATCGGCGCTTGAGAACGGAGCATCGGCTGATGAAGAATGGAATGATTTCCTTTTAGCTGCAGCCGAAGAACATCGAAAACAGACTGAGAAGAAAGGCAAAGCATATCGAGAGGGGAGACCGAATAAGACAAGAAAGGAACCCTCTCCTGTTGATATAGGTCCAGGCAGCTTCAGGCGTGATGGAATCATCAATTTCGACGCCCCGAGACAATCACCATACGAGGATAGAAAGACTGAGCCCTTAGTACCGCTGAGAAAGCCTCCCGCGCCACCTCCCGGATCAGTGATGTTAGAAAAAGCTAATTCATTAAGCAAGAAAACCGGCGAGTCGCTCCGCTCGTCAATCTCAAGTCAATCCGAGCTCGCGAAAAGAAAGTCCTTAGGAGACATTATACCTGAGGAGATGGCAGAACGAGGTCGTCGGAAAGCTGTAGCAGCCAGTCCATCAGTGAGTGCCGGGGTTGCAGAGGCTATAGTGGAAGCTGGTAAAGTGGCCGGCTCTGCTGGTAAACCGATTGGTTCTAGGAGGAACATGTCAATGCGCAACACCAACACCAACGATCAGGTCAACAGCAGCAGGCCCTCTCCTTCTCTGCAGTTGGTAGGGTTTGGACAAAACGGATCGGGCACGAACAGCCCAGGTGGGTCTCCCCGAAGTCCCGGCTTCACCTATGGGAAGAACGATATGCTATTCAAAATACCTGACTATCAAGAAGATGTTGCCGATGGAGCAGAAACCCGAAAACCCAGTCTAGCTCTGCAGACCCAATTGCCGAAGAACCCATCTATCGAAACGTTGCAGAGACCCCCTTCACCAAATATCAGCCCATCCTCTCAACAACCACCATCGCGTAAGACTTCGGTTTTTGGGAGGCCGAAATCATATGGACCTGCGTTCTCGTTCAAAGAGAGTGAAATTAAATTTGATCAAAGGGCTGGCCTAGACGAAGGATCGGATGACGACTCAGATGATGGGCTCTTTGCGAAGCCTCTTGCAAAGATCGAAGGGAAAAACTCCTCGACAGGGGATGATGCTAGCGTCCAGAGACGCCCAACGCTTACTGTGGACACTGATGGCAGCCAACGCCGATCCGTCAAAGGTCGATCCGTCACATTCAAGACACCAGACACTTCGACAAATACATCCGCAGCGCCGTCAAGCGAAGGACCTGAACTTGATGATGAAGGTCACCCCGTTCAGCCGCTTCAGCCAAGGATCGAACGACACGTTCCTGACCCAAATACATCTGCAGCTACGTCAGCAGATTACCCAGATTCGGCCAAACTTGCTCGACGACAGTCATTTGCGAGAGATGATGTCTGGGCCAATCGACCACCCGCAGAAGATTTGCTTAACAACCTTGATGCCTTTTTCCCGAACCTCGACCTGGATCAACCAGTAGTTGAGGATCTTGTTGGCTCTGGCCCCAATTCCCCCGAAGCTGGAGTTGAGCAAAATCCTATAGACACCGCAATGGTGGAGCCTTCCTTTGCCTCGAAACGTGTTATCAGAACTTCGTTGTATGATCGAGTCCGTCCCGACTCCATAGCCGAAGAGCCCGAGACACTGGGTTCTGAAGACTCGACACTGAAAAGCAGAGCAACAATAGACACTATGGCCCAGCGAAGCATCCGTAAGAGTGGAGGCATTGGTAGAATGAAGTCCATACGTGATGTCGCCCGAGGAGCGTACGAAGGATCGTCGAAGCGGAATACCCAAGTGTCTACAGATAGGAAGTCAACCAATCTCATGCGCCGGAAGAGTACAAAGATGTTTGGAGCAAACATCGTCCAGATCAAGCCCGGAAGAGGAAGTCGCGTTAGCCTTATCGAGCAGKTACCTAAAGATCTTCCCGTGGGCGTCAACTCATTTCAGATCGGTAGGGGCCAGCTTATTGGCAAAGGCAGTTATGGAAAGGTCTATTTAGGTATTAATTTCACAACAGGAGACTTTTTGGCGGTCAAGCAGGTCGAAGTGAATCAGAAAGCAGCAGGCAACGACAAAGACAAGATGAAGGAAATGGTCAGCGCTCTTGACCAGGAGATTGACACCATGAGAGATCTGGAACACCCCAACATCGTCCAGTATCTTGGATGTGAACGCAAGGAATACTCGATTTCCATTTTCCTCGAATACATCTCTGGTGGTAGTGTTGGTAGCTGTCTCCGCAAACATGGAAAATTCGATGAATCCCTCGTTAGCTCTCTTACCAAACAAACGCTCGCTGGCCTCGCCTACCTCCATGATAAGGGTGTCTTACATCGGGACCTCAAGGCCGACAATATTCTCCTCGATGTGGATGGTACGTGCAAGATCTCAGACTTTGGCATCTCGAAGAAGACCGATAACATATACGGCAACGATGTCACGAACAGCATGCAGGGTTCTGTCTTCTGGATGGCCCCCGAGGTTATCCGCTCCCAAGGTCAAGGCTACAGCGCCAAAGTTGACATCTGGTCCCTCGGATGCGTGGTGCTTGAGATGTTCGCTGGTCGGCGCCCGTGGAGCAAGGAAGAAGCCATCGGTGCGATCTACAAGCTTGGAAGCCTAAATCAAGCGCCTCCTATCCCTGATGATGTTAGTAACACAATCACCCCGGAGKCCTTTGCATTCATGTTGGACTGCTTCACGATCGATCCGAGCGAAAGACCGACGGCCGGCACGCTGTTGAAGCAGCATGCTTTCTGTACTAAGAAGATGGAGTTCAACTTTTTGGATACGGAGTTGCATCGCATGTTAACGGAGGGCGGTGATCTCAAGTATAGCGGGCAACGGTACAACTAATACCTGTATAGGCACTCTGATATCTCTATCTTTATCAGCGTTTTGCATTGGAGTTCGAGCCTGGATTGGGTATGGGCTTCAAAGGATTATATAGCCTTGTCTTCCTCTATGATACCATGTGTTATGATTATGAGCATGGCGCCTCTGATACATGTACAGCTACAGATGCGGTTTTAGCTAGGCAGATCCGTAAATTTCGCTACCCTGTCTACAATGTACTATCCAATAGACGTTATGAATACGAATGCCTCACCCAGGCCTGGAGTCAAAGTATGGCAGGCCCCCCCAATTACTCAGATAGCCTTACACAACTCTAAAGCTATTATTCGGGTTTTGCTGATCCTTTTCTGCCTAATCTTATCATGGACTGGAGCGGTGAAGCGTAGAATTGAAGGGTTGTTCGAACATGTTATGGCATTGGTAAGTTGAGGATAAATAACATTAAACCACTTCTTGCATCCCAATCACCTGCCAGATCACCACTAATGCATATACAACGACAAGGACATTATCATATCAGCTCTTGACACATTGGTCATAGAAAATATGTGAAACCCTTTGGTAGACTATATTATAAGTCCACTAAAGCCTCAGAATTCCATGGCATCATCATCTCCTCTCTCCCTCTTCACCCCCTTCTCATCCTTGAGCAAGCTAGCGACATATGTCCGAAAGTAATCAACATACGGCTTCAAACTCGTCTTCTCGTAGTCTTGAATTTTCTTGCCTTCTTCTTCCTTCAGATCTTGGCCATCGAAAGCATCAATCTCTCCTAGCAGCTCTGTTACAGTGGGCACGCCAAGCGGGTCGAATTTTGTCAATCTCCGAGTGTCAATAGGTACACAAACTCTGCCTGTTCCTGGATGAATGACGAACGGGGATTTCAGGAGATGTATCTGCTTTTTGCTGACCTCAACATCAAGGCGTGGATAAGTGTATTCGAGCACAATATCTTGCTTTGCCTCCAGTAGCAGTCGACCATCCAAGGTTTTACTGGCTCCAGCTTTGGCAAGGGAGTCTATATCTGCCCATTTACTAGCACTTGAGCGACCAGGAGCTGCGTCCCACTTTTTGCGTAGGGCGTCGGTTAGAGCCTTGTCCGGAAGTAGTTGGAGTAGGCGTTCCGCCTTCTCTGGTTCGGCCCACGGATCCTGGTCTTCCAGGATATCACGTTGAAAGTGGTCCTTCAGAATATCGAGGCTTCGGCTATGGATGGGTTAGAGCGCAAGCCCACAATAAATTTCCGAGGAAGGGACCTTACGCCAGATGTGGATGTAGAGGCCGTTTTACGTTAACCTTCTTTCCACTCTGTGCTCCCCCTTTGACAACCTCTAAGTATCCTGCGAGAGCCTTCCTCCTCTGATCATCCATAATTCTCGCTCTTTTGTCACTTATCCAGGCATGCGCCCCTCTTCGTCCTGAGTAGACCCACATAATATGCTGGAAACCAAAGTCTTCTCTCAGAGCCGTATCAACAACCTTTATAGCCATAGTGACGAACGACCAGCATTTGTGACAAATATTGGCCTTGCTGCAACAGGTTCGTATCTCATCATAATCCGTCAGATCGATGTCGAAGACCAGCTCCTTTGCCATGGGACGGAATGCGGTAGACTTGCGCAAGGTCTTCCGGTCTCGAGGGGGTGCGGTATATACTGGACCTATTTCGAAACGAGAAGGATTGACACGCAGAACATCTTTTCGAAGACTATGTGCTGTGAGATTTTCTAGAAAGATGAGGGGACGGGAAATCTGTGCTCACAGGTCTCCTGTTGGGTAGCTCTGGTATCGAAGATAGGCATCGTTCTGTAAGGTGAAAGCAAATTCGCGATGACCAAAGTCATTTGACGGTTTTATTGAATGATTCAACCATTGGAAAAGGTAACGAAAGGGGAATAGGCGTTGATAGAAAGCCAGCATGACTTCTGGGTCCGTGTATTTCGCCGAAGGAGCAAGCGCTCTGGTAGTGCCCACTCAGTATCCTCTCATGAAATTTTCAAAGTCTCTCACATTGGTACGGCTGGCGGGCTACTTTCGACCATTCCTGTAGTAGCCCCAGAGCTTGGGAACTCTTCATCCTTGTCATCAACATCGTCGAAAAGATCTTCAAGCTTGATGTCCGGCTTTAGGTCTTCCCGCACTGGAACACCAGTTTCTAAATCTTTCTGGTTGTCTCCTTCGCTTTCTTCTTTGACGTCTAAAGCATGCGGAGGTGCATCAGGAAGCTCACTGTCTTCTTCGAGAGGACTAGAAGGAGTGATCAGATCTGCTGCTGTAGAGTGCGGCATAATTGCAGTCTTCGAAGTTCAATTATTTGCATACCACTTGACAATGTGTAGGTAGAGCGTTAGACACGAACGCGACTTGACGCGTAAAGCACTCTGGGAGGAAGGTCTTGGCAGGGTTCAAGCCCTAGCTCGCCTTGGAAGCGTCATTCTCAGCAAATATGTTATCAGGAGGAAACATGGAGCATCACTTAGAGGAGATTCTAACGTGTAGTGTACGTTTTGATCGTATCAAACATGATCCTTTAGACTGTTAGATCCTTCAAGACACTCGTGAGTTTGGCGGGGCCTGTGACGCTCACATTTACGTCTTAAGTGCTCAGTGTCAGTGTCTTTGTTATCATTCCTGGCATCCTCCAGCATTGAGTCAATGCCTCTCTCTTTCAATGCTTTCTGGTAGCGGTTAGTCGAAAGATCGTACTGTGCCATCTGGTGTGCTTACCGTAAGGCACGTCTTATAATCCTTGAACAGAGGCTCGCACTCGTCCGTAGTCGACTCACCCCGAAGGTACTCTAAATAGTGATCAGTCTCTGATGATATTCAGTCTCTGGATGTCCTACTATCACTATACCACTTGAGAAAGCATGAATCGTAGCGTCTTGAGAACCATCATTCAGTTAAAATGACAACCATAGGATGATAAGAGACTCACTCCTTCACCTGATTACATTCCGGTGCAAGTGAGGAAGACATCCTTAAAAAGACTTTTGCGAACCCTTCTTGGTCCTTTATTTGGTGGAATAAGCAATGGGAGACCATTGCACAAAATCGTGGAAGCCTAGCCTTGAGGCTCTGCGGCAACGCTAGTCAAGCGGCTGGAGATCCCTGCACCAGATCATTATGACCGATATTTCCACCACGAACTTTGCAAAAGTACATTGATCTTTCGTTTGTCGCCTCAACCGTGAGGACAGGCCATTAACACCCGAACGCAGTCATGGCTTTTGACCGTAGCTTCAAGGATATCAAAGATGCCATCTCTTCGGCTCTGGTTGACACAACGCGGACTACTGGGCAAATTGCTAATGAGGATCTCGCGTTTCAGCGGTCCTCAAACCCCTCAATTGTGCCTTTGCTAGAGCAACAGAGCTCGCGACTGCTGCATCTTACGCGTAGACTAATTCGGACAGCTACATCTGGGACTGATATTACTGCGCCCCAGATCTCTGATCCTGAATCAGTCGAAGACAATTGGATGGGCTTTGTGGATGTCTTCGACAACCTCCTTGAGAAGGCGGATGCATGCCTTGATGAGTATACAGGTGTTGTCAGGAAGCTAAGTCCGACCCAGGAGGAAAGAATGAAAAATGCTCTACCTTCAGCCAATGTGAAGAAGAGACCCACAAAAGCCTTCCACGGTCAATACATCCCAAAGCCTCAATTGCTCTTTGCCAACGTTCCTACCAATGACCAATCCGCGCCTTTTAAGCCTCTGTTGCTATCAAAGCCGCATGCGATCACGCCGCTCGAGGAGTGCTTTACTCTTGCTCCATCCGAAGAGGGTCCTTTGCAGTATGCTATCCACGTGTGCTGCTGCTAGTAAAAGGCTATGAATTCCAACAAGGACTCGTTAACACTGTTCTAGATATAAACATCCCTACGAGACGGAAATCAAACAGTCAAGATATCCTCCTGCAACTCACGTAAAATCTGATCCTATACCTTACCTGCCATTCGAAGAAACCCAAGCTACATTTGTCGACACACCCGAGGCGATGATGTCCATGCTTCATGAACTCAGAATGGCAAAAGAGATCGCTGTTGATCTGGAGCATCACGACGAGCACTCTTATATCGGCATTGTATCATTGATGCAAATTAGTACAAGAGACAAGGATTGGATCGTTGATACTCTCAAACCATGGCGGCGGGAGCTCCAGATACTCAACGAAGTCTTTGCAGACCCTAGGATTCTCAAAGTAAGTATCGTGGGTTGATAGTGCTATGATTCATTGATTGATCTTTACAGGTTCTCCACGGCGCCTCCATGGACATGATATGGCTACAAAGAGATCTTGGTCTATATATTGTTGGCTTATTTGACACCTTCCATGCATCCAGATCTCTAGGATACCCAAAGAAAAGCCTAGCTTACCTGCTCAAGCGGTTCGCCAACTTTGACGCGGCGAAACAGTACCAAATGGCCGACTGGCGGATACGGTCCGTGATGCCGACACAATTCCTCTACCCTCCAGCTCATGCTAATTTGACCATATAGGCCACTTCCGGAAGAGATGTTTGATTATGCTCGCTCTGACACCCACTTCCTCCTGTACATATATGACAACTTGCGTAACGAGCTGATCGAAAATTCCAACACCGCTGATCCTGAGGGTGATCTGGTAGAAGCAGTCTTGGAGCATTCGAAAGAAGAAGCCCTCCAGCGATACGAGGTTCCTATATATGACGCTCAGCGCGGACTGGGAGCTTCAGGTTGGTACCACATGCTTAGTCGGAATCCAGCTCTGTTCAGTCGAGAGCAATTTGCTGTCTTTAAGGCAGTGCATCAATGGCGAGACGACGTAGCTAGGCAGGAAGATGAGAGCGTCCATCATATCATGTCGAAGAATGCCCTCTTCAACATCGCTAGAGAAATGCCTCTAGATATGCCATCGCTACTTGGCTGCTCACATCCAATGTCGCCAGTTTTCAGGAGAAGAATGAAGGAATTGCTCGGCTTGGTCAAGGCGGCTAAGGAAATGGGCACAAGTGGTTGGGAAATGAAAGACGAATTGGCAGACTTGAGCCAATTCGTGCGGCCTTTTTATGCTCTTCGCCCTAGGAAGGACGTGACGGATCGAAGAGATGCAGATACTGCCCCCGCAAAGGAAGAAGAACGCGCAGCAGAGGGGTTAGTGCTGAATGACCTCCTGGCTCGAGCCGAGAGTTCTGATTTCTGGGGCTCGACGATTCGCGAGCCTAGTAAGAGCCCCCGAGGTCCCGAGGTACAGCTGTATAACGGAAACCTTCGCCTGGCGCTACCACTGCCACAGCTTAGTGCAGAGATTTTTGAGGACTCCAAGTCTACAAGAACAGCTGCTACTGAAGTGCCGCAGACTGATGCCAGCGCACGCGCCGAGCATCAGTACATCAAAGACAGGGGAGTAAAGGAAGACGACATCTTTGTTGTCAAACAAGCTGGCGGAGCACGCAAACGCAAGGCTGCTGACTTGATCAATGCTCCAGAACCAAAATCGCCAAAGCTAGGTGATGGAACAATAGAGGAAGCCGATGGGGAGGCTGGCGAAATGGATGTTCAACGTTTAAAGAGCAATACTGATGACCAGATCGAAGTCAATAGGCAACCACAGACGACTGCGGCGCAGAAGCATCTGAGACGGATGGAAAGAAAGCGGCTGAAAAGGGAGAAATCGTTGCGTGAGGCGGCTGGCGTCGCCGGTAATCAAGAGTATGTCGCCAGTAACCGAGAGTATGGGGAGCTAGAGGCCTTCGATTATTCCAACGCGCAATCATTGTTGCATGGTTCCCGGGAGCATGGCAATGATATGAAGGGTGGAGTCAATCCTTACAGCAAATCGCGGGATGCCCCGAAGGGCATGCGGAAAACAAAAAAGGATGTTGGAGGAAGAAGCCTGACATTCAGAGTTTGAGGCATTCCATCAGGATTGCACTAACACTCCAGGGCGCTCACGTGGATTATCGCATGCTCCGCGGATGTTCGCACGCCTGCACCTTGCATCTGCGTGCTGCAGATCTCTCGGCATGAAATGTCTCGGTACGTGTGGGACAGAGATAGCGGTTTGTCGACTCTACCATGTCCAAGTATCAGAGCATGGCACACGTGAGAGAAGCTGTGCCTCTCGTTGCAGCCACACTGAACGATCAATGGCCACTTGGTGCCGCGTCTCCGGCATGATGACTTTGCATGCAGTCCGCAATCCTTGGCTCTGCACGTCAGCATTCAATGGGCTAAGCAGACAGGGATGGCTACTAGATAGTACCCTATCGTTTCGTCCCTGAAGGGCTGAAACACTAAGAGATATGCTGCTCAAAGCAGTAATGATCTACAACAATGGGGCCACGATGCCTTGTAAATGCGAACATGGTGCATTCTCTTACAGATAACAAGGAGAAGCTTCATAACGTAGAATATCATAACGCAAGTCACAATTTTGGAGCATAAGGCACCAATCCTGAGCAGCATACAGATAATAGAGACAACGTCCAGCTTTTTGTCCACCCACTGTGTAAATACAGGCTTGGACCTGTTATTAAGACACTAAAGAGAACCTTCGATGATCGAGTAGTATCCCGAACGTCCCAAGGGATCGGGATGGGAGGTCAACGGCTCCATGATCCAGTCTAATGTAGTACTAGAGTCGCTTCAGCCTATCGCCAATTCTCGACCAATGGTTTTTTATATTCATGAGGAGGGCGTAAGGTATACATTAGACTCCGCATCAGGCTAATCTCTGGTGTATGGTATTTGGAAGCATTGTACGAGACAGTTGAGAGGACGGGCGAGGGAAAGTACGAACCGGGAGCGCGTGGGTAACATGCATAAAACATTTTGTTGACCCAACGCTGTGGTTGTCGTATGGTTATCGTACGGCTTCTACAAGTTGCAACCGAGGATGCAAGCTTTGACTGTCCAGTTGCCCTTGCATTAATTAGCGCAACGGCCTTAGCTTGGAGGCTGGCTCACACATCACGTCCTTTACGTATAAACAATTCACTTTCACCACCTGCTCAAGGTGCTTCTTGCACCACAACGCCATTCATCAAATCTCCTTTTTCGAAACGACATTCGCCACCACATTGAAGGCGTTTGACCTCCTCACCCTTTTTAATCGCATTCTCCTTGCCAGTAAGCTCAAACCGGCAAGCACAACAAGCATAAACAGTCGTCGTCCCAATCCAGTCCCCCACTTCCCGCAACCTTACTACCATTCAATGCTACTGCGAAAGTCTACTCTCACGGGTGCCTGCGCATCTATAACTTGACAATTAGATCTATCGCACGAGTTGTTTCTGTCTTGCTGGGGTGCTTGCTGCGCTCCTGAGCCCGGGCGACTGGAAATTGGCACATTCCACGCCTGTCGACGTCAGAGCCCACCGAAGCCCAACAACGAGCGGACCGATATTGAATTTGATACAATCCGCGCGAACCCAGCAATCTAACATCATTGCATCCAGTCTCCTTACCAGCGCTGCGTGAGACTCCGGCGTTGTCCCAAATCGCTGGCTTTATTCGTCGCTTTCGACTCTCAAACCCAGCATGTCTGTAGCGATCATGCCACACCTCTCGAGGGCGTCCACCTCGTCCTCGTCGTCTCACGTACCCATCTCGCGGCAGAATACTGTCTCATCAAACGATGGACGCGCAGCACGCCAGTCGAAGAGGTACTCGACTGCTTTGTACCTGTCCATGTCTGCGAAGGAGAAGGACCTGGAAATTGAGGATGATCTAGCAAGAGGTAGAGAATTCCGCAGAGAACAATGCGCGCCATTCTTGGCTAACGGTCTCACAGCTCAAAAGGTTCAGCGAGATTACAAGGCCAAAATATCAAGCCAATCCAAGAAGAATTTTGTGCTCGAAAAGGATGTCCGATATCTTGATTCTAGAATAGCGCTCCTGATCCAGAACCGTATGGCGCTAGAAGAGGTATGTACTACCCGAGCATGTTTCATCGCATATAACTAAGAGCGGCGTTTTAGCAAAATGAGGTCGCAAACCATCTAGAGGATGCTGCAGATCTGCAAGAAGGCTTCTTCCCCAATGATGAGAAAACACAGAAATATGGTAATCTGCTCTTCTTACTGCAATCCGAGCCGCGACACATCGCCCATCTATGTCGACTGGTCACCATGAACGAGATTGACTCATTGCTACAAACCGTCATGTTCACGATATACGGCAACCAGTACGAAAGCCGAGAGGAGCATCTCCTACTCACTATGTTTCAATCAGTACTCACATATCAATTTGATCATACCCCTGAATATTCATCGTTACTACGAGCTAATACCCCTGTTTCCCGTATGATGACTACTTATACGAGACGTGGACCCGGCCAGAGCTATCTGAAGGTTGTTTTGCAATCGAAAATCAACTCTTTAATCGAGTTGAAGGACKAGGATCTAGAGATCAACCCCTTGAAAGTGTACGGAAATATGATCGAGCAGATAGAGCGAGATACGGGCAGCGTTCCGGACTACCTTCCAAGGGGGGTAACTGCTGAACAAGCAGCGGAGAATAGGGAAGTCCAGGCTATTATTGCCCCAAGGCTCACGATGTTGATGGAGCTTGCGAACTCATTCCTGGAAACAATCATCCAAGGCCTTGACGAGACTCCATACGGCATCCGATGGATCTGCAAACAGATCAGAAGTCTATCAAAGAGAAAGTATCCCGACGCAAATGACCAGACTGTGTGTACTTTAATTGGAGGCTTCTTCTTCCTGAGATTTATCAACCCAGCAATAGTCACACCAAGATCGTATATGCTTATCGAAGGGCAGCCCGATGAGAACCCCAGGCGAACACTCACCTACATTGCCAAGATGCTACAGAATCTAGCGAACAAGCCGTCATATGCTAAAGAGCCCTACATGATGAAGCTCCAGCCATTCATACTTCAAAACAAAGAGCGTGTGAATAAATTCATGTTGGACTTGTGTGAGGTACAGGACTTCTATGAGAGTCTGGAGATGGACAATTACGTTGCACTTTCCAAGAAGGATCTTGAGCTCTCAATCACGCTGAACGAGGTCTATGCCACCCATGCATTGCTAGAAAAGCACAGCGCTGCACTTGCCAAGGACGACAATTCACATCTGAATCTCATTCTCCAAGAACTTGGGCCTGCACCATCTCAGCTGCCCAGAAAGGATAATCGCACCATAAATCTCCCTCTCTTTAGCAAGTGGGAGCACGCCATTGATGACATTAACGCCGCTTTGGACATTACCGCCGAGGAAGTTTTCTTCATGGAAGCCAAAGCGACCTTTGTTCAAATTCTGCGTTCGCTTCCTCCAAACTCCTCGGTCTCTCGGCGTCCTCTTCGCCTTGACCGCGTTGCTGAGGGAGCGGCAACTTTGAAGAACGACGCTGTCATGGTACGCAAGGGCATTAGAAGCATGGAGCTTCTTAGTCAATTGCAGGAACTCGGAATCATTGACAAGTCTGATGGTTTCTCTCTTCTGCGTGATGAAGTCGAGAATGAATTGGCTCACCTCGGCTCTCTCAAAGAAAAGGTGCTGGAGGAGACGAAAAAGCTCGAAGAGGTTTTCCGTACTATCCGTGATCATAACACCTACCTCGTGGGACAACTAGAGACATATAAGTCCTATCTGCACAATGTGCGAAGCCAGAGCGAGGGTAAGAGTAGAGGCAAGCAGAAGGTCCAGGTGCTGGGACCGTACAAATTCACCCACCAGCAGTTGGAGAAGGAAGGGGTCATCCAAAGGAGCAACGTGCCAGAGAACCGGAGAGCAAATATCTTCTTCAACTTCACAAGCCCGTTACCTGGAACGTTTGTCATCAGTCTGCATTATAAAGGTCAGTTAAGTGATCTCTTTGGGATATCTGCCAAAATTCGGCCGCTAATAGTTGCATGCTTTAGGGAGAACTCGTGGTCTACTTGAACTAGACCTGAAGCTAGACGATCTTCTTGAGATGCAGAAAGACAACCAGGAGGCGCTCGACCTCGAATACGTTCTATTCAACGTCTCGAGAGTGCTGGCGCTCCTGAACAAGCGCTTCGCAAGGAAGAAAGGCTGGTAGTATCGCTAAAGTCGATACACGCTAGCTTCTATCATTTTCTACGCCCGTTTGCAATAGGATTCTCATTTGTGGAAAGGCGAATGGATGTTTACTGCGCGGCGTTTCAACATTTGGGGGGCAGCGCTTTTGCATTCTTTGGATACCACCAGCTCGACTCGCAAGACATTCGAGCATGCTTACCTAGGGAGGCAGGAGGAAGGGATAGCGGTCGACAATGGGTACGGAACACGTCAAGGGAGTATCCATATTACCGCCCGAAATGATAGGATGAGCTTGCACAGTGGGGTGGAGTATTGAAGGTATCTTATCTATGGGTGGTTTTACTTTTGTAGTGCTGATGCCCCTATCTTCCCGGCTGGTTCGGGAGTAATACTTGTTCACGGTTGGCCTGATGTCTTCAAGGATTAAGAGCTTTAGGGGCAAGGGGTTGCTATTCGGATATTAAGGAGCTTTTCGGGKGTTTGAGAGTAAGCGAGTGCTTTGGGAAATAGGATGGCATATTTTGGTGATCATGTATCATATATTCGGAGCTGGGAGGTAATAATTCGACAATTATAATCTTTATTTGCTGCAGATTGATATCTTTGTATCTCTCTATATGATTGGCACTGATATTATTGACCTTTTTGAGCGAACTCTTTTCCTCGAGTATACATTATCCACCCATCCATACCATACTATCGTACAACCGAACACCCCCTGTATCTATCCATCTTACACATCAAAATTCTTCTTCATTCATCTGATCGTCCCATCATGTCTCCCCCTGCTCCCCTCCCCTTCAACTCTCTCAATCCCCATCCCTTTTTCTGTTCTCATGAAGGGTCCTCTTTTTACTTCTATTCAATATCATATATATAGTTTGCTTTCTGGCAGGCACAATGGTAGTATTCATGGCTTTTCTTTCTCTCTCTTCCGGTCAAATGAAGCGGTATCTTGGATTAGAGATATGCGCTGTGTGGGAAGTGTCAAAGGGGTTGGATGGATGGTAATTGAGTGGGGGATAATTTTTCTTTTGTCAGAGTGGTATCATCGCGTTCACTATCTAAATCTAGGGAATGACTTCTGCCTTTTCGATACGCTTTTGGAGCTCAACTCGGATAACACAAACCACAGAACCCAGAGAATATCCTTTTCCCTCCCTCTCACGGCTTCGGAATATGTATACTCTTACTAACCATCGCACACCCCCACCCCACAAACACCCCCACAACAGGATGCACCTCCAACACGCCCCCCTCTCCCCACAACCCCCCTACCACGCCCCTATCCCCTCCTTCCACCATCCCATTCCACAAGCACACCGCCATTGCAGAAACAATCCCCAAAGACGTAGGAATAGGTGTGCCTTCGAAATATTTAGACTTGCCCGTAGCATCTTTAGGAAGGGCGGAGACTGTAACGTTAAACCGAGCGAGGCGGGTGAGGCCGCAGAGAACGAAGAAAGACAGGAAGAGGGTATCAAGCGGGGTGCGGAGACCGAGGGCGAAAGCGGCGGCGGCGGGGGCGACGCCGAAGGATATCTAGTGATGATACCCATCTCTTTTAGCACTATAGTTGTATAGATATAATACCTCGAATTGTGAGAGGTAAGGGGAGGGAAGGGAAGGGAAGGGAAAAGGAAATGGTGGTAGGTAAGAGACATACGAGATCAGCCAAAGAATCCAATTCCTGTCCCATCAAACTGCTTTTGCCCCTCCACCTTGCTACCTTGCCATCCATGAAATCGAAAAAGAGTCCGAACGGCATGAATGCTAGGGCGGCCCATATGTTGCTGTGGTTGTTGGGGGGGCCGAGACAGTAGCGCATGGAGGAGAGGATGGACATGAAACCGCAGAAGCCTGGGATTTATGTGAGATTTTTGTTTTATTTTGTTTTGAGTAGGGGTTCAGGGGGAAGGTGGGCAGGAGAGGGGACAGACCATTTAGTTCTGTGATCAGGTCCGCGAGGTGGAGAGCTCTGAGAGGGGCGTTAGGTGGGGAGGGTGAGGGCAGGAGGGGAGGAGGTGGTGGTGGGGGCACCTTATCATGGAGAAGTGGCCTGTGTCGGATGCTAGGAGTTTGGCTTGTTTTTCTTGACCTTGAAGATGGGTCAGTGCGTATGCTCGAGGGTGTGTGGTTGGACAGAGCGGAGGAAGACAGACTTGCTTGTGGAGAGGATGTAGGCTTCTTATTCGCGGCGCCATTGGCCGCGTTTGAACGGAGGGACATTGTAGGAAGGGGCGCAGGATATAGTTGGTTTAGAGACGGAGATATAATGGAACCAGTGTGTGAGGGATCTTTATGCTTGAGGTACTAGAAGTTGGGCTGAGCGGGTGTGGGATCAGAAGGCTGAAGTTGACAGGCGCCAGGCCAAGTTTCAGCAACGTGCGTCATGGGTCAACGGCCATCAGCCTTTACGACTTCCGGTATAACAACTGCACACTTGGCAATTCTCGCCCGACATATCATGTTTTACGGGACAGCAAGGGACCAAGGGACCAAGGTGAGATATGCATAGCATTTATGTTACTACTTGGGTAGATCTTTCAATGTCTACTGAATTTTCCGCTTCCGACTTTCTAGTATTACTGAACACTCGAGTCGATTAAGCCAATGCAATCCGGCACCCCTCGCACCGTGTGCAATCCCAACGTATGGAGAAAAGCCGCCCACGGAAGATGTTGACAGATATGACGATGCTCACGCCTCAGAAAACTGGGTATACAGGCACCTCCAACAGCCTCCTTTGTCAACCGAGGAAAAGATGGTGCTCCAGATATCTGACGCACCAAGAACAGAACCGACCCAATGAATGTATATGTTCTTTCACAGTAGCTGGGCATAGCCCGATCTCAAAGCTCTCTCTTCGTGTCTCGACACGTAGCCAAGGCTGAAGACGGGCTTCGTGCCTTCGTCACACATCATCAACCCATACGCCATAGAACTGATAGTACAGATACAGTGGATAACCGGAGGTCTTCAATGGAAACCATCAAGGTGAGAGTGATGACAAAGCGCTAAATAAGGGAAGGGATTCGTCCGTTTTCGTGATATAAGCTTCGCGGTTTCAACGTCAACTATCGTCGGGGTTTGTAACCTGTCATAATGTCAGGTTGTCATAGTGCCAGCACGCATCAGATGCCCTACCTTTAATATCCTCCGCGAATAATCTTGGTTGTCTGCTATGCTTCCATCGCTTTGCCTCCGTTGGAACATGACCGATGGCTCCAGTCGCGAATCAGACATCGAGCCAGCAGTACTTGGCGGCTTTGGGCCATAGCTCCCTGCAAGATTGCGTCTGTACTCCTCTTCGATAGCTCGCCTCTTGCGATTCCGTAGGCAGAAGAAGGTGCCACCCGCGATGGCACCTATGGCGACTACACCGATGACAACGCCCGCAGCTACGCCGGCTTTGTTTGGACCACCTGATGACGGAACATTTGTTGTGGTGACAATTGTCTCTTGTGGCTGTGCATTAGTCTGCCCCGGTGCGGTCACCATTATTGTGCTGGCTTTCGTGACTACGGATGGAGATACTTTCTGGGTCGGAGATGGTGTTGGTTGCGGAGCAGCCTGTTGAGACGTCGGTGCACTACTCGCACTTGACTGCGAATTGGACTGTGAATCCGACTCGCTTCCAACACTGTCGTCCAATCCAGTAAGCTGGACAGACCACGCATTAGAACCGCCACCTGTTACACGGTCAGTATGCAGGATCTAATATTGGAAACCATGACTTACACATATCCTGATCATAACCATTACACGGAGAGTTGCACTGAGAACTGGAGACTTGGTCACTCGAAGCTGGAAGCAAATCGCCACAATAGCAATTCGATCCCTGTGTCGTACCCATCACGGGTTTGTTCTGGTTGACACATTGTTGTTGGCAGTAACCAGGAGATTGGTATGTGTACGAGCCCATGTCTGTCATATCCCCCGCGGAGCTATAGCAGCCTTTGCTCACGAGAGGTTTCAGATCAGAATTCTGACCATATACTGACGCAAAAGCGCAGAATATAGGAAGAGCCGTTGAAACGGCTTTTGATATTCTCGACTTCATCGCGTTATATGTATGAGGAGTATGATGGTAGAGGTTGATGATCGTTTGATGGGGCTTGTGGATATTAGTCTGGAGTGAAGACGTCAGTCAGTCTTGACCTTATACTTATTCGAGGTCAATGAAGCACGTACCTTTGTTCATTAAGTATCGACGACTGGTTGTGACGATTGGCGTTCAAAAGTCCAATGAGTGGATTGAGAGTCGCTTGTTTTGCAGTGACAATGAAGTTTTCAGTCTTTGTGCAACAACAACGATATTTTCCTCTGATAACCAAGAGAGCAGTATTTCGCGCAAAGTGAATGCTGCTGCTGCTGCGAAGTGGAAAAGGAGAGTGAGTGTTCAAAGATCTATTGGTCAAATGCCGAGTCTTTGATCGAAGGCGAGAAAGAAGGTTTATATCCGCGACTCTCGAACTGCCAGCAGCCCTTTTTGTGTGTTGGTGAGAGCGTGTAGGTATGACAGAGCAGTGGTGATGAGGTGTAGGACTTCAGGGTTGGTTTCTGGAGGTGGTTGAACTGATTGGAATGTAGTCGATGCGTTTCAAGTGTCAAATGATCGGTAACACGACCCTTCATGCAAGCCCTCCTGTCGGTAACGAAAGTGGAGCTCTTATCAAAATTGTACGTCTTGTCGAAAGAGTGAAATCAGCAAAGACTGCTGAGAGTTGACATTGTTGCCTGACCGATGAATATGTGCGTGTTTCCTCCTCGAGTCTCTTGAAATGGTTGATACAATGGTTAAGGGAGAGGACGGTCAGAGAGGAGAAAGAGTTGGAGGTAATTTCGTTTCTGGCCCTCTAGGACGCCTAGTCCGGCGCTAAGACGATTAGTCTCGTCGGCTGGCTTCCGCTTTCGGCAATGGTGCGACTGAGAAGGGGAAGGGAACAAGAAGATAAGTCCCTCTCAAAGCATCCAGACTCGTCACGCTTTGAAAAACTTCAGACAACGGCCTTCCTACTTACAATATTCTACAGTACTGCTCGTTGTAGCCGCTCCTCTCGACCGTAAGGGGTCGCTATGTGCTACAATGGAAATTGCACTACTCGTAAAGCGTTGGCTGACAACCCCTACTGCGGTAAGCGCCTAAGCGTATTTGGACCTCGTATTCAATCTTCTCGGGAAAGCGAAACAGGAACGCGGAATACGCGATACGCTGCGTCATTCCTCGAGGGCAATCTATGGTGTATATATCATACCACTTCAAATTTGTCTCATCTATTGACACGGCGCAGCTTCAAATACAAGATATCTGTCTAAGCGTAGTATCGCGGCTCGTCGAACACATGATACTGATGCCCTCGAACACCCTCGCCTCTGAACATCGCTGGAAAGCGCTGACCTTCGGGCACTTGCTCCTCGCTGATGCGCTCGTCACTGCCTTCTGCCTGACCAACGATGAACTTACCCACCTAGAGTCCTACTGTCAGTAGATGATCGAACAACTCCATAGAGCAAGCTTACCTGGAGCTCGGTATCTGTAATTGTCGATCTACTCACACGTGCGTACCCCGATCGCTTAATGCCTTTGTATAATAGATATTCACACCATCGATCCCAATCACTCGGATCAATGTCCTTCATTCCACTCTTCTCGCCAACGTAGGTGTTGTAGTTTCCCTCTTGGGGCTTGATGACCAAATAGCTCATAAGGATCAATGGTCTTGGCGACTCCCTCATCAACTTCGCCAGGTACTCGGACTGTTGTCTTCTGTCCTCTGGGTCTTCTTCCTGGCCCGAATGGAAGACAACAACGTCAACGAGTTCGCCATACGCATCAAGTGTTGCATGTATGGCAGGTGCTAACTCGCCCACTGGTGATGGAAGCAAATGATGGGTAGAGTTCAAGATGGGAAATTTGGAGAGAAGTGCTGCCCCCCAAGTATGCTTATTCGGGCCTGGGCCGTAATCAACATACATCCCCAAGTCCTCAGCCAGAAATTGTGTCGTATCTCGGTTGCCCATAATAATGCGTTGAAGATCTGTCTCTAAGAGACCGATCACATCAACCTCCATCTCCTTGATCAAGTCGCGGATTCGTCGTTCCGCAGACCACATATCGTTGTCAAGTGAGAAGTGAATGGTCCAGATACCCGCGGTAATGATCTTCTCATCCTTATGGTACGGCGTATAGTCGTTTGTGGGAAATCGGAGATAGGATGTCGAGATAGCAAGAAGTCCAAGCACCATCAGCGCATATAAGTAATAGGACTTGAATCTACTTGGTCCGACCTTGCTTGGCCTCGGGCGCGATGTGCCATTGTTCTTAGTTGACGCCACATTGTAGATACCAAGACCTATGAAGAGCACAGTAGCCGTCATTATCCAGTCAGTGTGTTCTCGCATCAAAGGGCCTCCAGGGACAAAGGCGTAGGCGACGACCCAGACATGGGCGAGTACCATGATGTTGTACACCAGGAAGCCCAAGCCAAAGGCCAGAGGCCCGAGTCGTGCGCCTGACGCGATGAGAGGGAAAGCAAGCGACATTAGCTCCACGGCCATGAGTATCGCACCTAGATACCCAGTCCAATGGCTATAACTGGTTAACAAGTAAGCTCCGAGACCAAGGAGACCGACGCTGACCCAGTTTGCAGCCTTTTCTTGCAGATAAATGCCGTGGACGATACCACCACCCATAGCTAGTATGGTGAGCACGCCATTAGCTGCGATAGGTCCTCTGACGGGATGTCCTTCCCACACCCAGAGAATCATGGTACTCGAGTCCGATAGTAGAGAGTGCATGCCAAAAAACAGGGCGCCTAGTCCCAAGCCTGCTAGACCGGCAGACCCCCGTGGGACTCCAGCGACCTCGTAACCGCCTCTGTTGTCGGTGGACCTTCTGGTTGATATAAAGATAGCTACTACTGCCAGGGCAAGACCAGTCTTGTTCCACCCTCCATTTTCTGCATGCATGATGGGCCAGATCGGGTTATTGGTATAGCAAGCAAACTTCGCTAAACTCGATAAAATCAGGCCCATACACCAAGCTAGTGTACGCGCTTCGAGGCGAGCGCCTTGCGACCGTTCAGCATACCATGTGGCTGACCAAGCGAGGCAACTCATGGAAACCCCCAATGCTACAGACAAGAGCCGAAGTTCCGGCGTTTTCACCTTGTACGCCAGCAAGCCTGCAAGCGATAGGATGTGAACGTAGCGAACATTTTTGATGACCAGGGAGCGGAAAGATGCCGAGCATAACAGGAAAGGGGAAACGGTGCACATGACCATAGCCTCCCAGCCCGAGATTCCCATGTGCCATAGTGGAAAATCTAGAAAGGCCTCCTCAGATACAAGCTAGCTTAGCATAGGCATGTACTTACACCAAACAGTAAGTCCAAGAGACGTAAGCATCGACCAGAAAATATACTATACACGTTTCAGCGATGCTTATCAAACAGCTTTACGGTTCTTGTGCTTACACCATTGTATACGTCAGCAGCAGCGTCAATGGCTTCCGACCAGGAGAAGCCAGAACCAAAGATTACGCTGACAGGTTTGTCCTTCCTGAAGTAATTGTTGGTCACTTGGTCAGGCATATCATGTATAGACCACTTACTCTTTCGCCAGGGTTGTATCAACGACACGTTGAGCCTTACTAATTGACCGTTGAGTCAGTTTCATGCTGAGAGATAGGCCATTTCGTCCCTACATTTGCATATTTGGGAAGCCAATAGACATACCCTCTGCTTGTCCCTTGCACGTCTCTAACCACGAGCTCAAACCCTTCGAAATCTAATGCCGTGACAGCGTCAAAGCCCACGTCCAAGAGGATCAACAACCATTCGAAAAAAGCGTATGTGGTGTATGCTTTTCAAGCTTAGTTGTTGAACGATCGCGTGGTACTCAAGAATTTCTCACCTCCAGCAACTCTATGAACCTTGTGCTGAATAAAGAAGTAGATGAGAGGAACCAGTGTCCCGAAGAAGGAGCCGGCCAAGACTTTCCTGTATCGAAGAGCTTTTGGATTTCCCTTTGGACTAAGTGCTATGCACCCAAGGGTCCAGGGCAACGTAGCCACCAAATAAGATATCATGAAGATATCATGCCAGCCATGGTCGTCTGTCGATGTAACATACGTCCATCCCCCACATGTGAGTGTACGAAAGACCCCTACACCTGCCACAAATTTTGGCAATACCGAGTTCGGTCTTGCTGTCAGGACATACCAGAGGAAGACGAGGGCAAAGCGAGGGCCTATGGATCTGGTTAACCGGAGAGACCTCTAGTGGGAATTTTTCTTTGCCTACCTGAAGTCATGGCAATGAAGACTTGGAATACAGAACGCTCCGGGTAACGGTCGCCAATTGTCGCAGAGACTGATGGAAACCATTCCTCGGGGTAGCCCTGTCACAGCGTATCAGCATTCACAGATCAAGTTCCATCTGCAAGTAGCACGTACATAGTACTCATTCTCAACAATCTTATGGTAGTGAAGGTATAAGCCAGTAATCAATGCCCCGATGAAGGCGGCATATGCCACGATAGTGTGTGCCCAAGAGATCCAGGCACCGGAAAAGGCCACCACCTCCTGTCCATCTTTAAATTTGGGCGGCATTATGCGCCAAGGAAGGGTAATCAGTTAAAATTATGAATTATCATTGAATGATTGACATAGAACAGGCAAAAGTAAACACAGATAAGGAACGTACAGAAGGTGTGTAAATGTGGTAAGCTCTCCTGAGCTGGGAGCTCGGGAAAACATTCGCACCGGCGCAGGGGCATGTTGGACCAAGGGCTATTAGCCCTAAGACGAGACTTTTTCCGGTCTCCCTTTTTTACGGGGTTACAGGTGTGGGTTCACTGCGTGCTAAGAGATTATGACTATACGATCACATTGGTTTTAGAACCTGGGTTTTCATTCGTAGGTTATTAATATATGCGAACGAGGTACATCCCAGTAGACTATGCGGTTTTCGTCATCTTTTTTCTACTCTACTCCGCCTTGCTTCTCTCTTCTCAATCATGGCACCCTCAGGACGACTATTCTTATGGTCGTTGAGTGTTTCCATCGCCTCTAAGGCTTACTCTAGGGGCTGGCTATCCTGTATGCCGCGTCGAGTTGGTTCTGATGTGAAGCTATTAGACTTCGCGTCGTTGAGTGGAATGGAGTCTCACGGGTCAGAATACATCTAGGAGCTCTTTGCATGGTGCCACATATGTACCTGCACTCCAATGATCTCAAGTAGCCTCGAGTTCCATATCTGCTTGCTGCCTCTCAGACGCCACAGGTTGTTCGCTTCTTGGTCCGTTGTCTGTTCGAAGTCCTACGGCTGCGTCCGCTTCCTTCTGGGTGTAGGGTTCCGCGCGAAGAGCTCGAATTCTAGAGCTGTCAGCTTTCCGACATAGAGGTCATGCTACTCAACAGAAGCTTTCCGGTGTTGAGAGCACTACCTTCTCTTGTGATTCTTCCCTTTCCTATGCTGGACCAGACTATTCCCGCCTTCAAACCATTTCGCACACTCCACACAATAATGTCTACCCAGGCCTGGTAGGTCTTCTGCAGGTTTAGCAGCTTTGTGCTGCGCTAGATGCTTCGACGATTTCAAGTCCGCATGAACTTGGTCGAGATCCCTAGTCAACCTTGAGCCCTTGGGCAGATAGGCAGGTTCAGCTGGGAACATTACCTCGTTCTCCGCTTCGTCTTGATTCTCCGGATTGATCCCATAGCTGCCAATGTACTTGACGGGCTTTGCTTGATATGCAAGTTACCCAAGGACGTGCAAAGATTGGATGGGGTGGATGAAATGTTGCCGAATGTGTATTAAAACCTTTTACTGTGGATATGTGAAGGCGTTTTGGTTGGCCAAGCCTTTACCGAATAAATCTGAAGGTTTAACACGTACCATAGAACTGTTGAACCAGACAGGACCAGGATTCTGGAAATAAACGTTCTGTAAAGATAATCAACGGCTGTAGTGATGACCAGAATTTACTCTGCTGTGATTGGCGACGGGAAATTCCTCGGTTCCGCCCTGCAGGTCTGCAGATAACGCCGCTCTTGCCCTCTTGCGTTTGTCTTTTCCCCACGTCTGCAGCAGCTTCCTCACCTACTCACCAATACTTTAATGCTTTGATGCTTTGATGCTGGCCTAAGGCTTTTTTCTACTCAGGCTTCACCATCATGATTTCAACCAGGCAAATTGCCCGTTTGGGCAAGCTGGTAAGTCCATCCGTTACTCCGCTCTACAGATACCGCCGCACGTCACATTGCGTTGCATAGATAGCAGCAGTACTTGAGCTATTAAAGATTCAATGATACTGACAGACGTCTCATAAGGTACCAAGTGTCAGAGTCGTATGTTCCACTCTATGTTTGCCTGGTCGCGATGTTCAAGCTCCAAACCCTCCATAGCAGGTCCATTGCCCATTTGAGCACACACCTTACTGACGTGGCTATACAATAGCTCTCGAGGTCTCGGACACTGGCCACAGTCACGGATGATCCACTATCTCAAAAGGTCGAGATGACCAATTGGGAAAAGGTAAATACCTCACAGGGAACCAAGACAGGTCCCTTGACGCGCTCATATCCTATGCAGCAGACTAATACCATCTAACAGGGACACTATATCAATTACAAGTATGTTAGAAAATCTATGTGAAGCACAATGCATGCCACACAGGGTGTCGGGCAGTCCTACGAAGGATGCCACTTGGACGTCGGCGTAGAAGTCTCAGGCAATAGTTACTGACCTCTATTTCGGTAGGAAAATGTCGGAGAATCTCGCTATTGTCAGATCCCGTCTTAATCGTCCCTTGACATTCGCGGAAAAAATTCTCTATTCACATCTCGACGACCCTCATGGCCAGGACATCGAGCGGGGGAAGTCATACCTAAAGTTGAGGCCTGATAGGGTTGCGTGTCAAGATGCAACAGCACAAATGGCCATTCTGCAATTTATGTCCGCAAACATGCCCTCTGTGGCCACACCGACTACCGTCCACTGCGATCATCTGATTGAGGCACAAGTGGGTGGCGAGAAAGACCTTGCAAGAGCTCAAGACATTAACAAAGAGGTGTACGACTTCTTGTCAAGCTCGTGTGCAAAGTATAATATCGGATTCTGGAGGCCTGGCTCGGGCATTATTCACCAGATCGTGCTCGAAAATTACGCGTTCCCTGGAGGCCTCATGATCGGTACCGACTCGCATACACCGAATGCGGGTGGTCTTGGTATGTGTGCCATTGGGGTTGGTGGTGCAGATGCCGTGGACGTGATGGCCAATCTACCTTGGGAAGTGAAAGCACCGAAGATAATTGGTGTTAGACTCACCGGAGAAATGTCTGGCTGGACTGCGCCCAAAGACATCATCCTCAAAGTTGCGGGTATCTTGACTGTCAAAGGTGGAACCGGTGCCATCATCGAATACCACGGCCCGGGAGTCAACGCACTCTCTGCTACAGGCATGGGTACAATTTGCAATATGGGTGCTGAGATCGGTGCCACTACTTCGTTATTCCCATTCAATGACCGGATGTATGATTACTTGGCAGCTACCAAGCGAAAAGCCATCGGCGATTTTGCCAGGAATTACGCTGCAGAATTGAAGGAGGATAAAGGCGCGCAATACGATGAGCTCATTGAGTTGAACCTCTCCGAGCTGGAACCCCATATAAATGGACCCTTCACCCCCGACTTGGCCACTCCGATCTCGAAATTTAAAGATGCCGTCGCTACTAATAAATGGCCCGAAGAACTGAAGGTAGGCCTGATAGGTTCCTGCACCAATTCTTCTTACGAGGACATGTCTCGCGCTGCATCGATTGCTCGTGACGCGCTCAACCATGGTATAAAGGCCAAGTCCATGTTCACCGTCACTCCAGGCTCTGAGCAGATTCGAGCTACTATCGAGCGTGATGGTCAATTGGAGACTTTGGAAGAGTTTGGTGGCATGGTGCTGGCAAATGCCTGTGGCCCATGTATCGGGCAATGGGACCGAAGGGACGTCAAGAAAGGCGAGGCCAACTCAATCTTGTCCTCCTACAACCGCAACTTTACTGGTAGAAATGATGCGAACCCTGCAACTCACTCGTTCGTTACCTCACCGGACCTCGTGGTTGCCTTAACGCTGGCTGGGACGCTCAATTTCAACCCACTTACCGACACCTTGAAGGACAAGGATGGCAATGACTTCAAGCTTTCTCCGCCCACTGGGGAAGGTCTACCTTCACGTGGGTATGATCCCGGCCGGGATACTTATCAAGCGCCACCCGAGGACAGAGCCTCGATTTCTGTGGCTGTCTCTCCTACGAGTGACCGACTTCAGATCCTCAACGGCTTCCAGGCTTGGGATGGTAAAGACGCTATGGACGTTCCGATCCTTATCAAAACCAAAGGCAAGACTACCACCGACCACATCTCCATGGCTGGTCCCTGGCTCAAGTATCGAGGGCACCTCGACAACATCTCGAACAATATGTTGATTGGTGCTATTAATGCTGCAAATGGCGAAGCCAATAAAGTAAAGAATATAGTGACTGGCGAGGTCGATGCTGTTCCAGCAACTGCACGAGACTACAAGAAGAGGGGTATCAAGTGGGTCGTTATTGGTGACTGGAACTATGGCGAGGGCAGTTCAAGAGAACACGCCGCGCTGGAACCAAGACACCTTGGCGCTCTTGCTATCATCACCCGTAGCTTCGCTCGTATTGTGAGTTTTGCATCTTCCGTTTCTATTGCGTTTCATTTTCCGAGGCATTACTGATCCGCGTTTACCTCCAGCACGAGACCAACCTCAAGAAACAAGGCCTTTTGCCACTAACATTCGCTGACCCAGCCGATTACGACAAGATCAATCCAGATGACAAAGTTGACGTCATGTGCACAGAGCTTGAGGTCGGCAAACCTTTGACACTCAGAGTCCATCCTAAAGACGGCAAAACCTGGGAGGCGAAATTGAACCACACCTTCAATGAGAGCCAGATCTCATGGTTCAAAGATGGGAGTGCATTGAACACTATGGCCAGGCATGCAGAGGAGAGTGGAGCCCATGCTTGAGAATTCCACGCAAATTCCGAGGGCAGGCCTTACGCGTGAATACAAGATAATCGACCTTGGGGATGGATGAGGTTGCAGAGATGCACAGGCTGGAATCTGCTAGGTTGAATGGAGCAGGGGTCTAGCGCATACGAGCCTCTGATTTGCAGCATTTGTACGTAGGTATTAGTATGTGAGATGTTCAATAGGCTTGTACATGAAATTCTTTATGTTTGTCAAACACCAGCTTTCTTCGAGACCGGCATACGTGAATGGAGACTAGATTGATCAACCTCATTGAGTGGAAGATGTTAGCCAGGGTCTGGAGTGCGCTCTCGGCCAAAATATTCTGCAATATGAAGTCCATGCTCGGATAACGCATCCCTCACGAACGGTGCGGGGCAAAAGGAACCTTTGTCTTCTCACCCCTCCACCCTAGTAGCTACTGTACCTTCGCTTTCCTCATCACTCCACCAAAGTCACGACTCATGACCAGCAAAATGGCAGCCTGTATTTTCTGCAAAATAATAAAAGGTTTGTCTTCCAAAGCTTGTCATAGCCGTTATTGATCCCGTCGTTCGATAGGAGACATACCGAGCTTCAAGCTTTTCGAGTCTGAGAAGGTCTTTGCGTTTCTGGATATCCAACCTTTGAGCCAGGGACATGCTGTAAGTCTACTGTAATCTTGTGATATTCCGGGAATCGATGTAGGAAGGAGACGTGAATTGGATGTGACTGACTGCCACGCAGCTTGTGATACCGAAGTTCCATGGGGAGAAATTGGTTGATATCCCGGATGAGCAATTGGCTGAGTGTCTGGTTTGTGTCCTTTTGAAAAAGGGTTAAAGAATGTCATGAGCTGACTTAATGTGTGTCTTCTTCATAGCCTGTAGCGAAGAGGATTGCGAAGGCTACAGGTGCTGAGAATTATAATATCCTGCAGAACAATGGGAGGTTGGCTCATCAGTTGGTTGATCATGTAGGTTCTTCAAATTCGAATAGAGAGTTTGCACATGCTAATAAAATACTTCTAGGTGCATTTTCACGTGGTATGACTATGTGATTTAATTAAGTATGATATGTTTCAAACCTGATTGAATGATATAGATACCCAAGCCGAACCAACAAGAGGGCCTCGGCATCACATGGCCAGCAGAGGAGACTAATATGGACAAGCTGAAGGAATATTTCAATCAAGTCAAGGCCAAGATGTAGAGCTTCAGAATTTCAGAAATATGTACAATACTGGTCCGATATTTACAGGGTAGATATTATCATGCTCTCATTAAGCATCACAGTACACTCCAGTCCATTGCTTTTAATACAGGCAAGAACGCAGGATCGCTCTTTAACTGCCTGATAAATGTTGAGTGGCCTTTAGTCCAGATCATCATCCCCGTGTCCTGCAGGGGTAGGCCCATTCACAGCTGGCGCAGGTGCGGCGTTCAAAGAAGTAACGGTGGCTTTTGGAACCTCATTCTCGTAGAATTGTATCCTCCCACCATCTTTGATCATGCCGGTACGATCATAGAGCGTCCGTGCCCGCACGTAAGGATCCAATTGCCAGTAGCCGGATCTTAGACGTTCGGCCAGGTCGGCCCTCTTCTGCCGCAGTGCTTCTCGTGATTGCGAATCTTTTATCCATTGCTGAGTCGTGGCCTCGAATTCCTTGACAACGCTGGCTCGTTCATCGAGGAGTCGCTGTCTCGTTTCGTCATCTGCGAGCATTTTATTTTCATCGGGTAATGGCTCGACGTATTGATAGGTCCATGGATCGTTGCCACCAAGTTCCTTTGTTATGTGGCTTCGATCGACGAACTGCTCGAGTTCTTCGACGCTCTTTGTGAAATGGACTTTACTTGCCACCACGGGGTCTAACCAACCTTGAATGATCTTCCATATACCTAAGATAATCAGCATGCTTTGCTGAACGGATCAGGATCCTACAAAGGCTTACTCTGGAATATCCAGGGCGATTTGTGGACAAGTACAACGCCTAGACTTTCGGGATAATTGGCCTCGAAGACCTTGATCATGAACTTAACGGGCGCATAGTCCTGATCATAACTCAACGCCTGCGATTCATCTCCCAATGCGAAGAGTTACATACCATGTTTGCTAAAGAGAAATCTGTCATGTCGAACACAATAGCCTAAGATTCATCAGCTGCGATTGCCTCATAGCAGCCGAGTATGCTCACAGCAGTGTCCACGTTTGAATGCAGAAGAAGCCGAGCGGTTTCAATTGTATACACGGTGAATCTTTCAACGCTAGACTCCGTCTGTTCTCCTTTCTTGTGAAGCCGCACTCTCACAAAGCACATGGGCCTCCCCTCCTTATCTGTGCCATGCAGAAAACTCTTTCCAAGTCTCATCTGATCAAGGAAGTCATGACCTTCTCTCTTGATGTTGGCATTCGAGCTTTTGCTATCTTCTGCGGCACCACCTTCACCTCTCTTGATGATATCGTCGTCGACATGCATCTCTTGCATTCGCCAATTCATTGTCGCGACTAACATTACGAGCGCATTCTGAACATTCCATTTCCGTGCACGAAGAAACCGAAGAAGGAGACCATCGGGATTATCATGCTTGACCATGCTCCAGAATGCTGTCCGTATATCTTCCGGACTCTGGCTGGCAAGTACTTTGTGAAATTCTTTCGTTTGCCCGTATTTATCTTCTCCATTCGCAATCGATGTCCCATTTACACTTTCGGCACTAGAATCATCGTGATTCTTCCGGCTGAACATGCTCATGCGACTTTTCTTCTTCTTCTCGGAACCATCGGTCCCAGCACGTGAACGCTTCTCTTGACTCTCAGATCCCGTGGTTGACTCGGCATCGCCATTGCTCTGATCTACAGGAACTGGAACTCCAAAGATATGTAGGGTTGCCGTCCACATCTCTTGTAATTTGACTTCTTGCTCTGGTGTCAGGTTGCCGGGTCGCCCCGGCAGAGGTGTGCCTGTCATTATGGCGTACTCTTCCGCTTCGGTATCCTTTTCCAAAACGATTTTCAGGTCGCCCTCGGGCTTTTGCCGAAGTTGCTGATAATAATACAATGAACCAGCCACGAGGCTAGTCGCGAAGAAAAGCGCTGCTGTGGTGTAGTTGATGCTACTATGCACTTGTGGCTTGTAACGATAGTACGAGTAGGAAAGATAGGAGGATTGTCTCCAAGCTGTCCGGCCTGAGAAAGGGGACTTCGGAGTGAGCGAATAGACGATAACAAAGGTATGTTGGCGGGGTCTTAGGTTGCAACGCAGGATGGCGTGAGAGTACATATATGAAGCCCGAGTAGTGAGCGAATTGCCATAGGTACCCTAGGCTTTGTCAGATGGAGAAGGATGAGAATAGCAAAAATGGTTGCATAATTCGTTTGTCAGCTTCCTCCAAGGGATCAAGAAGCGTCATATTGCGGTCGCTCTATCGGCCTTCGGCACCCGTTTTGACCGGCAGAGACCGGCATTGCATAGAGAGCTTGTGCGTGCATTGAAACGCGTGTCTTACCGTGAATTTAGGGTTTAGGAAAGCAATTGTAGAGTGAAACATGCAGGTACAAAGTCCTATACGCATTCTTATCGCAGACCCGTCTTTCTTGAGATGTCACACCAATTCAGGTATTTCTTGCAGGAAATCTTTTCTGGTGCAGACTAATCCCAAATAGTGGCACTAAAGCGCGCTTGGCGCAAGCGCGAAGGAGATCCCCGAGATGTTCGTCCGAGGCACGCGATGGCTCTTCAATGACAACAACGTCGTAAACAGTGATTGAAAGAGGAAATCGAAGACTTTTAGCTCAAGGTGCCTGTGTATCGATAAACGCTGATCACAATTGAGACCTTGCAACATGGACCTTCCCAATCCCACACGTTCTACATCCCAGACTCGCACCAAACCGCCCTCACGTCCTTCAACCCCTCTTCGACCGAGCTCCCGGACGTCTCTTCGCGACAGTCAAACCTTTACCCCCAAATCTGGCTCTTCAGCCTTCCCGCTAGAGTCTCTGGAGCCCGCTTTCGCGGAGCTCTCAGACTCAATGGCCGATCTAGAAGCCAACTTCATGCATTTGCAGCTGATGCATGAGAGTTTGAGCCGATTCAATGAAAGCTTCGCAAGTTTTCTCTACGGCATGAATATGAATGCCTTTTGTGTAGATTTCCCTGAGGTACGTCAGCCCATATGAATGGACCTGTCGGCCTCTGACAAACCCCACCAGGCACCCATACCAGAGTCTTTTAAACGTGCCAAACAAAACGAAGACCATAGCCATCCTACAGATCACAACACCCGAACTGACTTTGGTGATGAGACGTTCATGACAACTGATACCTCTTTCATTGAGAACCCGCCTTCTTCACGGGCTCCAAATAAGTTCGCAACCCCTGCTCCTGCGGCACGCCCTAGCTCTGTCATGAATAGGAGGGGAGGTGGGGATGCTCCGGTCAGGGGTGGCATGAACAGCAGGGGTGGATTACCCCGAGGGAATATGAGAGGAATGAGGGGGAGCGGCATTGCGAGAGGGAAGTCGAGAGGTGCGAAATGAGGGCTCTAACCGAAAGGCATGGGAATGCCTCAAATCGAAGTTCTTAAAACTCATTGACATCATACGCCGCATTGCTCCTGCGCTCTCCATTCAGAAGCCCTCGCAACTGCGGCTCAGACAAGAGATGTGGACACAAGATGATCGGACCCAATGCTCCTACGAAGAACACCTGTACTATTTGACAAAAAAAAGCCATCTATCGAGCATTCCACGGACACTATCTCCGAAAGCGTGGGGAAACGGAAAAGCCATGGTCACGACTAGCTTACTCTACAGCCCATAGGATATTTGCGGATACTACGGCCTAAGTCTCGTGGAAGGCCAGAAGCGACAAGCAGCTCGGACTCCCAATCATCAACGAACACGCAGTCCAGGCGGCACGTTTCAATTCACAGATTTCAGTTCGTCGTGAATGCTTATCCGCAAAGTGCAAAACAGCATCTTGACCCAGGGATCTGAGCTTCCATTCGTACGTTTGATTCAACGTCTAGCAGGTGTGTCAACCTCGCAACTCATGAGCCTGGTAGAAGTACCATGGGAGAGAAAGCCGCCTAGGATGAGCGAGACGGGCTTTGAGGGTTTATGACTTTGGATTCCTATACATGTAGCATGGAATACAATATCAACCACCCTTATCCTCGTTTCGATGTTTTCAGTGGCTTCTTTTCACTAAATCGCAATTCATATTCCCGATCCAGACTAGCGCATGTTCTTCACGCGTACATTTCGCGTTCTAGCGCGTCACGCACAATAAGTGTAAAATACCATATATCATTATCACTACACTCTACTTAGCTATAAAAGGATTATGAAACATGATTCTGTGCATCATAAAACATAGACAATAGAAGCCGAATACACAGGGAATAATGCGCATTGCATGACACCACCATCCGTCATAAAAAGCTCCGGCACGCGTCCTCCGTTAACCGTGCGTACAGACTTTCCTTCCCAAGCGCGTAAGTATCGATTAAGAGACCAGCTCTCCGCCTAATTCCATACCGAGACCTGAATCCTTGTTCATGGATCCACGTCCAATGTTACTTATATTTGGGCTCCCGCCTGGTGGGATTAGAGTATCGAAATTTAATCTTCTTCTAGCTTCTTTTGCTGCGAGAGGCGTTTTGGCAATGCCTGGGGTACGATTGCCAAACGCACCTTGAGCAGGACTTGGTGTGATGTTGACGAAATCTGCGAAATTAAATTGACCGGGCGTATTGAAACCACCGATACCAGGTGTAGACATCATGGATGAGGGAAGGGCTGGGTTTTTAGATGGTGGTGTTGAAGGGGCGTATATCTGGGATGCTCTGGGGCCTGGGTTTGCGGGTGATGGCGATGTTGCAAGGTAGAGGAGCAAGTCTGCGCCTTCCTCACCGGCTTCGTTTCCCCCTTTGCGTTGGCGAGCGGCGCGACCTCGCGTGGGAGGTGGTGTATGTGGTGGCGAAGACCGGAAGGTAGAGTTTATTGAAAAGGAGTGCGTTGGCATGTCATTATTGTCGTCATCATCAGATATGTGTCCAAAAGTTGGTGAAGCCGGAATGGTAGATATGTCGGAGGCGAACGACATGTTATGCCCATGGGAGCTTGAGAAGTGGGATTCATGGTGACGATATATGGGTGATGACTCTGGAAGATTGTGTGTACTTTTCCAAGACGGTCGTAGATCATCGAACAGTGGAGGAGCGTTTGACTGGGATCGGACTCGCTTGCTAGGCAATTGTCTGAGATCCATGGATGTGGACTGGTAGACATCTCGCTTGCGCGATAATCTTGTGTTAACCGAGCTGCGAATTTCGTCTGAGGAAAAGGGGGCCGAAAGTGGTGAGGAGGCGAGGCCACCTGAAAAGAACTGACGGTCTGATGAGCTTGACGTGGTGGATGAAGATGTGCCAAGGCTCGAGACTGGTCTTTTTCGCTGTAAGGTCTTTTCAAGGCGGGCTTCAACGTCGCTGAAGCTCAGGTTTTCCTGACCGTGCTGGGTCTTGTAGCTGGCTAAGGCTAAGCGATCATGTAGCTTTCTGGCCATCTAGAAGATATTGAATTAGCCAATTGTCCTTAATGCCGAGCGTGAGAAGTAGCGGATCTGATAGAAGTCTTACCTTAGCCACTTCAGCCCTCCGCAACACCTTTCCTACAACATCCTCCGGTGTGGTATGGCGGAAATCCAGAGACATGATAGGTCTGTTGATTGAGAAAGTATTCGTGGGTGCAAATTTCTTTGTGAATGTGCCAAGTTCAAATGGTGAGAGTGAGCAGAGTGGTGGGCGGTAAGCCGGCAAGGAGTCGACTTCAGCTGGCCGAGAGCAGCGTGAGCGTATCGGTAGGAAGGTGGACCAGACCTTCTCGATTGGAAGACAGAAGCCTTTGGAGGCTCGTCTATCTCATGAACGAGGACATAGTGGTGAGAGTGAAAATTGTAGAAGAGGGTATCACAATGGATGCAAGGGAGTTGGTAATAGGCACATGGCGTCCTGAGGGGAAGCATTTGGCATAGGGCATTTCACAGGCTGGCAAATGGGCGATAAACTTTGCCCTAGCCGTGCCAGTTCCCGCAGCCCCAACCTCTCTTTCGGCGTTCACGAGTCGCCCGGAAGGTCAAGCGTGAGGTGTCCAATGGATTAGATTGGCGGATTTGGCTCCGTCAACAATCTGTTTGGCAACATTTTCCCGCTGTACTCCGTAATTCTCTTCACCACCTTACGTATGCAGGAAGCATTGATAACACCCACAATGCACAATGAGGGGAACACTACAGCAATTGGTTTATATATAGTCGTAGAATAGAATCCAGTACCTTAGGTTTGCACTATTCAATAAGTTTGTTGAACACCTCGTCACCATCTGCAATGCTCGAGTGCATAGATATTTTTGTAGTGTAGATAACACTAGTGACCAGCCCATAGCTCTTTCTGGTTTCCGTATTTTGTGACTTGCTCCCTTTGTATCTACTACCATCACCACCCTTCGCTCGTTCCTTTTCCTTCGCATTGGTTGTTCCTTCTCCTTGCTGTTTCCTTTGTTGAGAGATCATCCTGTCGCTAACCATGGAGCGCCTTCGTTGACGGATACGCAATTCTTCGTTTCAAGGAACCCCTAGCATATTTTCACCGCCGTTACCTCCGGAGATCATCCACTGTCGGAATACATCGACGCGACGAGCACTTTGGACATCAATGAAGGAGTTCGTTCTCTTGGGAGTAACCGAGAACTAAAAGTATATTGGATAAGTCAGGAGGTGTTGGGCAGTCGCAATGCCTTTCTTTAAAGAGCTCCGGCGCAGAAAGACCGGATTGAAAACAGAAAAAACAGACAAAACAGATAGACCTTCAAATGGCTCTACAGATTCGAATGGTTCAAACGGCGCTGTTGCTCCCAGCAAATCTTCATCCACATTAAACTCGGTCTACGGATCTTCTACACCCCCATCGTCAATACAGCCCCACCAATCTACACCCAACCTTGCTACAAGCAAGTCGCAAACAACCATGAATTCATTGCCCCAAAGGCCGATGCCTTTGAGCGGAGTGAGCAACAGGAGTAGCTTCATTGTGCGTCCATCCACCCGCTGAGCTTGAACCTCTTTCGAGGTCGTGGGGATTTACGCTGGTCAGTGGTGCTGACGTGTCTGTGCGCAGGGCCTGAGCACACCTTCAATCAATGGCACTATTACTCCCAAAATGCCCACATCAGCATTTGCCCCACGGATAATATCTATTTCTGACAACTCGTGGGTGCGTGGTACTTCGGCTAGCACTTTCGTAGTGACCAGGATGACGTCTGCTAATTGCTTGGATAGGTACATCAAAAGGTCCTACTCATATACGGTCAAATTGGCGAGGCCTCGGAGAAACTACTAGATGGGACATTGACAGTATGTCACCACCAAGACAATTTTCCGGCAACGATATGGCCTGTCAACGACTCTCACTTCAAAGCTTTGGTACACTTGACCCCTGGACCGAACCGCTTACGCTTCGACTTCTCCTCACCTAAGGTGGTTTCGAGTATGTCTTCTGTACCGGCCCATTCCTCTTGGATGAGCATCAATTTCCTTCCTCTAATCAATTCGCCGCCGCTACAACTGGTCATCTTACTTGGGAAGGACTCCCCAGGTACATACGATGCCGTACCTGAAAGAAAGCAAAGAGAGGGCAATAATCTCGATACTGCGATTCGAAAATTCCGAATGGCTGCATATTTGTGGCAGGCCTTTACTGGTGAGCAAATGTACCGTCATTCCTTCGGCAGAAGATGTTTCCGGTTCGAAGAAGAGTGGCAGACTGGATCACTCACTTTCCGAGATAAAGAAGTCGGCCAGATGAGGAACGAAGCGAAAGTCCACGTCATCAGGTGTGACAAGACGGTCAAAGAGCTTAGGGATCTTGATATTGCGCAACAACATGGTAATGCGACTCGAAAAGGCGAATTATTCACGATTGCGATGGCAGCCGTCAAAAAACATTTCAAGCCTGTGGCTGGACAAAAGCAATACATATCTTTGTTGCTGCTAGATTCCCATTGGGATACAACGGCAAAGACGATCACCGGTCACGCTGCGTTGGGCGGTGGATCTGGTGAAGTACAGCTCGCGATCTTTGGCTCTCAAGCTCTACAAAGCTATCCTACGAGCATTGAAGAGGTTGTGCCAGCTTTCTCGGATTGTACCAGGACTAACACTAATTTCGTAGCTAACGATTGTGATGAGTCGGGAAGTAATTGGGAAGCAGCGAACATTGGCATCGGTGCTCATCTGCACGAGACAGGCCATCTGTTTGGTTGCCCTCATCAAGAGTCCGGTATAATGCTACGAGACTATGTACGCTTCAACCGGACTTTCCTTTGCAGAGAACCTTACTCGACAAGAACGAAATCGCCCGGTCTACGGCTTTGCCTACCAAAAGATGAGTGTGGATGGCACCGTCTCGACGCCTTACGATTTAAGAATCATCCATGTTTCCGCTTGCCAACGGACGCGCCCCTCAATGCAGACGACAGCATCCAAGTTTGGCCCGCTGACAACGGAAATGTTATCGTTACTGCTGTTACGGGAGTTGCCTTTGTAGAGATTTTCGTAAATGGAGACGACATATGCCATGCGTGGATCGAGTTCATTAATAACAATGGCCAATCAGGAGGCCCTCCACGCCAGATAGTGCTCACGGAAAGCGACCTGAAAGCTCGGCTACCCGATGAAAAGAAGGCAAAGAAGCTCAGGATCACGGTTCATTCGGTTGGCCAAGGGTTCTATGATATTGAAGACTTTGGTATGCTTGTCAGATCGAAAAGTAAAACTATAAAACTTCCAAATGGGCAGCTTGGGTATAAAGGATGCAAACTGGGAAATTCCAGCCAGGAAGGCAGTCAACCTCAACAAGTCATATTGGAAACGGCGCATATACAAACAAAATTGCTTACGTCTATCAAAGTTTATCATGGGTTTGCCTTGGATGGCATTGAATTCTTGTACGAAGATTCGACTAGTCAGCTCTTTGGGAAGAAGGGAGGCTCACCAGGTGGTAGCGAGTTTAATTTTGGTATGCGTACCTTCCTATCTACTTTTGTGGAATTTTGCTCACAGATGGTTAGATACCCGGCGAGGCGAGATTCTATTGGGTTTCTATCTGCGAGCAGGACTCTGGATTGACGGTCTTGAGATCCTGACCAGCTTGGGGAGACGGTCAGGCGTTTACGGGAATGCTACTGGTGGTTCAGGGTGCGTTTAGCATACCTATTTTAACAGTCACCTATCCAATACGCTCACTGACACCTCCTTTCAGACACACCTTAATACCACCTCGGGGATACAGCATTGCAGGCGTTTCAGGTTCATGCGGGCAGTGGGTGGACGGCTTTTCGCTTGTCATTACACGTTGACCATTGGCATACACGCATTGGCGGAAATTCATCTTCTTCGGCATGCATTGCATGAGGTCCTTTCCATGGTTCCCAGGCTCATAGAAGGTCCGGTAGGGCCCGAAAACATACTAATAATATCGGTATCTTCAGCTATAGCTGAATGTTCAGGAGTTAGAGCATTGCGGTATATAGGTACCATTGCACGTACATAGCTCGGGGATCTTACTTTCGCTTCTGAGAAACAGGGCTGGTATGGAAGCATTACGACAATACAGGAATTGATCTTAGACAGCTAAGCCTTGGAAGCTTAGCATAATGAACAGTCAATAATATACACCTTCCCTGCTCAACCCCGGTGTAGGACGCGTGTCTGTCATTCTACCCAGGCAACAAGGCACCGACACTCCTTCAAGCATCACATCTCATTGTCTATTTGATGCTGGCAATATGCAGCCTTAGCAGCGAAGGTCCAAGCGTGCAGCTTCTCAAACACTCGCTGATCTCTTGGTGGCGACAAAAATGCAAGTTCCCCTAAGATCAAAAAATGAAGCTATACCGTGACTCATTCGGTCTGCCGGCATTCATTCATTCAGTTCATCGTCGGCGTGGTTTTTTTAATTACAGCGGTTAATGCCCAATGCCCTCATTGCCAATCATCCAAGCCGGGCAGCGTGCTCCGATACAAACCCGGTATTGCAACATCCCTTCGTCGGATGTCTCCAACCGAGAAGCTGGGGATCACCTGCCTGCTTGTTTTCATCTCTATGGTCATGATCGTTCACCCGCCGCCGCCGCTGCTCAATTAAAGTAAGGTATCCTCCACGGCCGCCTGTACTTTAGACGCACAATGTCATCACATGTGTACGCCTCACAAAAAAACCCCGGGTACAACCGCCCTGCACCAGCATGGGCGTACTGCCAATCACTCCAAAAATATAATTAACTAAGGTATCAATCACTCAAAGCAAAAGACCAAGACAGCCGTTCCAGCCACCGCTGATCCCCTCGCTCTCCTCCGGATCACCGTTCCTCCACCCAAATCAGTCTCTAGCAAATTCCCAGCGGAAACCCAAACCCATGATACTCCCATACTCCCGTGACCCATACTCCCGTGACCCCCTCGTCCGCCGATCACCCCGCTGATCACATATAAGCACTGTGGCTGTGCAAAAGCCTACCCTCTCTTTAAGCTTAGCTTTGATCTCCGATCAGTGAAAGCACACTAGCCTTATGTGGTTGAAGTGTGGCGCTAACATGGGAAAAGCGACGGGAAATTTACCGATGCGCTTTCGCAACATGGACATGGGAGATCCTGGGGAGGGGTGCCGAGAGAGGCCGATTGGTTACGCCACAGAGGGTAGCGGAGGGGAGGCTTTTGTTCGCGACGCGGGGTTTTTCTTTTTTGTTTGGAAGAGGGGGCTCCGCTGGAGGCGGTAGATTGGTGGTTATGGTCCACCTACGTATGTGTAGTTTGGAGAGGGGGAAGGGGGGATTGCTTGTGGTTGGGAGATGAGACGTGCGTTTGAGAAAGGAGAAGGACTTTGGGATGGTTGGTTGGTTGGGCTGGGAGTGTTTTATTCTCATCCCTGGTGTAGAATAGAAGGTAGGGAAGACACGTTTCTACACCCTCTAATTCATCCGTGGTAGCCGTTTTGCGTTCAAAGCATAATCTTCTGTTCTGTGGGATTTGCGGGGTTCGTTCGTTTGTGCTTTTGGATTGTGGCTTGGTGTTGGTGTGTTTCGCGTTTGTGCGTCTGATGTGTAGGTTTCTAAGGTAGCCATGATAGCGTGGCGCAAATTTGAGCGGAGTTTGGCTTCCGTGCCGGTCGGATACTCTCTGACCTCACCGTAGGTAGTAGTATGCTTAAGGTACACGTACAGTAGTATCGTGCTAGAGAACTAAATGGTCGCAGCAATGACAAATGTTTCTGTGAAAAAGCATCATGATTAGCGTTCTTTGTTTGGGAATTCACATTCAGCAAGGTGACGCAATGTTGATTCCCTCTTTAAAGATTTTCTAATTGGTCCGACAATTCTATGGCGCCACGTCGATAAGCGACAAGAGTGACATAGGGGTATCTTAGTTACATAGTCAAAGATAAAGGAGATATCACAGGAGTGGCGGTTATAATAGGTATGTACAATTCGTGTACGTGTAAGCATTATCCCCCTCAGAGCGTAGGGGGGTTGTCGAAGAGAACAAGAATGAAATGTCGTGTGTATCGTAAATCGAGGACTCGTGTATAATCCTCCTGCCATCCCCCGTGGGTATCCTGTCAATGCAAAGCAAAAACATATCAAACAAATATCCTTCTGAGCCAATGGGTAACGGCAGGTTGCGAGGCCGCTCCGTAATTATATAAAGGGTAAATAAGTGCCAAGGCGTGAGCGAGTGTTCTTTGTCGTAAAGTCGTTAAATAAACCGGGGTATCATATCAAAGCCAACGCAAGAGGCTGCCGCATATCCTAATACACAAGTCTCATCTCCAGCGCCTTCGACGGGACGTTGTTCGTTGGCGTTCCACCAGCTCTAGGAGTGGTAGCAGTAGATCCAGTTTCCTTCTTGAAACCTAGGCTCGTCTCCACTTCCGTGAATTCAACAATCATATCCTGACCCTCAGGAAGTTCTCGTACAACTTCATCGTCAACCACAATCTTGAGGCGTTTCGGATTTATTCGTATAGTGTGAGCAACCTGGGTATGGTCTACTCCACACTTGAGAGCAATGTTGGTGATGAGGTCTTTTACAGTCCTCTCCATCAGGTAGACTGCTCTGTAATAATCGTTCTCTGGCACGTTACCGGGCACTTTGATAAGAACGTAAAAGCTAGCGACAGGCTTGTTAGACCTCTCGGGAGGAGCTTTGTATAAAGGATCGACTTCGTAGGCCTCGAACCATGACGATGAATTATCAGTCTCATGGCCTCTTGGTACCTTCACAACGGAATTTGAGTAGTCTGGGAAGCTCGGGGTTGAAAAATGAGCAAGATGATCCCAGTCATTCGGCAATTGCTGATTTATGTTGAATGGCGCAGGCTTCTGAAAAGTAGATGGCTCATTGGGTCTTGGGTCTGAGCGTGAACTTGGAGAAGGCGAAACGACGGCAGAATTGGTAGGTGTCGATTCAGTGTTCGTCTTCCGGTCCTCCCACGATGTTCTTCGGTCTAAATTGCCAACCTTGGTCAAGTCTGCCGGTTCTCCAGGCAGACTGACTGGATAAGCATCTGGATCGTCCTGCTCGTACCCCTTTAAATAGAGCACACTGACAGGACGAGTAGAAGTAAACATGTCTTGCATGGTCGCAAGCTTCATGTGAAGGTCTTCTTCAACGGCAGGTCGACCACTGGAGCCTTGGGAAGAGACGGACCATGTCCTCTTGTGTTTAAGAACCTTGCCAGGTCGGTGAGTGCCACCTTTGTCGGCGCCGCTTCTTTTTCGCTTGCCAGCCTCTTTGACACCACTTTCGACTTGGGTGATCTGCTGCTTCAACTTGTCAATGGTCTTTTTGATATGAGCCACGTCGTTTGAGAGTTTCCTTTCGGCGCCGTGATCCCGGAAAAGTTTAACTTTGCAAAAGCAAACTTCTGACGTAGGCCCCGGAGGTGAATCCGGCGTCCCGGAAGAAATGATCTCAGTCTTTGCGCAAAGACGAACGGGAATCCCCTTTACGCCTTTGGAGTGACTGAAGTCTGTTGACAGAAAATTGAAGCGGACAGCCACCGAACACTCAGCTGTGTTCGAGCCTGGTGTTGGCGTCCAGGTTACCGAAAAGCAGTCGAATGAGGCAGTCTCTAATTCGACTCGCGGTCGCTTGGTCTCCTCATCGCCTCCTTGATTAGGATCAACGTACTCGACCGCTTGAAGCTTGCCACCTCTTTGATGAGCTTCTGCAAGGCCTCGGCCTTCTTTCCAGAGCTGCCAACACGCCGAGGGCCGCTGTCTTTGCTGCTCGTCTTCAAAAGAAATACGAATGACAGTTCTATACTTGACAGGTCCTGGGGTAGGGCCCAGACCCATGCTGTCGCAGATGGATACTGTGTAAGCCTGACCCTTGTTAAGGTAAGTAACAGGAATCTCGTCTGCTTGTTTAATCATTGCTGTTGGAGCACCAAGCGTGACTTTGTAGCGAAAGCTACGGGAAACATGATTAGCATGTGCACCTTAGAGTGTTTGGGTAGTTAAAGAACTCACTTCTCCATCGGTTGCGCTGGGGGTGCATGCATGGTCTCGTAGGATCTTGCAGAGTAATCTGCGTAAGTCGAATCTCTATGCGCTTCCGACTGCAGGGCGAGCTTGTCGTCCGGTAGATTTGCATGCTGTGCGTTCATGGTTTCATAACCTGAGTCCTGGTGAACGAAGGAGCTCGGCGCGTACGATTCTTGTTGCGCGAACATGTTGGCATGCTGGAATGGTTGCGTATGAAGTAAATGAGGATGGAAACCGGGTATGTCGACTGCTGATGCAGGATTCGTATGGCTTTCTGAAGCCGACAGCGAAAGCGGCGTCCCCAATTGAAACCCCATGCCTGGAGTGTGGAGATCTCCTGCTTGATTGTGGAATATCGAACTCATGCCTCCAGTAGGAGTAGGAGTAAAGTCTCCAGAATGTTGATTTGCGAATTGGGTGAATGCGAAGGAGTTGGTATCGAGCATTGACGGTGTGAACCTCCAATGATCCGACTCTCCAAGGCCCGAGTCATGATCTTTGCCTCCCTCTTGTTCGCCAAATGGTCTGCAGCCATACGGAAGATTGTTAGTATGACTGTCCATCTACACCTTTGACCAGAAAATTTTCAATATATAAGAAATTAATAGAAGAAATTGCGGCGCAAAATGCGATTGTAATTGGCTCGCTACTTTCGTATTTTGAAAAATATTCGAATGAGATTAATGACCGCACCTCTGATCCATGGCTTTTGGTGTCGTTTCTGTAGCAGCAGCGGTGATAGGAGCGGTGACAGTAGTTGTTTCTGTGGATGCTGCCGAGGAAGTAACGCTCGTGGTACCAGGCCCTACGTGAGGAAAGGTCTGCTTGAAGGCAACATAGAGCTCGGTGGAAGGTTTTTGCGAGTTCTTGCTGTAGGACGTATCAGTGTCGTGAAGGTTCGGCGCGCCTACTGGATGGCGATGGATGGAACTGAGGTTTGAAGGGTACTTACCGATTTCGAAACATTGCATCTAGTGACCGGCACGAACCGAGTAAACTTATATCAAAGGTGAAGCGCAAAACATGAAGCTACAGTTGGGATAGAAAAGTGGCTGTGTAAAGATGTTTTTAGATATCGTAGGTCGTGCAGGTCGTAGCCAGAACGGGGGCACTGACGATACGAAGGAGGGTGATGTGCATGAGGAAGTGGGTAGCGTCAGTTACGACTGGGGTATTATTGAGAGGAGCGAACCAGCGCGAACGGGCAAGACTTTGATAGGTTAAGGGGATGGATGAATAGCCTCGACATGTATTAAAAGCAATAGGGTCGTGGCGCCAACTGGACGCGACAAGGGTGCGCATGGACGGACCCATGTCCTTGAGGCTAAGGGCAGCTACCAGGGGGGGCTACAGCACTAGAGAAACAACGTGCGAGGGCCTTGAGGCTTGACTCCCTATGAGCGAAGTATTGGGGTGGGCTGGGGTGGGACACTACCAGGGGAGGGCAATTGGGTTGACTGCCGTGATCAAAAGCGGCAGGCCTGGGCCCTATCGACTATTTCCCCGGCAAGAACAGCACCGGTCGCAGAATTGTGCTGACCCGCAAGTATTGTGGCGTCGTTGTACCTTCTAGGTAAGGACTGGCTGTGCAATTCCAGAGCGATCTTCTTGATCAGCTTTCGGCCACACCTGCTAGTAGGAGAGAGTAGTCCACTTCATTCTTCCGAACTGCTCACTACTCAGGCAACATGCAATGACTCTTGCACATCTTTTCCAACCTCAGCTTAATCTGCACCGATCATCTCCCCATGCGGTCTCGACTGCCCGCGCCCGGTCACAATAGCGACAGAAAACGCATACGTCAACCCAAGGACTAGCGGTGCTGGGATCGCCTTTGTGTGGCTCGACTCCTGCTACCACACCCGAGACTCTGACGGTAACTCGTACCCTAACGCCTCTTCGCGCATACTTCAATGATTTGAAGGGTAAAAACGTGGCTGATGACCATCGCACTGGTTGATCCCTAGAGATGGATCGCGTCGCTATGACTGCTCGGGTTAAGACTTGCGCTGGTGATGTGGCAGCGAACGGAGCCATCTCCTCATCATCCCATCATCCTCATAGCCGGTCCTTATGGCTTCAACTCGCTCATTACAACATTACACAAAACCCTCATCTTGCGCACCATCTCTCAAACTACGTTTTGATTAAGTCGGCACCACTGCTCATTAAGACGCCTCAAAGACTAAAGAGACATGTAACGGCTCGTAGCATCAGAAGCACTTCAATCACTAGACTTTTACCAGGGCTTACCTAGAAACTAACGCCTTAGTCGTCATATTCCAATACTAATACCATGAGGGTCTCCACGGCCATTCGTGGCTTTCACGCCGTTTGATCTATACCGAGTTTCGTACTGGGGCCAACGCCAGCCAACGCCCATTCCGAGATATAACCGAGATGAAAGCGCTCCCAATCCAAGGTCCTCTAACAGGCCTACATTGCGACAACCCCCTCCTTCCCTACTGGTGTAATTGAATTTGCGGTGATTGCCATCCTTTGGGAATGGTACTCCGTAAAATTGGGCATCACTGTAAGATTACTTCCGGCCGTCGCTTCTCAGAGACTTGAAGACAAAGACCAATGAGATTGCTTAGTACTTACCCCTTATCGTCATTCTGAAGAAATGAGTTCCGATAGCAATCCCGTGCTCCCGAGAGCTCGGCGCTTCAAGGAAGCTTTTGCCATGAGAATGGCGGTAGTGGGTGTAAGGTTGGGACTGCTTCAGAGCGAGAACCTCAAAGCGGGTGCACAGCCACGCGTCTTCTGGATCTCATTTGATTTTTTTGACGAAATCTCAACGGTTTTTCCAGAACTTCTCCTATCGCCAAGGCGACGCCACAGCTGTCAAGCCACAGGGCGCTTGTAGTTCGCTTATGCCCGAAGCGTTGTAGATCATGGTGGCCATCACCTCACTGTAGGGCTGAATGGAGGCTGTGCAACTTCGATATAATCTTGCTTTTCCGCGGCACTCATTGAAGCTGAACATACGCGTCTCTTTCCAGCCAAAAGAGATACCAATAAGCACGTCGGATATATACGCGAGGTTCTGGCCAAAAGTTGGAATTGGAATTTGAATTGTGGAAGACAAAATACTATCGATCACTGCCTTGGGCCGCGCTGGGCTTGGAAAGTGACGACGAAAAGTGGCTGCCTTGGGACGACGATCGTATGGGCGACGATCATTTAGAGACGTTATGGATCTATTATTAGATTTTTCTCATGTTCTTCATCGATGATCAGCTCTGAGAAGTCACGATGCACTTGGAAGCGAGGAGACTACCGGCTACTGCCATGCTTTCCCAACTCTCATGACTTCGGCTCCGAGCTCCAAGGATACGGCCGTGCGTTTTGGAGTTCGGAGTCTGATGAAGCTGATCCATATGGCGGAAAGATAGAGCAACTGTTCCATCGTTCAGACGGTCGATCTCTATGATTGCAATGCTGCCAGCGAATCGCGCAGAGGGATCAATCGACTGGCAGACCCGGATGCCCAACTATCATCGGAGCCGTGAAAATTCCATCGAAGTTGCATCGATCCACCATCTACTCTTCCCCTTCGTCACTCGTGGATCATCGACGGCATCTTCATACAAGCAGATGACTTCGACCTTTCCAGCTCGAGGTTCAGGAGACATCACGAATGACGAACAGCTCAGTAGGCCCATAATTGTTGGGTTCATGAATGATGCGATGCGAATTCGAACCGATCTCTCTTTCGAGCGAAGACATTGGCAGCATTGATATGACCATGAGTATGGCTAGCAGTCCGAACAGATGATGAGACTTTATCATTCGCGATAAAGTCCATGGTGCATGAAGCAATATTCTTTCCTGGATGGTGCTTGTGGAGTGGCAAGTATAGATGGACAGTGAGCGGCATGGAGGAAGGTTCGGTCAACAGACCTCAAGTTGTCTTAGCCAACACAACTTACCAAGACTGCGAGACAGATCAAGACATTCAAATCTCAAGTCATACGTGAGTGCAGGCGAAAATCACCAATATCCCTCAGAAGGCATTGATCGGTCTAATAAACGACAATACGGGAAAGATGCCTTCGTTGTTGTTGAATCACATGCCGAGATATACAGGGGCTTAGCGGTTCCTGAAGATGAGTGGTGTTACAGCAGCTCTCGGGGAATGGCCGTTGTTGTCTCTGAAGCCGTTTATTTGCAGCAGACATATGGACTGAAAGGTGATGCATGTGCTGTTAATGCGCAATGACAACGATTAGAACTTTGCATTTCGCAAAGTCCAGTATGCAATGGCGGAATGTTGGACAACGGAGGACTACCATACAGATTATACACATGACGAACCGTAGACAGATTAGCTCGACTTTCACTGCTCATGTATGTCTGTCTCATTACATTCCTTCGAAAGTCACCATCCATGAAGTCCTAGCGCCACATCAAGTTCATCAACCACAGTCAGTGCCGGCTTGATCTTTCACCATTTAGTTGCTGACAGTGAACATATGAGATAAGGGCGCTGAGATAATGTTCACTGCGCCCGCATACGCCTAGATAGCAGCTTTTGAGAGCTGAAGATACAATTGTATATCATCCAATCCCGTCCCTGGACAGCCCCACATGGATCTGCGGATAGCCTGTACAACGATAGAGAAGGGAGAAGGATGGCCAACGGTCGATAATGCTCATGAAGCACCTATGCATGATGTCCTCGTGTTCCAATGCTCATAGAAATCGAAGAGTTGGTAGGAACAGAACAAATATTGGGATTAAACAAGTATCGAGACTGAGGAGTAAGATCCATAGTACGCTAGCGCACGCGCCTGGATAGATCATAGATGTTAGATCTCGGCAACGTCATATCTCCAGAGTCCATCTGCGACTGCCGACCAGCCTTTGTTGCTGAGCTCTCCATAGCTACGCCTACCTCGACCATCAGCTCTTATTTGCATATACTCCGCTAACATGACTACAACCCCATCTCCAGATTCATCCACAAATAAAGCCCAGGCGTCCCCCACGCCTTCAATAAGGACTACAACTTCCACAGCTTCGACCACTGAAGCTACTACGATATCAAGGCCTGACTCCTACGTATCTGATAAAGCTCCCGATGACAGCTCGAAGCTGAAGACCTTCCTTAGTATATTGCGAAAGTGAGTATGGAGAACAATGGCAAAGCTACAGCATGAGTCTAGGCTTCGGCATCTTGCAATCGTCATTTGGTCCCAAGTTTCGCAGCTCAACATATGCTTACATGATCGCATAGGTTTATAGGCGTTTCTGATATCGCTGCTGTCAGATTTTCGCTACCAACCCAGCTGCTGGAACCCACACCCAATCTTGGTACGAGAACCGCCGCCAGTCCCGGGGCTTTCGTTGGTAACGGGCACACCAGCTAATATGCTTGATAGAATACTGGAATTATCTAGATCGGCCAGAGACATTCATTGGGTAAGACTCGTGTTCTGCTCATCAAAACCATACCCTTACATCTTCCGACAGCATTGGCGACTCCGATGAACCACTTGGGCGAATGCTCGCTGTTATTCGGTTTTGGTTTACAAAGGACTTGGTGGGTTCCTGGGCTTCAAGAGCGATGAGATTGAAACGGCCTAATGAATTGCACAGAAGTACGTTAAGGGGAAACCGTGCAAACCGTACAATTCTACACTGGGAGAATTCTTTCGGGTATTTGAAGCCGTTCTTGCCCAAGATATCCCTCCATTGACCGGCGCATCAGTGCAACTGGGAAGTCGAGGACAATGCCCCGCCAATACTTGGAGAAAGCCGTAAAGAATCCGCCACAGAACATATTGACACCAAGAACAAGCCAGTACGAATCTCATACCTTACCGAGCAAACCTCCCATCATCCTCCTGTCTCCGCCTGGTGGGTCGACTGTCCAGTCAAAGGTGTCAGCGCGCGTGGCTTCGACCAGCTGAGCGCCAAATTCACGGGAACAAGCATAAAAGTGACACCAGGGAACTACAACCTGGGAATATTCATCAACATTAAGCGCCGAGACAACGAGGAATACCAGCTCACGCACCCAACTGCATATCTCGGAGGAATAATCCGAGGATCTCTCTCCGTCAATGTCAGCGACAGTGCCTTCGTGATCTGTCCTAAAACGAAAACGAAAGCTATACTGAACTATGCAGAGGAGAGCTGGCTTGGGAAGACACAAAACAAAGTCAATGGCGTCATATTCAACTACGATCCAGAGAACGACAACAAGAACCGAATAAAAGATGTTCCCGAGAAGGACGTCTTAGCAAAATTAGAAGGCTGCTGGCGCGACGAAATCTACTACACACTACCAGGCTCAAAGGTACATTCCACTCCGCTATACAAGATCCAAACATCCCTACTAACAATCCCCCCAACAGGACCCCACCCTCCTCCTCGACCTCAAACCCCTCTTCCCCTCCCCGAAAATAATCCCCCCCCTCGCCTCCCAACTCCCCAACGAATCCCTCCGCTTCTGGGCCCCCGTCACCGCAGCCATCAAATCCAAACGCTTCGCCGAAGCCACAAAACTAAAACAAGAGCTCGAGGAACGGCAGCGCGAGAAGGCGACGCAGAGGAAAGAAAGGAATGTGGAGTGGAAGCCTAGATTTTTTCGGGAGGCGGTAACGCAGGATGGGAGGCCGGATTTGACGGAGGAGGGGAGGAAGGCGTTGGAGGGGTTGCAGAGGGAGGATTATGCGTTGGTGGAGAGTGAAGTTACGGGTGCGTGAGGAGTAGGTGAATTCTCTACAAGGGGGTTTCGAGTACACGCAAGAGCAATAAGACGGGTGGGGCATCATTATTATCAATATGTACAAAGCGGTTAGTCAAACAGATGGCACACAGCATGATACATCGGTGGAGGCGTTTCAGGCAAGTCTTGTCTGCTGGCGCAGGGTACATGAGTTACACGTGCACTCACTTGGGGTGGGATGCAAGGATGCATGATGCATGATGCATGATAGATGTCTAGATTAGCACGGACGGGTAGATGTGTCTCCTAGATCCAACGACTCTCGTTCCTAGCTTGCTTGGGATTCAACTTTCGATTGTCATACAATAGATATATATTTACAAGTATATGTCCAAAGATCCACCAGGTTGTGTCCAAATGTTCAAAGGCAAAAGGTGACGTTGCACTGGTGGACCCAATCTCAAAATCCATCTGCATAACAGTAGGCATTCTGCCCTATGTCCGTACTGCAATTAGTATGACTTTGCTCATATTCATACCCAATTTGGGGGCGCTTTCATGTAAATGGGGGAAAGAGGACCGGGATCCCGTCAGACGATGATCATGGACCTGCCACCCAGAAGCTTTGGATCACTTCACTCATTCGCCCGTTTCATATCAGAGTATTGCCTTTTCACTTATAGACCATCTGCCCTCACTCCCTTCTACTACCTTTCCATCCCCTTTCAATTTTTTTAATATCAATACCACGCCCTTCGCAGCCGCTTCATGCAGACGTGGCGATAAGTCTTGGTAGACGGCCTTTACCAGTTCCACTGGAGTTGCCGCGCCATCGACGTCTTTCAACGCTTGAAGCACTTCCTCTTCTCTCTGTTTCCGGTGCTCGATGTATTCAACAATTCTCTGCTTCCCGTCTGCGATGACTTCGCCGTGTCCCGGGTATGCTTGCCCATTGAACTGGTCGCGCATCCGCTTTAGGCTATCAAGATAGGTGGCGAGATCTTCGAAGACGGCAGTGCCGTGACCGAGGACGTTGTCACCTGTAAACATAGCATCTTCTTCTTCCAGAATGAAGGTTACGTGATCTGTAGTGTGGCCGGGGCAGTGGAAAGCGCGTAACGAAGCACCTTGTGTTTTGAAGACCTGCCCATCAGTGATGGGGTTCTGACCTTTGCTCGGGCTATGCTTGTGAACGACTGTATTGGGGCTGAGTTTGAGGAGATCATTGATGCCACCGACGTGGTCTTCATGCCAATGCGTTATAAGAGCGTGAGAAATGGTGGTAGATTCGGAGCACAGAACAGACGAAAGTAGGGGTAACCATGATGGCATGCCTTGCCCAGCGTCAATAAGGATGCGAGAGGAGCCATTGCCAACCAGGTAGGTATTTGTGCCTTCCGAGCCATTAGACAATAGAATGTGAGAGATATCGCAAGGGTATTGTTACCTTGGAGACTGAAAGGACCCGGGTTTCCGCCGAGGATCCTGATTACCAATGGACTCAGTTTGTGCACTTCCGGTAAATGGGGCAAGCTAGATGCCATTGTAAACGGCCTTCGTAAAGCTCTGGAAAGTGGGATAAGCTTCCACGCATAGCAGAGCATAGTAAGCAACTGCTCTTCCCGTTATTTCCAGGCGATAAACCCATATCGATTGGGCTAGCGCTATCTAGACTAGCATACCTCGGCACAAAATCTTAGCGTTCTTTCGCCATAGACTCAGCGTCAGCATGCAGGAGTTACCTAGCAGTCAGCGTTCAAAGGCTGACAAGAGGAGGCGCATTTGACTAATGAACTGCGAAGAACGTGGTCCTATATTCCAATGTCGTAAGTCCTATCTTGATAGAGACCATAATAGGGTACGTTAGAGTCGGTGCGATCCGTGGGTATGCGTTTGCTTCGTGAATAGCAAATCTCATCATGCAGGGTTCTGATCATGTCCATGGCCCTGTTGTTGAATTCCTTCGCTCATGCATACTTCAGGCTCCGGTAGTAGTTTGCGGTAGCTCTGCTCTTTAATGTCCGTGATGCCATACCCATGAGGATCTCTAGCCATCAGAAAATTCTGAAGCCTCTGATCCTGGTTCCCCAACTTCGAAGATTCAGTCTTGTGTTTTCTGAGGGCTTTGCTGGCATTATCGTGGGCCAGCTCAACCTGTCGTTTATATGTATCGGCGTAGTTACCGAGCCGTAGAGACTGTCCAAACGCACCAACCAATATAACAGCAATAACGAGTGTAAGGAACCCTCCATTGGAAAAGTACACCGGCTCTGGTTTGCGTTTGCCTCTTTGATACCACTTCTCCCAATCTTCCCATGTGGCATTATTGAAGGGTGAGTCGTTCGTGTCGAAGCCCGTCCAGCGATTGCCTTTAGGCGACTTCCAGTGTTGCTTGGGTACTCCGTGTTCAGATATTCCATTCCATCCAGCTCCGAACGCGTCATAATCTCTTCGTTTCACTGGATCGGAGAGGATCTCATGAGCTGTGACAATCAAACGATAGCGCTCCATCAAGATGGAGCGAGGTAAATGGTTGATAGTTGAATGGCCGTTGCCATGGCCATTTCTGTCGGGATGGTATATTTTGGCAAGTTCATAGAATCGACGCTTCGAGTAAGGAGTGCCTTTCTTGATGCTGAAGATCTGGTATGGCGTCGGTGTTGTTCTAGGATTTAGGAGTTCAGGCCATGGTGGGTCATTGGCATCGTCATGATTCGGCCTCTCTGAGTTGACGGTTGCGTAGCATTGCCGTTGTGGATTTGTTTGCTTAGACTTCCGGTTTGACAAAGGTGGGATGTAGATTGTCGATATAGCGGTTGGATTCGAGTTGTAGCAGTAGAGACAATGTATGTTGCTGTAAGAGGAATAGAAAACACTTGGCCTCTTCAACATGATCAGCTATAGATTTCTCGTCATGAATTGGCAAAGGACATATGCAGTGAAACGACGTTGTTCATGGTAGGAAAGAACGGCTAATGACGTTCAAAGAGAGTATGATATTTACTAGCGTACGATCCGAAAGTTTGGACCCCACCACCACCTTCCCGCTGTGGCTTGATAAGGCTGAATATCTACTTGCCAAGTTCGCGTGCTCAGTCTCCGAGACACATGTCGTGTCACAGGCGTTGCAATGGCTATGCCAACCGACTACAAGAATCCTTATGTACTCCATAACGCGGGATTTAACCTCGGTGCGGGAAAACCAATAACCACTCACGATGATTCCGGACAAGTATTTACAGAGGCGATATGTTTTGGAGGCCCCATGACAGCAGATTGGCTCTGGATGACAAAGGGAAATCCAAAATATGCTAGAAATCCCAGATCACGAGGTGCAGGATGTTCTTCGCTTTTAAATATGGCCATTCGGAGCGTTCTTTACAATTCTTACAGTATAACACCCGAAAGTCTTGAAGGCGTGCCCTGGGAGCTTGCTAGAGTGCTTTGGAAGAAAATTGTTGCATCGTACGATATCTGACCAAACTTGATTTGGATCTGAATTCCTCTTACAAGTACCTGTAGGCGACTGGACAGTGTCAAAGTATGGAAGATATTCGCCTGTGCATTTCCCCACGAAGTGGACGAGAACCTGAAGCACAAACACCACAACATCGTCGAACCCAACATGAAGCTCAGCGACTATATGAATCCCATAACATCCCCTTCTCTCAGTTGGATAACATCTCTGACACTCTCCAACATCACCTGCTCTCGGACCGATCTTATTCAGATCTCTCGAATTGTCAACATATGTACCCTAAGTATAGGACCAAACGTTGAAGCTCCTTATATTGGTATTGACGACAGCATCATCAGAGGCTGGGGTCGCTTAGCTGCAGACTCTGATGCCTTCACTGTCCTTCGTGTCTTGACTTGCCGTGCGCAGAAAGAGATGACGCCCAGGTTTTTCACCTATCTAAGTCAATTTCCATCGCTCGACTTGTTGAAGGTTGAACATAGCAATCTCGGTCCCCAAGGCAAGCCGCTAGCATTACAACATGGTTGGAAAGCCATAAGAGGCCTGGACCTAAGGAGCTTGCACGTGAAAGGGGGCACTGAAGGCATGGGCTGGGATTCCGCAGCAGATGCATGCTTCCGAGTTGGAGAGCAATTCTACGCGGCGACAGGAGATGGTGTCACAGGAATAGATGAACTCCCTGTCCTACACCTTGCCTTGGGATATGTACCAGCTGTTCCAACTGTTGACGAGACCAGTAATCTCGATTGGCAATGCTTTTATCGGACGAAACGGGAGGCTTTTCAACGCGATGATCCTTTGCGTAACTCCAACAAAAGAAAATCAGAGGAACTTCAGCCAAAGCCGCCTCGCAGGAAGCCAAGGATGCGATCTTCTAAGCAACAGAATTTAGAAGAAGTCTTGATGGGCTTTGGCGGGTGAACCACAGGATCGTATTGCATGCATACCCATGGAATCCATCCGAACATGAATGCGGCAACCAGATCAATCACCCTAGTACCTGAAGGGAAATTTGATTCGCTTGTGCAATGCACGAGCCAGCTCAATCCTCTATCTCTTCTCCAAGACATCGTTCCGCCCAATGGCCAAAGATAAGGTTCTAGAGCGTAACTCTAGAGACCACGTCTGATCAAAGACAATCGGCGTTCGGACAGCCAGTTGTGAAGCGGACAGAATCAAACATTGTGCGAAAGCTGTCATAGGAAGGAAGGAGACTTCGAAGTTGGCAGCGGAGATAACCATTGTATTGACGTACTTGGGACGTTTAATACCAACAGATTATACAACAATATCAAAAAAGTAGTCTGCGATAATTAGGGATCAAACCTCTTGACTTATTACATCTAGAATAGGACTCCATATAAAGGACCTAATGAAAAGGATAGAGACTCCTATTCGCTCGCAAGCCTCAAATATTCCCCAGGCTTTCCAGTAGCATGTACACCTGTCCACAAACCTCCTTCAACCCCTCTCCTCCGAACCCAAAGTACCCCTTCTCCTTCCTGACTCCAATTCCAATTATGAGCACAAAGCATACAATCACAATAGCAAACACACCGATTATAGAAACCAGAGCGTAAAGATATGGAAAGCCACAAAACCAACCAACTCCACACGACAAATTGGGTATACCGAGCCGAGTCTTGCATAGTTCTTGTCGTGAGACATACTATTTCAATTTCAAACATCTTCCAACGAAGCAAAAACGCATCCAGACCAGATACACTAGAGTTTAGTAGACGGTGATATCCGTCATCGTACTATCCTAGATTGTACCTAGATGATTTAAGATTTCACTGCCATGGATATAAAGCTTGGTTAGTGAGTGATACGCCAGAAATTCAAATCTAACTGCTTACATTTTCAAAGATGATATATATCATTGAATATCATCCGCCGTGGAAACAAAAGCAAAAAAAAAGACGGCACATTTCAAGTCACAGAGAGATAACAATATGGATATCATTGGGCTAAGTACGAGCACGACCACTGCTGTAATACTATTCCAACCGCAAGGTACTTACCCTGTCCGCATTTACAAGCCAAATCAATCTACCGCTTCGACTCCTTCAGACTAGTTCACGAGTCCTGCGTCACAACCCCTTTTGGGAACTCTCCTGGGATATGCAACTCGCTGATTGTAGTGACGCTTGTAAGGCTCTCCAACGGTGGTCCGTCAGCCAAGTCTTTGATAGGGAGAGCTGGATCAGCTGGTTTGGAGGTTGAGCCCTCTAAGGCAGTCGAAACACCCTGGTTAGCAGTGGAAGAAAAGTTAGATGCGGTAGTGGGAGGAACTTTAGTGGTGATAGCACCATCCACAGACTGGTCAACTGACTTTTGTGAGCCCAGTGGTGCTGGAGCAGTAACTTGAGGTGCAGCCTCAACGGCGTGTAAGCCTGGCTGTTGCTCTTCTTCTTGAACAGCGACTTTGTTCTCGGCCTGCTGCCGTCGATAAGCCTCTATTCCAGCAGCACTAGTTGCTCCCCCATCCAGACTAACTGCGGCTGGACCCATCCAATCGCCATACTTGCTATCGTGTCTTTCGAGCGTTGTTCCCAGATTCTGGCCCTGATGCGATGGTAGACCATTTAACACTTGTTCCAGTTGTGGCGCCGTCGATGCCCCGGCTAGCTCCCCTCGAGTAGCGTTTGTCTCATCGTCGCCACTCTGTACCTGATGTCCTGAATCACCAAAAGGGATTCCTGAACCTGGGAGAGCACCAGCCGCTGCTACAATTTCTCTATCATCGGAACTCGACGGACTAGAAGACGCAACGGGCACTAGTGAGTCTCGATCGACATTTATAGCACTCGGAAAACGCCCACCTGGATTTGGGCGCTCCGGGAGCTTTTCCTTCTGCACTGGAATTTCTGCTTGGGATGCTGTCGCAGAGTAAGGCACTTGGTCTGCCTCGTCTTCATCCATGCCATCACTGCTTATGGAGCCGGCCTTGTTACTTCCTGCGCTGAGGCTCCGTGCATGCGAGCGTCGTATGAATTCGCTGCGCTCGGCACCAGTCTTTTCAGTCAAGTTCTTGATATCTTCGAACCAGGCAAGCATCGTGTCATACGACTCGGCCCTGAACACCCATGCATGACCCCGGTGAATACCTCCACTCTGCCGCCCTTTCAGCATGAATTTGTGTGAAGTCGAGTCAGGACCCGAATGTGACCCGAGCTTTTGATCTGCAAGAGGTAGTGACATGACTGGCGATTGGCTGGCGATACGGTCTGGTGATTTGAATTCGTGGAGATGCGTTGTGGACAAGACATACCTAGAATTGGTAAGTTGTAGTGCAATAACTGGGCAACCAGTGGAAGCACTTACCATCCTGGCGTATAGCTTTTCAAATACTTGCTTTTACGCTCCAACATGCCCGCCTTGACTTCCGAAGCAGCGGCGTCATCTTGACCTGGATACGTTATGTTTTCTAGTCGTCGCACTGGTAGCCGAGGGTCAACGAAATGCTCGTTGTTATCTACAAAGGCATTCCATTCGTGGTCTTTCGAAATGGCCAATGGACCGCTCCTAAGACTCTCGACAGCCTCGTAGGCCTCATCTGCCTCTCTTCTAAGAATCCCGGCATACGCGTTGTATGCCTTCTGTATTTCTCCCATAACAATAGATTCGAGCTCTCGACCCGAGCTTTCCAGGTTTAAGAATGCCTAGACAGTTAGCAAAACCCACCACGAAGTGCTGCTCCACAGACATACCCTGTGCAGATAATTTTCTTCCTCAATCTGTTTAGACAATTGCCGGTCCACAGAAAGTCTCACCAGGTAGGGATCGCTCTTTGGATCTGTGCTAACGTTGCTCAGGGCGTCTTGCAGATCTCGTACTGCTCTCCTGGTAGCCTCAGTCTCTTTGTCTACATTGTTCTTGAAATCACCGGCGAGGCTCTTTATTTCCTTGATCTTCTGGCCAAGGTCACTTCGAAGCCCCGTCAGCTGCACGATTATCTCTTCTTCTATTGACTTGGCCTTGTTGCTCTCGGTTATTGTTTTCTTGTGATAGTCCCGCAATATATGTAGAGCATCGCCAATACCGCCTTCAGTGGCAAGTTGAGGCGGTGTGGAAATGTTCATGGCGACATTGGACAATGTATAGAGAGATTTCGAGCGCGCTTCGTAGGTCTTCTTGATGTCGGTGAAATATGTGATTAGATCCTTGAGGACCTTCCTCCAGACTTGAAATCTATTTGCCAGTATCTCTGTTGGTGTCCCCGTAGTAGGTACCGGAGTATAGAAAGCACTGTTCATTTCTGATCCGTGGCCGTCCACACCGTCGGCAAAGGTCAAGCTCCTTACACTGCCTGGGCGGCTGTTCCTCCTACTACTACTTCGTTTCAAGCTGTTCTTCCGACTAAGAGAATTTTTCTTTTTCAAAGTGCCACCTCTCGATGGCGTTAACGTGTGCGACTGGGACATTGTCGAATTGGTACGCTGCATGTCGCTCCCTCCTGGGTGCGCCTGTAAAGGAGCGGCTGCATCCGCCGTGCTTTGTGCAAAGTCCGTTGTCCCAGAGCGTGACTGAGCCATAGTCCAAGTTCTGGAAGCTTGCGGATGCTGAAGGTTTGGATACTGTCCCTCGATGTTGCAGGTCGACAGCTCCGATGTAAGGCGGAGTGCAAACAAGCCTTTGCAGCTGATTTGACTACTGCTGATTCGCCAGACCGAAGTAGCGCGCTGATGTTTAGTTCGTTGAGGGAGTCGTGGAAGAGGTGGCTCAGCTGTGGTGGGAAGTAGCTATGCGCGTAAGGTGGTGTTTGGGGGAATGGAGAGAGACCGGAAGTCTCGGGCACTTAATAAGACTCGGAGCTGTCAAGGAATCATGTTATGTCGAACAGCTCACAATTATCTGGATGAGGGGTAAGGTAGTAGGGATGTCACAATATCATAGGTAGAGGAGCTCAATTAACGGGTCCGAGGTATGCGAATGCTGAACGTCATCTTGGCGCTTTCGATGCGGATCAGCAGTCACGAGTCTTGGCTTCATTCGTTTGATCACACCACTAAATGTTGGCACTTAATTTCACATGCAGTACACCTAAATTCGAATGGCCCGTACTCGTGTAACATCTTCAGCCGAATCTTGTTAAAGGATCTTCTATTATTCTACTACCGTGAAATCGTTGCTCAACCCATCTAAGGAAAGCCAAGCTCGAGAGATTAGCTTACTAGGCCGAGACATGTCAAATAGTCCGAGGTCAATGACATGATAAGGCCGTCAGTGAGGTACAAAGGAGGCCGCAAGGATTGCGCTCATTTATGGTACTACCTCGTTTCCTCTCGATCATATGGGACCATTCGTAAACCTTCTCAATTTGTATATCATATGGAATTTATAAGCCGCCTTTCCTTCCGCAGAGCCTTCAACTTCCGAATAGCCTCGTCCAATGGTACCAGCTCTCCTTTCGATTGTGTCTCCTGGTCATCGCGATTGCGAATGTTGACCGAACGTGACTCCTTCTCTTGCGCGCCCACCACTATGAAAGGTTAGTTGGTTCACGATAAAGGGGGAATGTAATTCAATGGCCTTACCAAAGATAAAATTGTACTGCTGCAACTGTCCTGTGCGGATTTTCTTCTGCATTGTGTTTCCACTGATGTCGATGTCCGCGATTATCTTTGCCGCTCTTAAGAGTTTCTGTATCTCCTCGACATAGTCATTAACTGCTGGCATGACTGGAATAACAAGGACTTGTCGGGGACTTAGCCAGAACGGCCACTTCCCACCAAACTGCTCTATCAAGATAGCCATGAAACGCTCGAAGCTTCCTACGATGGCACGATGAATCATGACTGGGCGAGCACGGCCAGGACCGGGTCCTCTTGGCTTACTGGAAGACCCGGCAGGATCGTCAGATTTGACCACCTCAGCCTCATTTATTTTGGCTTTAGCGCCAGTCTCTGCAGTCATGAATTCGAGCTCAAATCGTTGAGGAAGCTGAAAGTCAAGCTGGATCGTAGCACACTGCCATTGTCGTCTCAAAGTATCGAACAATGTGACATCGATCTTTGGTCCGTAGAAAGCACCGTCTCCCTCATTAAGCTCCCATTGACCTCCACCTGCGGCGGTGAACTTATCTAGAGCATCTTTGAGCTTCGACTCTGCAATATTCCATGTCTCAATTTCTCCTAGATATTTTTCAGGTCGTGTGGAAAGCATAAGCTTGAAGGTGAATCCGAAAAGCCCATAGATCGTCTTGAGGAAGTCAAAAAGGCCTTCAACTTCTTGCGTAATCTATAGCATGATCAGTGAAGATTCGTACCTATTAGCCATGCAAGCTCACCTGATCTTGCGTACAAAAAATGTGCGCATCGTCTTGCTGGAATTTCCGTACCCTGGTCATCCCATTCAATGCACCAGAAGCCTCATTTCGGTGTAAAACGCCGAAGTCGGCCATTCTCAGTGGTAGTTCTCGGTAACTGCGTTCTCTGTGACGGAAAATGACGCAGTGTCCTGGACAATTCATGGGTTTCAGAGCCCACTTCTTCTTTTCTATCTCGAGACTAAACATATCATCCTGGTAATGTTGCCAATGACCAGATGTCTTCCAAAGATCGACATCATACATATTAGGAGTCTGTACTTCCTGATACCCACGTTTCTGATATTCAGACCGTAGCAATTTCTGTAGAGCATTGAAGATAATGGTGCCATGGGGGAGGAGAAAGACATTGCCTGGCGACAACTCATTGAAGAAGAAGAGCTCCTGATCAGTGCCGAGTTTGCGATGATCCCGCTTTGCGGCCTCTTCCAAGAACTTTTTGTGATCCGTCATTTGCTTCTTATCAGGGAAAGCTACGCCATATATCCGCTGCAAGGAATCATCATTCTTGTCACCTCGGAAGTAACATGAAGAATTCTATACAACACATTGATCAGCCTTATATCGTGTCTAGTCGTAGTCGACCAACCTTCATAATCTTGAACGCTTTGATCTTGCCGGTATTTTGAATGTGAGGCCCAAGACATAGGTCTACCAGTGTCCCACACTTGTAGACAGTACTGCCTTCCTTAGGAAGTTTGTTTTCGATGTAATACATCTTATACTTGCTATAGCCAAACATCTCCTTCAGATCTGGAATTGATACGTGTAGTCTCTCGAATGGCTGTTTTTGCTTGAAGAAATCTGAGGCTTTGCTCTCCAATGGAGGCCAATCTGTCTCCTTAACCACTTGCCTAAGAAGACATTAGAACGTCGAAGAGGCTCGCACTGAGGGKAAATACCCTCCATCAATAGCCATATCATAGAAGAAGCCTTGCTCGACAGGTGGACCGTGTGATAGCAAGCAGTTGAACTGGCACTCGGCGGCCTCTCCAAGAACATGGGCGCTGGAATGCCAAAAGACATTTCGACCTTCTGCGGACGAAAATGGTACATAGCTAACGCGACATGCATATTCCAATGGCCGATCAAGATCCCAAAGTTCTTCCCCGTTCACCTTCGCTATAACGACATCGCCGCTTACGTCTTTGTCTACATTTCTGAGGAAAGAACCAGGTGTGGATTGCCATGCTTTAGCTGCCACGGGCATTGCCGGTCTGGGCTTGCCATCCTTGTCCAATCCAAGATCAAGAACAACATCTATCTCAGGCTTCTCCTTTTTCAATATCTCGGCATGATGCTGACTCTTAAGTTTATCGAACAGCGCATTCCGGCGAAGGATGAAATCTGGCAAAGAGCCCGAGTCTGTTTCTTTAGCTGTCATAGGCTTCGCGGGCGCTTGTTGTGCAGCTCTTGTTCCGTTCAACGAAGCTTTTTTTGAGTGTGAGGACTTTGGAGATTTTGGACTTTGCGGCGGTGGGTTGGCTCGTGGCTCTGCTGTTGGGTCACCAACAGCTGAACGGATTGCTAAGTCATCTCGCTGTTCATACGTGCCGGCAGCTTGGCCGTCGCTCTTTGTATCCATGTTGTAGAATGCTGATTCATATTCTATTGATCGGACTTATTGAATAAAACCGTTACGGAGATCGGCTATCAAATTAGGGCTAGGGTTAACGAGCTCTTCCCAGAACCACCCGTAGAAGAATTCCACTCTTCCACAACAACAGCTCCAGAAATAATATGTCATTTCGCGGCACACCCCGAGGGCGAGGTGGCAGCTTCGGTGGTGGCCGTGGAGGGTTTGGCGGACGGGGAGGTAAGCTCATGATTTTTTCATTCTAAATGGCATGCAAGTTGCTAATCTAATGTGCGCGCAGGCCGGGGTGGTCCTCCGCAGTCATATGGACCCCCAGCAGCTGTCTTAGGTTCGTAAAAGATCTCATGAAAGGCATAGTCGTAGCGACTGACGCATTGCAGAAATGGGATCATTTGTCCACGCCTGCGAAGGCGAGATGGTCTGCGAATCAGTCAATCAGAAGCTACCATACTTCAACGCACCAATATACTTAGAGAACAAGGTTCGCAATCTGTGGTTTAATATGGCGCATATAATCTAACCATCCTACAGACCACGATTGGCAAAGTCGACGAAGTCCTTGGTCCTATAAACCAGGTTTATTTCACAATAAAACCTCAAGAGGGTATAGTTGCTACCTCGTTCAAGGCTGGAGATAAATTTTACATTGGAGGTGACAAGCTCTTACCCATAGAGAAGTACGTATAACATATCGTTGACTGTACTTCAAGGCTACAGACTAATGGTGCACAGGTTCCTACCAAAACCAAAACCGCCGCCTGGCGCTCCTAAACCAAAGCGTGCAGGTGGTGGATCTCGAGGTGGACCAATGCGCGGTGGGAGAGGGGGCCCTCGAGGCAGCGGCAGGGGTGCTCCAAGAGGGCGAGGTGGCTTTGGTGATAGGGGTCGAGGGGGTGCTAGAGGAGGTGGTTTTAGTGCTGGAAGGGGAGGAGGTAGAGGTGGTAATCCAAATTTTACAAGGCCTGGCGCACGAGGTCGTGGATCATAGTATGGAAATTTGGCGTTGTGACGATGGGATCTCTTGTACAGGGGCCAATACCCATAAATGAATCAATAACTTTGTAACACGTTCAGATATATTTCGCTGAGACATGCTCGTTGAGCTACGAACTCAACGTCCTGCGCTGAAGTTGTTAGCCCTAAATTGGACCCCGCTACGCCAATTCTGCAACGTTTCGTTCAACCTGTTTAGGCAACCCATTCTTTACTCATTACTACGTTTCGTTAACGAGACCGACATTTCCTATAAGACTTTACCTCACTCTTTAAACTATCTTTGCCAACATGAGGCCGGAGTTGAAGACGGATCCCAAGTACGACGATTATGACTACCCCACTACGAGTCCTGAGGCCCAAAGCGGGCATCCAGGGCACACAACACCAGAGCAGGATGCTCAGGTTTTTCAGTTACGAACGCAATTAGAGCAAATGGGCTACAAAGATCGCCTGGACACATTATGCATGGTGAGTTATGTACATATAAGCTTACATTTGCAAAGTCTCGGCCCTAATACTCAATAGCTCAGATTCTTACGCGCCAGGAAATTCAATGTCGAAGCTGCGAAGGAGATGTCGGTTTCTCGTGTCTTAGGAATCGCTATATGAGAGGCTAAAGGGCTGGCAGGTTCATAAATTGCGAAAAATGGCGAAAAGAATTCGGGACTGATGATCTCGTTCAAAACTTCGACTACAAGGAGAAACCTCAAGTCTTCGAGTATTACCCCCAATACTATCACAAGATCGATAACGTGAGATGAAGCTCGTTCACAATTGTAATCTCAGTCAGACTGACTCGTTCACAGGATGGCCGCCCTGTATACATTGAGCAATTGGGCAAGATCGATCTTGCTGCCATGTATAAGATCACAACAGGAGAGAGAATGTTGCAGAACCTCGTTTGCGAATATGAGAAACTTGCAGATCCCCGCTTGCCTGCCTGCTCGCGGAAGGCCGGACAACTACTCGAAACGTGCTGCACGATTATGGACTTGAAAGGCGTTGGAATAACGAGCGTAAAATCAGTATATGGCTATGTCAGGCAAGCATCAGCGATCTCGCAAAACTACTACCCTGAGCGACTGGGGAAGCTCTATTTGATCAATGCACCATGGGGTTTCTCCTCCGTATTCAGCGTAGTCAAGGGATTCTTAGATCCAGTCACTGTCCAGAAGATCCACATCCTAGGAACTGGTTACCAGAGCGAGTTGCTCGCTCAAATTCCTAAAGAGAACCTACCGGTAATCTTCGGTGGGACGTGTGAGTGTAAGGGAGGTTGTGCATTGAGTGACGAAGGCCCTTGGTAAGCACGAACCAGCTGTATCCCTGCCGCCATATTATACTGATCAGATCCCTCGTGAAGGCAAGATCCACAGTGGACGAAGCCTCCCAAATGGGCGCAGCAAACGAGGACAGCCCAACCAACCGCCACTTCTACAGCCCCAAAGCCTCAGACTGCATCTAACGCAGGATCGCGCCCTGGAAGCAAGGCCGCGCAACAGGCACCAATTGGGTCTTAGTATGGTAGTATCAAATCAACCTAAGGTCTTGGGGAAATCGAAAGGTCAAAGCATAGAACGCAGCTTCGCTGTCATCGATACATTAATACCCAATATAGACGTTGAGAGCATTCGTACCATAGAAGGATCTGTACGACTGTTGCTCAAATCTCTTAGACGATCACCTTTCCGTTAGGACACAGCCCTTTGGCATATCTAATGTGCGAGGGATGCCTCCATGGGCCCTGAACGCCGTCTTCAATCATGTGTCGGTGTGTGTGCGACCTTACATTTACATTCCTTCTACAACCTCCACGGCCTTGCCGGCCCTCTCCAGCTTCGCCAATACGCCTGGGACCTTCCCCAGTTCCACCAATCCTTCCGTTCCCTTCACCCACATCCTCTCCACGTCCTCTCTCCGCTCTAACGTCCCCATATCCAGCTCCATCGCACCAACATCCATCTTCATCTCCTCCCTCTCAGCCTCAATTTCCCTCTCCTTTTGCAACTCTCCCTCCAACCGCTCCATATACCGCCTTGCAGCCGCACCAGGAATTTCTCTTCTCAGTTCCGCCACACGCGTAGATTGTGCTTCGAATTCCGCGTAGAGTGTTCGTAACTTCTCTCCAAGCCGAGGATCGTAAGATTCATAGTTGCCATTGTCATCTGTGGCTTTAGCTTGCGTGGCGGGGTCTGGGTGGAGAAGTGTTGGTGATGGATCGAGGCCGTTGAGGCTCAGGGAGGGAAGTGCGAGGGTAAAAGTTTGGAGTATATACTAGCAATTCAATTAGGGATCTGTCATAGCTGCAGGGTAACGAGATTGACGCGGGACCCTGTACCTCTTGTACCAGCTCTTCTACTCTGGATCGGTACGCGTCTTCGCCTTCTGGCGCCGCAGACCGCGGTATAGCGAGGTCAATCTTCTGTTGTGCGGCGGCTTTGATGTTATCGAGGAGGTAGGTGAGGTCTGATGGTGATTGGAGATCGATCTTTCGGTGGTGTGCGTCCATTCTGTCGGGGTCGAGCTATCTGGGGTCGAATTTCGCGTAAGATCGAAAACTCGGCCTACCGAAACATTTCTATGTTTGGAGCTTGTTGCGCGGTCTATGGCTGTCGCTCGAGTCAAAATAGATGAAAGACACGTGCTAGAGCGCAATGAATTGACCGAAACTAGTGGCGAGATGGAATTCACTCTGGATGTTTATATTTTGACGAATACGGCTAGCTTAGATTACTAGATTCTGAATGCAAGGCACTCAGCCAGCCTCTTGTCCTTCACTTCTATTCATCCGCTCCGGTGACCTTTCTAATCATTGCCTCCACCACATCGTCTTGATGTCGCTCTGGATTTGATTTTCTAACCTGCAGTAACTCGCAGAACGTCGGCTTCGCTATTGCCTATATCCGAGAGGCTTATTAACCAAAGAGCTGACCTCATGGATCTACCATAGTAAGCATCTTCACCAGCAAAATATGTCGAAGAGCAGCCAATCGTTTCCTTTGCACTTTTCCCCCGAGTATATCGGTCTTAATATCACTTCATCCTACAACGATTATAACAGGTAAACCAAGTCATTATTATATTTTAAACTTTCCCTTGACTAGCTAATCGATCAATAACAACCAATCACCATGGATTCTCAGAATACTTTCGTACTTATATCAGGTGCGAACCAAGGTATTGGCCTCGAGATCGTGAAGAAGCTCGCCACAGAGAATTTTGGGTATCATGTTGTTATGGGCTGCCGCTCCCTCGAGAAGGGTCAAGCTGCAATTGCATCTCTTCCTCCCGATCTTTCTGTCGAGTCAATTGAGCTCGATATCACCAATGACTCTTCAATCTCAAAAGCTGTGGCTACAGTTCAAGAGAAATATGGCCGCCTCGATGTCCTCATCAACAACGCCGGGATTGGCCCACGCTCCCTTCCTGAAGGTCTCAGCCTTCGTCAGCAATACAGCCAAATTATGGACACCAACGCCATCAGCGCTGCCTGTCTGACCGAAGCTTTCGTCCCTCTTCTCCGCAAATCTTCCCAACCCCGCATCATCTTCATAACCTCGGAACTCGGCAGCATTGAAGCAACTCTCGATCCCAAATTCCCATACTATGGTGTGGACACCCCACAATACAAAGCCTCCAAAGCAGCCATGAACATGATCATGGCGACTTACGCCGTGAAATACAAGAATGCGGGGATCCAGGTCAACGTCTGCTGTCCAGGGTTCAACGCCACGAATTTGAACGGGTTTCATACGATGGCAGGTCACCCTAGCAATGGGGCTATCAACGCTTGCAGGTTAGCAACTGCTGGAAAGGACGGAGAGACAGGTACCTTCACTAACAAAGAGGGCACATTGCCATGGTGAAAGCGTGCCAGGAGGTGTAACATCCATCCTGCAACCGCAGGATGGATGAAGAGAAAGGCACACTCATAAACCGGGAGTGCACATCACCATAGTGATCGAGATGCAGCGAAATATAACATAGCTCGAATAGCGAATCAGTCCATATCCCCCAAATTTACTGCTTTATCTTTCAACCCTCCTGAATCGTAGACCCTAAACATATGTGACCTCCACCACTCCAAAACCCCACACTTCTGCAACGCTGCTGCTAACTCTTTGAGCGATTCAAACTCCCTTACCTCACCCTTCTCACCCTCCAAATTCCCCCTATTGTCCACAAGGTTTACTCTTAAGATGTTCTTCTTCTTACCCTCCAATTCCCGCCTGTCCTCCACAAGTTCGAATTTCAAAAGTTGAAATTGCTTATATCTCAGTCTCTGTCCCACCAAGACGCATCAGTAAAAGCACAGACCCCCATCTCCATACCCAAAAACAATCCACCCAGTGCACAAAATTACACTGTTACTCCCTCCTCTACTCTTCGACGATTCACAACGAATCTCTTCCCAATAGAAAACCCTAGATCTTGCTCCAAGATAACCCTCACACAATACATAGCAAGACTAAAACACCCTCCCCTCCCCATTCCCCGCCTGGAAACACAAAACACAGAAGAAATTAACAAAAGGAACAACCCACTCCCTCAACACCGTTTCCCCCGTCACCTTCTCCCTCTCCTCTCCCTCCTCCCCGGCGTCCTCCTTCCTCCTCAATTCCCTCCACTCCTGCTTCGGGCCCCAATCCTTTTCCGCAACCAAAACTGCTGGCGTCCGCGGTCCACTTTTTAAATAGACGATACAGCCGTGTTGTTTAGTTAAGGAGCGGATAGCAGCGACTTTTTTAAGGGAGGTCATGTGGTGGGTTTTTATTAGGGCGCGGTAGAGCATTTGTGGGGTAATATGAACACGATAGGTAGTGGCTATTTGGGGAAGATTGGAGATGAGGGGGATGTTGTGGTGAGGAGAGAATGTGGAGAGCAGCGATTTGATATATAACTTTCTATAGAGAATCTTAAGAGAAACCGCGCTAGATCAAAGCGACTGTGATAAAATATGTAGTGACTTGCGTTAGTTACGAAAATTCTACGAAGTCTGAATTTGAAAAATTTTTGGTCATTAAAATTAATGGATTCTATGGACAATAATAGTGAAGGGGTATCTAGGGATAGACATGAATCGCTCAAAGCGCGCTAAGAACGTAAGGTGGTATCATTGATCCAGGAAGACCAAACGCCCCATGTGGAAATGAGAGTTGTGTAGTAGGCCGTTACACATGAACTTTTCCGTCGAATTGACGAAAGGCCGTAAGAGCTCGCATGTTGAATTTTAGGTCTGTCTCCTTCGCACCGCCCATCCTTTCACTGCAAGAACTAGGATAGTCCATGCCATAAGAAATGAGGTAAAACCCATCGTCACCGTGAATGGGAACATTGCATGTAAGCCATAATGCTCCATAGCTGCCACCGTATCCTTGTTGCTGGCCATAAAGATAAGCCCACCAGAGATTAGACAAAACGAAGTGATCAACTCAGACGGCGGGCGTGACGGTAGGTATGAGGACGGCGGAGAGATGTATGTTATTATGTAGGTGACTGCACGCGCCAGAGCAAATCCTACAAAGAGAGTACCCCATTGCTTGTGTATCATCGTGGCGACCATGGATGCTTGATGATGCGAGCTCATCATTAGACCAAGTAGCAGAATGATTAGCCCAGGAAACGGATTCGATGAAAAGGGATAGGTCTTTGGAGGGTTCAGATGGTCCTTGATAGGCTGTAGGCTATAGGCAGTTGGGAAAGTCAAGATAGTAATATTGAGGAATTCACGGATTTTGGTCGACTCGACAAGCATGCCACAAAGGCCACCACCGAAGAACATAATCGAGATGGAGACATGCTCGAAGTCTTGTGCACTCCAAGGCTGGCCCCAGGCTGCAAGGTGTTCAAGCCACATATTGGACGCACCGTAAAGGAAGATGACAAAAGATTCGACGAACTCGGCCGACGGGATTCGGGCTTTGCGAGCGCTGATAAGCCCAACAGGAGGCTTCACGTTCCAAGCCCATCCCATCTCGGCAAAGCATCCCATCCATCGTCCAAGAGTGAGGAGACCATACCAGAAGAAGATTCCGCCCTTAATGGTATGTGCAAGCCCGTTAAAGACATTATTGCCCCGCTATTTAGCCGTTAGCTTTGAAAATCTGAAAGGGGTTAGAGTCTCTCTTACGAAAACTCCTCCGTAAACGACAGTCCCCGTCACAATAGCGATGAAGCCAAATGGTAAGACAACGAAGTCGATTGCAGTGTATATGACGTTCAGTACTTTCATGGTTCGCTTGGAAACCTTAGCACTTATGCGAGATGCAGCACGTTTAATCTTGGTATTCCCAAGCAGACCCTGCTTCTCGGTATAATCTGCCTCCGCTTGGGCATCCTGGTATTCGCGGAGCTTTCGCTCCTCCTCTTCCTGGTCATGCGTCGAGGAGAACGACTGACTTCGAGACGGTTCTGATGCTGTGAAATGGCCGCTGTCTTGGGAGTATCTGTAGGCGTCTTGATAACCCGTCAATTGGTGCTGTGCCAAGGCCTCGGTGGATACAGGCAAGAAAGCTACTCGCTCCTCTGTTCGAACTTCCTGTGGCTTAACGATGTTCGCCGCCAACTTCACAAGTCCAATAAAACATTGTGCCACAACGACCAAAGTCACGATCCATCCTACTTTATTGTGGGCATTGTTTTCATAGAGGTCTGGAACCTTGCTGCTGTGAACAGTTGCCAACAACAGACCCAAGCTGTGTAGGCCGAGGAACGATAGCTGAATGATGAGGGCAAGTCTCGAACGAGCGACACTGAGCACTACACCTGTGCAAGGTTAGAGTGCAATTAGAGGATGCCAGGATCTGAATGTACTCACCTATGGGAAGCACGAAAAACCATGCAACGACCATAAGCGCGATGTGTGCCAGCATAAGACCGCCATGCTTTTGGTAGGTAAAGTAGCTTTGTTGGTCTACCGTTGACGAATTCAAAGCAGCGACCGAAGAGGCAGAGGTGAGATGCGCCATCTCGGCCCCCATACCGCCCATTCCGCTCTCATTGCTTTCATCCCCGTGGGCAAGCGCGAGAGGCACAGCCCCCAGCAACAAAAGCCCTGCAAAATTTGAAAGTCCCTGTGTATACACCATGAAGGTTAATGGACTCCAAAGATGCTGTGCTGAGTTTTGAATGTGAATACTGCTTTAGTGCTTATGGGCAGAAAGATGGGTAGGAGATGATATTTGAGTGCTAGAATTCGGGGGAAGGTGGTGACAAGGGATTATGATGTGGCGTGTGGTTGCCTAGAATTCAAGGATTCAAGGAGGCAGGAAGAGATGGAATGTATGCGCTGAAGAACACCGGTGTACGGCGGAGGGCTTAAGAGTCTTAAGTGGCATATTATTCACCAGCTGACGGCGATATGTCAGCGGGCTTCCGATCACGACCGCCGGAAGGTGAAGGTTCATGCTTTAGTTTGATTAGCGAGTGACGCAAGGAATGCAAGTTCGCAAAGAAATCGGTGAATAGTGGTATCGAAAAGAATGGAACAGCAAATGGAAGATTCGGAACAACACAGGAAAGCTCCAATCACGATCTTCAAATGAGGTCAGCTACCAACCATGCGGCTAAGGCAAACTGATGCTTGTTAATGCTCATGCCACTAAACCTATTCCGCGCTATCGGCGGAAACGGTGCCCGAGACTGCGGACATAGCTCCCAACCTCTCATCATCCTTCATTTTCCACACCCGAGGCATCCCACTGCGACTCTTCAAAATCCATCCTTACTATCTTAACCTATAACCCGGCGAGCTGATGGGATGGGTTGACACTCGCAGCGCACTGCTTTGCCCCGTTCATCCGATGGTCATATGTCACTTGACAGCAAAATCGCCCCATCCTTCGGGCATTTGCGGTGATAATTATTCACTGCACAACTCCGGGATTTCGGCTTTTACAATATCCTAACCCCCAGCCCTCTGCAACACTAGGTACCATAGCATCATCACACCACCATTGAATGCGAGATCTTGGCGAAAGGCTATTGGCAGTACAAAGGATCTGGGCAAAATCTAAGCTGCTCTAGCGGAGGATCCTCCTCACCATAACACACACCCGGTTGACTGCGGATGTTCTGACTCATTGCTGATCACTGTATCAACGGCCACCCCTGCCGAACCGAATGGCGCAAGTACGAGCATTCTACAACTGCGACGCCACCTCTATGAGCAGCTGTTCCCTAAGGTAGGTATGGCTGTACATTGTTTTCAACCGTTCTCTTAATGTGTTATATCCTCTGAACGTCACATATTCGGGTCTCAGCTCCGCGTCACTACCTTAGCTCTATAAGCTGTTACCAACGGCTAAGGTATACACCGTTTCGAACCTTCCTCTGGACTTGATTTGTCATCTTTACGAAATATATTCTTCCGCTCCGCTCCACTTCTGCCAAGCCTCTAACTAGATGATTAAGCAGACTGCGCGAGTAATAGATGGTAGAGAACTTCTTTGGTGCTGAAACCTCGTTATTTCCGCCACGACCAGCTGGTACATTCAAAATTAGCGTAGCATCTGAAGTCGTTGCTAAGTCTATTTTGCGTATGCTGAGGATCGAAAGTGGTAGTCTGTATTCCTGGATACAGCTTGAGAACGAGCGTTTCCATTCGTTCACCAGTGCAAAGGATGATACGGAGATCCTCTCTCTCGGCATTTTCAACCGGGGCCTTTGCAAGCCAGCGAACAGTCAGGGCGGCTGTAGGTAACATGGCTATCAGCTAGTTTTATTGCTCTTCTTCGCTGTGCTTTCAGAAACCAACCTTTCGTCTGACAGTCCGAACTCAGGAATGGTGGGTCACAAAGTATGCGATCGTATCTGCCCTTCATTTCCCCTTTCAGAACGATCAATTCCCAAGTGTCTAAAGGGTTCCACGTGATCCTGCCGACCTACCAGGTAGCTTCAGTGGATTTTCAAAATCATAATAGACAAACTCTTCGAAGACGTCGAACCTATGGTCATATTCTAGTAGATGGATGTTCGATACTTGATGCTTTCCTGAAGACTTAGAGAGACTTAGTATCAGGGTGGAGGTCTTTTTCTGAAGACTGACAAGCAAATTTTTGAGCTGCACGAACACGCTTGGCGCTGAGACAATGCAGATATTGGTGGCGGCAGAAGCACCCTCTAACAGTTGCTTTGCTAGTAGATTCGCCGTCTCATCGCTATACTGATGCCATTGAGAAGCAATATGAATGTGATGTGGTCGAAGACATACCCAGAACTGACTAGCATTCCAATCTTCTGAGAACATTTCCATAGAAAATTGGGCATGGGAACCTTTCTCCTCGATCTCTGCCTTCAAGTTTGCAAATCGTTTCTCTGTAGAGTCTCTCTCCGAGTAGAATTCCTGCAGTACCGCAAGGGTATCGCTAGGAAGTTCTCTAGTTCACAATTAGGTCACACGACTGAACCAGAGGGTTGGCTTTACAGTATTTCCTCGTCGTCAGCGCCCTCTTCACCCATTGTCACGGCCTGCCCTCAGAACATGCTTTTTTCATTGTATGGTTTTTGATTGTAAATCTCGAACTTTTACGACTTTTGACATTTGAGGCCAATGGAAGATCGACTGATAGCTCCATCGCCTATGCCCGTCGCGGCTATTTAGGGTTGCGGGTGATGAGCCAAAGCGTGCGAAAGATTGGGCTAAGTAGCAAAAGGCCAGAGAAAGCTTCGACCACGAATAGCACCGTTACGACGATGGGCGTTCTCAGGACAGAGAACCAGACCACAGACTCACTTCCAATTCCTTGCCATCTGCAAGGATAGAACACACCAGCATAACAACGCATGTCATGGCGCCTTCAATTCCGGGCTTCCATCCTGCAAAGCTACGCTCTTATATTTTCCGGCTACCATTTTTCACGCGAGTCATATTACTCTTCATAATTATATTCTGGGCATTAGAGCTGCAAAGTGCATGGAATGTGGCACAATGGGGCGCACTGGTGCCTGCAGAGATCAACTTGGGAACAAGTACGTATTGCAGTCCGGGATAATAACAATTGATATCCTGCATGCTATTAGAGAGCTTCACTAACATGGATTGGATTGGCTTGGCAGTGTACCGATTAAACACCTACCCTCTTATACACTTGGGCTTCTTTCATGCCCTCCTCAATACCTTTGCGTTGGCACCGTTACTGGAGCGCTTCGAAGCGGAGCATGGCACGCTTCTGACCGCAGCGATGTTCCTCGGACGTATGTCTTCCTGTGCAACATCGGAAACAAGAATGATCATTGTTAGCTTACACCCTTTTTAATCCAGCCTTGTCCACCCTCCCCGCGGCCGCATACCTGATAATCGAGCGTGGAATATTACGAGGAAACACATCCGTCATGGGTGCGAGGTGTGTCAAACCGTCTGATTCCAGCCTACATAGCATCCCATTAACAGATCGAGCAGTGTATGGGTCTTCGTCCTGCTCGGCGCTGAAGCAATCAAAGCATGGAAAGCAAATGCGCATTTCCAGTAAGCTTCTTCCTCGACCTATCCAACCCCCCAGAAAAATAGAGTGCTGACCGCGACGATAAGAATCGGCCCCAACAAAATCCCAACATGGACCACTCCTCTCTTCGCGCTCATCTTCGTTACCGCCCTCATTCCCAATACCTCCTTCCTAGGCCATCTCTGTGCGCTAGGTATAGGCTATGTCTGTCAGTTCCAGCCAATCCTCCCAAAACACCCACACCCTCCCTTAATCCACCCACTCTCACAGCAGCACTCCATTGACTAACATCCCACTTCTCCATAGACGGTCTAGGCTATCTCAAAATCCTTGCCCCCCCCGAAAACATTCTCCGCTGGATCGAAGGAAAATTAAACCTCCTAGGCCGGCTTCCCCACTACGTCTCCATAGATCAGAAGACTTATGGTAGATACGGCGTGCTTCCTACGTCGAATGCACCTGTATCAGGTGGAGGGGAGGCAGCGACGCCGATGACGTATATGGGGAGCACGGAGCGATTGGGGCCTTGAAGTAGCGCGGCTGGGCATTTATAGGTATGGAGCAAGGGAGAAAAATAATGAACGTTTTGGTTCGGGATAATAGATACAAGATATGGTAATTTATGGAATGGAAGCTTAGGAGCTGGGCTTTGAGACTGACTCGAGAAGATATCTAATGCTATTCGACATGCTTTGATGTCTCGGTAGGAGATGGCTCATATTGACATAGTCTCCTAATCCACTGCAATTAAGGTGGTAGATCTACAAAAGCGCTTGAAGGAAAATTTCAGGAATGGCGAGTATCCCAGCTTGAGGCATTTCTACGTTGATGCTTCACACGTTATTGAATCAGGGATTCGAATCTTTTGCCTCGGAGGAAAACAGTCGAATTGCTTCCGAAGCCTGTCAGCTATCTATCAAGTATAGCATGCACTGTCGTGGTTTTCAATGAACCATATAGATAGACATGGAGTCACTGCTATCTCCTTCTTGAAGTCCCTGTAGCCTTTTATGAACTACGCCATCTGTGATGGTGTTTAGACGAATAGCATGAGGTACTAAAAGTCCGGACCGTCCGCTAAGAACCATTCTATGTATGCAATGTTGTTACCTGGGTTTGGATCAAGTTTCTCACTCACGGTTCCTGACTAGAAGAGTTCATCCCCCTACTGTAGACACTCCCCTACTGTGCAGCCCTTTAGGGCTCGACCTAAAGACGGCGAAACGGGCCCTGAAAGACTCCTTAAAGTAATCAGCTCCCGGGCTCGATTCTGTCGCTTAGGCGACCGATTTGGGGGGTTCTTCCGGGCCTTTTAGCCGGCTCTAGGTCCAGCCCAACAGTAGGGGGGGTGAACTTCGTACAGTAAGGTAGGGTACGCGCTAGCATTGACTGTCGCTAAATATACGCTGACCCCTTCACGACTTTCCCCTGCTTCTGAGATCCCCATGGCATTAATTTGTGAGTACTCTGTTAATTGGTCGATTACGACCAGCTTTTTACCTCCACTGTTCTAACGACCATAGAAGCTCCAACCTTTCTAGCACTGCGACGTGATCCACGATTACTCAAACTTCCTCCATACATATCTGCGTTATGCATCTTGATCGGAGTAGTCTGGCTATGTCTACTGCCTTTGGACGAGTATTCAAGATACACGTATATCTCTGAGAATGCTCTCCTCCCAGGTCAGGTGCATACGTATTTCGGGGGAAGTGAACAGAATGTCTTCGACGCCTACAGGCATGAGGTGCGAGAGCTGGCAGGCAAGGGGCAGGAAGAGTAAGCCCCCTCCTTCTGCTCTCAGAATACTGTTTCTGATTACCTATTCTGTGAAGAATTTCGAACAAGCTGGGGGAGATGTTCAAGTCGGCCGGGCTGAGATCCGCGAGGCAGAAGTACGAATACCAAGCTGCCGGCACCACGTACACAGGGGAAAATATCTACGCCATCCTTCGCGCCCCTCGAGGTGACGCGACAGAAGCCATTGTGCTGGTCGCTGCTTGGACTAATATGGATGGAGAGTTAAACCAGAGTGGGGTCGCTCTAACACTAGCATTGGCAAGATACTTCAAACGTTGGTCATTATGGTCCAAGGACATAATCGTCTTGATCACCGCTGACAGTAGAGCTGGGCCTCAGGCTTGGGTTGACGCATATCATGACGAACATGTCTCCTCTTCTGTGGCTCCATTACCACTCAAGAGCGGGGCCCTGCAAGGTGTGGTAGTGGTTGATAACGCTCTGGATCATCGCTTCGAGTCGATACATATTGTCTACGATGGCATAAACGGCCAATTGCCCAATCTCGACTTATTCAATACCGCTGTTTCTATCGCTAGTGGTCAATTGGGTATTCGTGTGGCTCTACAGCGCATGTGGACTCACAATGATAGCTACAGGGAACGGTTGCAGACCATGTTGCGAGGCATGGTTCGTCAAGGGTTGGGTCACTCGTCAGGCCCCCATAGTAGCTTCATTCCCTATCATGTGGATGCAATCACTTTGCAGGCAGTTGGTGAGGGTTGGCAAGACGACATGGCCATGGGAAGATGCGTCGAAAGTATTTTTCGGAGCTTGAACAACCTGCTTGAGCATTTTCATCAGAGCTTCTTTTTCTACTTGCTCATGCAGGCAGATCGCTTCGTCAGCATTGGGACGTATCTACCAAGCGCAATGCTTGTGGCGGTCAATTTCACCATCATGGCGATAGCCTTGTGGATCCGCAGTGGAAGACCACCGACGCCGAAAGTCGCAACTCCGATGCCTGAGAAGGGTCCCAGCCCAGAAATGGACATTATTGAGAAGGATGGTATGACAGCGGTGACACCGAAGGAGTCCCTGACTACATTAGAACGCCAGATGTTTGTCCCAGTTTGCCTCGTGATTTCGTTGCATTTCCTTGGGGTTGTACCCCTCTATATCTTCAACAACTCTTCTCTCAAGGTAGGCCACTGATGGAATTTTGCTTTTAGTTGCTACCGCTAATCCTGTGAATAGACACTTCCATACTACTTCTTTCTATTCACAATCATCAACTCCCTGCTACCTACCTTCCTAGCAAGTCTCGTCCACCACCAAGCTCCCCTAACCCCTCAACATCATCTTTTAATCCAATCGTTCTCCCTACTCCTATTGGGTATGTTTTTAGCGACTCTGGCCACTCTAAATTTCTCGCTCTCTCTGTTTGTTGGCCTTCTATCCGCACCTCTATCGTTCGTTGGCAACCCTTTCTCAGCCTCAGTCGATCCTAAAGACGTGTTTCCATCTATGGTTAGAAGGATCCGGTCAACCGTAGGGCTACAACTATTATCACCACCAGTGTTCGTTTGGGCGGTGTGCATCCTCTGGGGTTCTGATGTCGGTGAAGTGTTAGCTGAAGCGGCTTTTGGCTGGAAAGTGAATGGGTTATGGGTGCAGGTCATTGTGTGGTGCGTTTGGTGGCCTGCTTGGTTAGTAGGAAGTGTACTCGTAAATCCAATGTTGTAAGATATGTAAGATATATAGAGTCCATGAGCTTACACCTCTATGTGATCAATTATCTCATCGGCTGCTTATCCAATGATTCATGCTGCCTCTGCTCTGATCTACCTGGGGTAGCCTTGGGAGCCGCTTTGCTGCGAGCTCTCCCACGAAACAGAGCTACGTAGTACTCGACGAATCGTATCCGCTCGCTTACAATTTCCTCTGTTACAAAAGCTGCCAAGCCTAGAAAGGGAAGGGTGCCGCCTTACCCCTGCTGACCCTAACAGCCACAGCCTCCTGCAAACCCTCACTGAGCTGGGGGCGCAGCCCAGGAAATGGGCTATCGATAAGGAACTTGATAGCTTAACTAGAAATCAACTCCATGTGTAACTTAATTTTGAGACTAAGTTTGAGTCAAAGTCTTATCTACACTTGAAACAATAGGAACTGTGTGTTGGAGTGATGCGAGCTTCCTTATCATACTGCTGTTCTGTGAAGAGCTAATCCTTATAGAAGGTAACATTGGGAGTGTGGCACGGCGAAGTTGCAAGTCCCCCGCACTACAGCCAAAATGAGACAGACCCCACGCAGAGCAAAGGAGATGTTTCTGCCGGAAATAACAAATTCCACCCACGGCTTAAGCACTATATCTTACGCTCTACGGAGAATGACACCATTAATCTTGATTTGTGCCAAGACTCTTGGCACGCCAAGTCTTCAGCCCTACGTAGACCCCCTAAAAGGGGGTGCCTGGACATCTGCCGCCCGAGCGCAGCTCATAGCGTACCTTGAGCCTAACAGACACGGTCCTTAGGGTCCAGTCCCCTCTAATCGGCCGCTAAGACATTATTTTAGTGGCCCCTTTGGCCCCCCTTGTCCAGGCCTCCCTCCAGGGGACCAGCGGTGAGTCAGGGCTAGGGCTTGCCAATAATGGCTTAGCGTAAATCAAGACTTTTGGTGTCATTCTCCCCAACGCAACGGGCAGGAAGTCGGCAATTGCATAATACCAACATCTTCGGCTGGAACCAGAACCTTACTACGAGGTCTTATCGCTGACTTGTTTCATCGCTTTATTTGTTTGTTGGCTTTTGTGGCTGTTCCATTTGATCGCCGCTAGAGCCAAATACCCGTAGGACACAGAGTACACGACATAGGGCGCGCACGACACAGGCCACAGACAACAGCCTCCGACGGCGTAGCAAGAGTAGCCTTAAACATCTCGCATGGAGTGGACTGGTACCATTCTATACACACTACCCTCCCCTTTGTTGGTGCTTAGCCGCAAGGGTCAATTGGAACAAGATGGTAGAGGTGATTGACGATATCGCTGCGCAGGCTGAAACTCACTCGCTCCTTCTACAAGCGTTTCTCAATCCAGATGTTCCCTCAATCCATGATATCGCGCAGCGACGTCAACACGCTCTTGGACCTGTGACGATGTTGCTTTGTGCTCTGGACTGACATTTGCTAGCGATCAACAAGGACTTCACGAATCTTCAAGTGCAGTATCCACAGAAGAGCTGCTGATCATGTCTCAAGTAAGCTTCGGGAACCTCTGAGGTTAGACTCAGAAACCAACAATGAATTGATGAATTCAAAATTCAAGACCCTTTCGGAATCGCTATCAAGGCTCAGTTCAAGATCAAGGGCGTGTTAGTGCAACATAATGTTATTCCTTAAAGACGTTTGACCATGCCTCCCTTGCTCTTTATAGTCTTCTTGGTCTGCCTGGTTTGTCTGTTTGCAGAAGTTGGTCGCTTTTGAAGACATATCCTCCATCTAATGTTGCTCATTGCCTTCATTACAGTCCTTTCATTCTTTGTGGAAAAGTCAACAGCGGCAGCCGTTGCACACAGGGTACACGATGCAACCCTGCCGTTGTCCACTGCTCCACCAGAGCCTGGGAGCTCAGCTGCCACAATCCGGCAACCAAAACCCACACCTGGCCCAGATCGAGACCTCATCAAGCGGCAGCAGTACGGAACTAAACCGTCAGGGGCTGTTGAAGTTGGCGGTCTCCCTGGTGCAGTCTGTCACACGAGAGGTGGCATTTACATATCGAGCACGAGTACATTAGAGCCGACGGGCATGCAATGGGTTCCCTACGTTCCGATGGACGGAGATGGCCAGATAGTATACTTTGGGACAGACACTGATGGAATCGTGTTCGAGAATGTGGCCTTTCTTGACCCTCCTTCAAGTCTCTTAGCGTATACAACTTTGCTCCAACCATATTCGAACAGCTCAGGATGGTCCATGGTCATGCCTTCCACTATACCTGATACCCGTGGGTCTAACTCCATACATTGATATACTAGCTGGTGCCTTTTCTAATCACGTGAGACACAGTACAATATTGGCCCGAGATTACATACACAGCTACTGGCACAGGAACAGGATCTTATAATGCGCTCATGACCATGTTTGCCGATTGCGCATCTGATAGTTATGCCCCATTGAGCACATCTTCAACACCTCCTGGTATTCCGTTTATAAACTCGCCCTTCAATATACCAGCAATTACTGGTTGCTCATACTATGCTACTACAACGGCTACCTGGACTTCGGTGATGCCACTGATGACTGGAGATCTCATCATACCAGAATATGTAGGAGAGAACCAACAAGACTTCTGGAATCAAACCGGGGCAGTCTGGACCCTCTCGACCGGCAACGACTCAGCAGAGGTTGCGTGGGCTTTCCCATCGTATATGGAGGGTGGAATGAATCCATCTCTGTTCTTCACAATGGCACCAAAATCTACTGCATTCAACTTCACGATACCTGATTGGAGAGGCGTTCGTAAGTACATGCGGTGATCATATCCTTGACTTGACTCTAATGGAGACAGCGACCGGACCGGCCATAGCGCTTAGCGCGACTACAATCTCTGGTGGCCCAGTCGGCATTACATCTTACACGATAACTGCCAGCGCTCAATATGCCTGTACCTCCGATACATTTGCAAATCCTATATATCAAGGAGCAGTGCCATGTACTGAAGCGGATCCGCTTTTCGTAACAGATACCGAAAACTGGATATATCGCAATGTCGACTATTCTTTATCCAATTGGTGGTCAAATGGACCGACTCGTACGACTCCCAGCCAGCCCAACGTTCCAGGACCGACTGCCACGGAAAGTAATTCTGATGCTCTTCCAAAACAACTCGCCTTCCAAGTCCTCAATGTCGAGGTTGATTGTTCTCTTGCTGGCGACTGTATCAGTCAGAGTGCCATCGATTTCTGTCAAGCTGATCAGAGTAAGCAAAATCAGGTCAAGTCCCTGCAAGTTTGGGTCTGACAACGATAGATCCACGTCTACCAATCTGGGCCTATCTGTCATTAATGGCTATAGCCAATCTTCACACCCAGCTGAAGAATATCTATGTAAGCCGCAACATCTCTTCCCAGAGGGTTTATAGCTGAGATTCCACTTTGATAGAACCAACTAGGATTTGCAGCCATCACTGTAGGAGACTGGGGACTAAGTTTCGTTGACGAGTTCACGGACGATGTCCAGCAAGCCGCGGAACTCACAGCGGAACAAGTCGCACTTGCAGTAACTGGAATAGTGGTCAGCGTTCTGGCAGCCTTTATCCCAATGATCAACTTTCAAAAGGTCGGAGCTAATGTAGTTGCTGCTGATGCGAAGGCTGGTGGCCTCACTCCTGGCAAAGGTGGGCTGCTAGGCATTGCGAAGGATCCGCATGCACCCACAGGAGATGCAGATCCAGAGACCGATCCAGTACCCCCAGCAGGCTCGGATGTGGAACAATTCTGGACGCAAGCTGAGCAAATGGAAGCAGGAGAGGCTCAGCCGAATGTGCTGAACCCTGGAGAGAATTGGGCTGAAGACTTCTCATACGTGGACACACGTGCGACGCGAAATCCAATCGTGGTACCACCAGCCTCAACAGACGAAGATGAGATTGCTTTGACTCCTGATATCGGCAGACGAGAGAGTGAAGTCCTCCTTGGCACGATTCCAGGTATTTCAACAAGCTGTCTCAATACTTATCTGGCATGAAACTGAAAAAGGTGGTTAGGTACTGTTCTCCAGGGAGCTCAAGGGCTTTGGTCAAAATATGATGTAAGTGCACTCCTGATCTTTTCGAGAATGAACTGACCCTCCTAGCCGAGTTCTGTGAATACCGCAATGCAAGGCGGCTTATGGCAGTCCTTTGTTGGGAACATCACGGCCCAAATGCAGACACAAATGGATATCTTCACTACTGCTATCATGACAGACCCCACAATGACCGACGTTTTACTGTATGTGAGCACTCTCGTGCTATGGCAAATATTGACATCTACAGGACTTATCTATACGGGGGAACCTACATAAGTGGACAAATCGATCTCTCTGTCCTCTCATGGTTCCTGAGAACAGACTTAACAGCCCGCGCCATCAACAACCTTTGGAACAGCTATCAGGCCTACGTATCCTTCACAAGACTGGGTGATCCACCGTATGGAAACTCCACCCCAGCTTGTGATGCGCACCTTGCTGGACCTCAAGAGACCAAGTTCTGCGGCGTTGGGGGCGTATTCTACCTCTACATGCTATCAGAAGGCGATCAGGATAACGGCGCGTGGTCGCCGAATGGTGGTGACTTGATATCATCCTATCCAGGCCAGATCATGCCATATGGTCTTGATAAGTTCGAAACTGATACACTGCTGAACTTGACCGCAAGTGTAAGTCCAACACACCTACCTTTTCTGTAGGACATATAACTAAGATGAGCCCAGGGTCCAACTGAAGGCTCTGCTCGAGCATGGAATGCCACGAATTTAGTCAACATCACAGCCGACCAAAGCCAAGATATGAGTGACAATATCGGCGGCATGCTCAACGCCGCCGACACCTCAGAAATCTACAGCATCGTCGGCCGCCTCCCCGGCGAATGGTCCATCCCCGTCTGTAACCAAGGCACCAACACCTGGGGCGCCGACTACACCAAATCCCCCACCGGCTACAACATCGGCTACCTCCCCTGCGCCTGCGGCTACCAAGGCAACGAAACGGCGGATTTCATGAAAGCGATTGGGATTTCCGATAACAATTTGTATAATCTGGCGTTTTATTGCTGCGAGGGCAGTTTGCTGTTTCCGGAGAAGAAGGGCAGTAAGGTTACGAACAATGGCAATACGGGACCGGGGGCGGCGGGATTGGATGGGGGGGTTTGGCCGGATGATCAGCCGCTTTATTATGGGACTATAAGTGCGGAGGATGTGCATAATGCGGCGTTGCATTGTTCGAGTAGTGGAGTGTTGACGCCGGCGCCGAATACGAATTGAGCTAGGGTTTTGTTAGACGTTCGTTTCTTGTATATGCTTTTAGTGCGTGATTGATTAGTTCTTCGGCGATGAGACTGCGATGTTCGTTAGGAACATTTTGATGGAGAGAGAGTTGATGATGATGATGATGATGATGATGATGATGAGAAGAGGACAGGCGCTAGCTAGGGAAATGTGTGTAGTTGATATACTTGAGCCACTGTTGGTGTTACTACTTGCTATGTTTCTGTAACTCTTTCAACCACTAAGACAAGTCTCCGCGAATTGAATCATAAGCTATCAAAATGCCAAAATTTTATCTTTACACTCCGCAATACAATGAATGTACTTGCAACGAACGGGCTTTTTGATAAGTGATTCAGTTGTGAGATATGATGCATACATCTTTCTCGTTAGTGACATTCATCGCTCTCTTGGATAAAAAAAGACTATGACAGGTTCTTCTTCCGGTCGATTGAGGAGTGTTCAGAGGACAGAGGAGAAATAGCAACCAATGACGGAGAACTATAAGAAGTGCTTCTGTATCATACATTGATACTTGCATTCTCATTTATGCTCGACGTGGCTTGAATAGAGGATTTCCACTCATCGGTGCTGCAGCCAGCGAAGTCCAGATTTTGACGACTTCATGAGAGTGTCATGTTGCGGGAGTCTTCGTCTGTCGGAGCAGCATTGGCTTGACTTCGCTTCGAGACTGATAGAGGCCTTTTCGCAGGGTTTGTTTATACCTAAGGACCAGATCTTGTACTAAGGAAAATTGTCCTTGTTTGCGCCGAGGAGAGCAAGAGCTTGCGGCGTGCTTGGTCATTTGTTTAGTAGCTTGGAGATTCTCCGCCCCACTGGCAAGCTGACTTGATTGATCATGTCTAGGTGGCTTCCCCTCACCAAATCCTGATTTCACATGGTTCGCCTTCCTCGATGGCACGATATTCGTCTCCGGAGATACAGTGGATGTAGGCTTTGCCAATCCAAATATGGCAATCGCTATTGGCCCTTTTACGAACAACAAAGGTTTGGTAGTCGGGGTCACCGAACACGGTGATGATAGCGTCGCCTGTTTTTGCGTATCTGGGGACCATGGCCATTAACCCAGATCTTGTGATACAAAATCTGGCGTCTGTTGTGCGAGTCAAATCAAGCATCAATTCTCCAAAATCTGAGAATTGTTGCATGACAATATCAGGGGTTTCAACATTGTCGACTTGATCTTTTAGAATGTTGCGGAAATTCCTATACTTTGTGGAATACTCCGCAGACTCCAGTGAATCTTCGTAACCCTCATTACCTATTACAGTCCTCCACCATGCGTCTGGTGGATAATGGCCATTCCTGAACAGGGAATCTTCTATCATTGCCTCGATCTGTCTGAGTACTGCTTCTACCTCCACTTTGCAATAATCTGATCGCTCCATACCAAGCTCTTCGACGATGTCCAGAAAGTATCCAGTTATCAATACTATATTTGAGGCATCTCCAAGACGGACGGGTTGAAGGTAGCTTGCAGTGCTCCGATAGCGAATATCATTCCTTGCCCGTATCCCGCAACTGAACTGATTGGTTGGTTGGTTTATCCAGCCACGAAGCCATGAAGGTGATGGATCAGTCGAATTGGATGAACACCACAGATCTTCTAAATTTCGCAACCCGCCTCCTCGTTTGAACATGTGTTTCAACACGTCCAACTCAATTTCCTTGACTTCTTTAGCATAATCGGCCTCTAGTCCCGGATCATCTAAATCTTCGCACAGACCAAGAACTCCGTAAAAGCGGTCTCGGGGGTCGGACGAGTCGCACTTGCTTGATATTTCCACGAGATACTGCAGTGACCGATCGGTCAAGATTTGGCCCATAGGTCCTGTTTTGTTACCACAATGAAGCCTCAGTCGCAGGTGTTCTTGCACTAGAATCAAGCCTCGATTTACTAGCCCATCCATAGTAGGATCTTCAAGTTCAAAAGCGACATTGGCGAGTGAAATTGTCTCGAACAACATCATGGTGACTCCCGGCAATGTCGCATTCATAGTCCAGTCCCCACACACCATTGTGACCAGCCTTGGGAGTACGAATTCTTGAATCACCCAGACGCGACGGAACCACGGACGAGAGATGAATAGTCGAAATGCAACCCAGCCTGGATGATCCCGCTTGGGCATAGGAAAGCGTGATTCAGGGGCGGCATTAGGAACGTATCCCTTGCATAGCTCTTCTAGGAAACTGGGGACTATACTACTATTATCGCGCTCTTCCCCCAAATAGATCATACATTCGTCACACTCGCCATACACTCGCGGCATTAACGATACACCGTGGTTACGTTCCGGGATGCTTTTTTGGTTGACGCATATAGCATCGGCCCAGATCACAACAACACCATCACTAGAGCGCAATCGCCGTAATGCAGAGTGCAGACCCTGGGTAATGGCTAAATCATTGCCATCAAGTGTGATTGTGCAAATGAAGTCAGGCTCTCCCCAAGTGTAGGAAAGAGTCTTATAGTAAGGCTGAGAGTCAAGGTCTATGTGGACGAGGTTACCGCAAAGTGGTTCATAATCCTCTAATGCAGGTGAAAGATGGAGGACTCGAATCTCGGATTTGCGTTCGAGTGGGCGATAGGAGTAAGGTGCCATGGTGAAAAGAAAAGGGTTTCCTGCCGTGAAAGAAGGACTGATAGTGGAGTTGTCGAGACATTACAATGATAAGGCTATCTCTGTTCCTGTATACACATGGACTGAGCTAGGCAGTTTGTAGGACCGCTCCGTAACAGGTATAACGATTGATTGATCCTGACCTCTCTCATTTGGAACTTATTTAGAAGGCCACACTTGTATAGTTTAAAGATAGTAATAGAAGTGTATAATCCATCAGTTTATTTCTCCAGGGAGCGGCCCTAGGGGCAGAATTTCGTGGCGATCACATGCCAAGCCAACCGGGACTTTCTCCACCACATTCCTTCCGTCTTACCCTCCAAAAATCCACGAACACCGGTCCAGAAGACTGTATTGCTGACCAAACAGTAAAGGCTATAAGACTGAGCTCTTCTACAAGCACTTCATACCCGTCTACCATCCTGGAGTCTACATCCTTGCGGAGTCAACTTTTCATAGGTACCTTACTCAGCCTATCCTACCTCGTACCTCGAAATACCCCACCCATTTACCGTCACCCCCACTTAATTGCTCGCCAACTAGTCTGTACCTCACCAATTGATGTGACAATTCAACAAGAAGTTTCCTAAAGCTTCACCTTCGTCTACAATCGTCCAGCTTACCCAAAGATCCCAGTTCTCTCCTTACGTCAGCTGCCCGTCTTTAATAAATACCCTTGATCCAGATACGTGCTCATCACCCCGACATTGACGCAGTCAATGAGTCCCATGGCTCTCCCCCTCACTCCTCCAACCACTCCCGAGTTCTCCGCCCAACTCCAACGCGTCGAGACCCTCCACCAACAGCTCAAAACAGAAGCGGCACGTGCCCAGGACTTCCTAGCGAAACTGAAACGGGGGGAGGAAATCCAAGCTCAGACGCAGGCGCAAGGGAAACTGGCATCGAATACAGAAGACGAACACACCCAACGCCCAACGCAAAGCCCAGAAAAAGAGGTCGTGAGAAATAGGAAGCATACCGAGAAGGAGGCAAGGAATGGGAAGACACATGGAAGAGATGCAGAGAAGGATGCAAGGCACGGAAAAACACATGGAAGAGAAACAACCTGCTGCTGCCAACACCACCCATCCAAGCCCCTCACCGAAAAAGAAAAAAGAGCAGCCGCAGAAGAATGGAACAGGAAAGCAAGACAATGCAAGCTCAATGGTGAAAACACTCTCCCTCCAATCCCCAACGTTGACGAGCACGAAGTCCGGGATCTAGAGAGACGAGTGAGAGGACTAGAAGGAAGGGTGAGAGGTATTGAGGGAACACCTCCAGATCGGGATTTGGCACTTGTTGAGGTGGAGAAATTGAGACGGGAGTTGGAAAAGTTGGCTAACAGGAGGGAGGGTTGGTTCGGTGGATCTATTGATGAGAAGTTGAAGTTTGGGGGTGGGAGGGTGGGAAGGGGAAATGGGAGGGGAGGTGGAAGGAGTTTTTAAGGCGGTGAGTCGGGCTGGGACAGAAGTTAGGAAGATTGTTACTAGGTGGCATTGGAAGGTGGCGTTCGTGGTTGGGTTTACTGTGTTTACTACATTGCATGGAGCATAATTCAAGGTACGCTGTGGCAGCGAGGATGTTTTTGAGCATTGACTAGCACTGACATAACGGCAATCAAAGTCTTTCTATTTGGACTCCGATTCCTATTCTCGAAAATTGGGACTCGTGACGGCGGTCATGCCTTCTAGGCAACATGAGAGATGTGCTTGTGATTTTAAGCAGACCCGATGTTCTAGCACCGGAGGCTTTCAACCATGATAAATGCATTGATATACGAATCTCTGACTCTGTTGAGAATATTGCTCCCATCACACATTGTAGTAGTGGCAAACAACAAAACAGACCACAGCACCGGGTGGATATAACCCTGCTGTGGCAACGTTTACTCTATTGGTTGTTCGCTCTGACGAATACTAGAATACATGTATGAGGGGTATTCGCTCGAGTTGACGTAGATATKCCCAATGATACACCTATTAAGTTCTTTCATGCGAGAAATAGAACAGGTCTATCCTGTGTGATAAGAAAACACTTATTCCCAGCATAACTATCCCATGGTGTCGCGATGCCTAATTGAGAAAAGTGTTGCAGGCCGGAATATTTTGCACCAGCCTTGGGAGGGAACTCCGCGCTGTCTAAATTCATGGCTTATTCAGTATCCCACCGACTAGACATGTTGTTGCTAATACAGTCAATCGAATGGGTACGCATTCCAGAGAACAGAAGGCAAAGTAACCGTCAATAGGGATCCATTTTATCGTTTTCGTCACTGCTTTGGCCTGGCTCAAAACCTTGGGTCCCAGTCATCCTTATAGATACGGGAGTCAGTCACGGATGCGCGTGCCTCTTCCCAATCACTCAAGCGCTGACGCTGAGCCAGCTCTGCGTGTCTCTTCTCCTCGTCAGCTTGGAGCTTGGCTAATTTGTCCAGCTCAATTTTCTTTCCCTCCTCCCAATGCTCTCCGTATAGAGACTTATAGATCATATCAGTACCTGCCTGCAATTGATCGTTCCATTTCCAAAGCGCTTTGACAGTCAAATCTTTGACCTGGCTCTGGAAATCCTGGTCTGGATCTTCCTTTGCCAGCTTAGCAGGACGTTCTGGCTGACCTTCTTCTTCTTCTTCAGGGAGACCTTCAGCCTTGCGCTTCTCACGCGTAGCTTTTTTGGCACGGATTTTGTCGGCTAGGTATTTAGCAGTGTGCGAAATGGCTGACTTTGGCTTTACAGGTGGGAGTGTGTCAACTGGCGGGGCGTCCCACCAAAGGATATGGCCCTGAGCATCTTGCTGGAACTCATTGCGGGTCTCTTCGGGAATAGCTTGGTTCGCATTTTCAGGAAGATGAAAGACCGACTGTGCTCGTTGACCGGTCATATTAGGGCCTGGAATACGCTGGGAAGCTTGTGGCGGATAGCGGCCTTGCGGCGTGGAGAAATGGTCAAGGTGTGATGAGCCAGTCGAGGGATGGTGGGGCGTATAAGAACTAGAGCCTTGTTGTGTGTATTGATGAGGGTGATGTATTGGGGCGGGTGAAGCGGTTTGCTGAGTGTATTGCGCAAGAGACGAGCCGTAAGATTGAGCATGATTGGTGTGAGAAGGTGTTGGGGCATTTGCGGTTGGCTGGCTGTAGGAGCCTCCAGGCGTGTTATCGACTTGGCTATCCCTCCGATATGTTGGACTATCGAAGCTTGACATGTTGACGGATTTTGTAGTTTGGGGTGCTGGCTGTGGAGGTGGGGATGGTGTTGCTTCTGGAGGCGGAGATTGCTTTGAAAAGGTTATTAGTAAATGAAATGGTGCATAACACAAAACCTGGAACCCACATTCTCATCACGTGGACCTTTATAGACCGCACCAACAATCGGAGGTGCATTGTCAGCTCCCCATTGGGGCTTTGGCAACTCATTTGTCTCTTTCGCATCCTCTTTGAGTAAGTGTAGGATAGGACTTGGTACTTTCTTGACCCTTTTTAGACCATCGAAAAGGTCCATCTCATAGTCCTTGTCTCTGACCTCATCGGGCAAGCAGCTTGCCCAGGTTTTGATCTTATTCAGCTTGTGCTTTTCCTCGTTGTATCTCGAATCGCACACATAGACTTCTTTATCTAGTGGCAAGCCTCGAGGTCGGCCTCTGCTATAGCGTGTCGTGAACATGACGAAGCACCGGTCAACGATCTCATCAATTCTGTGGTCCCGATATTGTCCTGTCTTCACAACCTCGTTCGGAAAGAAGTGTTTTTCGTATTGATGCACCGTCTGTTCTGGCCTATAGTACCAGCACGCGTTAATCCATTTCTCGCCATCTGTATCTTGCCAGGTACGGTAGATTTGGGCAACGATTGGCTTGGTCACATCGTTTGGATTTTGTATATGAATCCAGTCTCCAACTTTCCACAATTCCCCATTGTGCAGGATACCCCCTGGAAGAGGCAATCGACCATCCTCCATAACGTATTCTGTATCAGGCTTTTGCTTTTCGGCATCTGCCAACTTGTGCGCTTCAGCCTGATCGCAGGTATTAGCAGGTTGACTTTGGTAAGAATCGGATCGATAACTTACCTGCAGGTGGACGGCATCCTTGTATATTTGGCTCTCATCTGTGTTGTATGCCATTGCATTGTTAAACATTATGTCCATATCACGCATGAAGTGGTCAACCGATTGGTACTTCTTTCGCTTTTGTTTCCGCTATGATATGTTAGATGCAAATATTTTCCAGCAAACCATGTTCTCAAGAGCCGTAAAACCCGAATGTCCCTCACCTTTAGCTGCTCGATGGCCATTGGCACTTTGATCTCCGCATAATATTCTGGCATGACGGTCTTATCCGGTAACTTCTCGAACTGATGGACTACAATCTGCCCAAGCTCATTTTTAAATTTACGGATACCCTTAAGAACAGCTTTGATCCTTGACTCCATGGGAGTATCGACCCGAGGTGGCCGACCTCTCCGCTTTCTGGAATCGGTATCATTTCCCTTCTGTCCGTCGTCTTTTGAGCCGCCTTCGCGCTTCGTGATAGCTGCAGTTGAGCGAGGACCACGCTTGCGCCTACGTTTAACTCCCTCTTCGTCGGTGTCATCATCCTCATCTTCGTCATCATCATCTTCATCATCGTCTTCTTCCTCCTCATCTTCAACCGGGAGTGGCGTTTCTACAGGCGGGAGCTCGCCCAAATCTGGAAGCGCAGCTACTTCCTGCGAGATGATACCTTGCTCTGCTAATGCTTCGAATTCTTTCCGGTAAACTTTCTTTATCGTTAAAGCGTCTTGATATGCTCCAGCGCCTTCAACATTGTATGTTTGCGCATTGTGTGAGATCAACGCACAATCTCTCACGAACTCGGAGAAGCTCTTGTACTCTTTCTTGTCAAGTTTATGCTTTAGCGTACTTAGGGCGATAGGCTCTTTGATCACCTCGTAGTATTCCGGTATGGCTCGTTTGTTGACCATACGGTGGAAGATTTTAGAAGGATCATAGCCGCTGTATTGTGTCAGATACAAGGAGAAATCTAATTAGATGCAAGCTTACTCTGGCTCTCTGTGATTGTATATCGCCTCAAGGACTTGCCTCATTGCGCGCCATTGCTCGTCTGTTACGCCGGGTGCATCAAGGACTTGTGCATTGTCCTGCGATGGCGTCTCAGTCGTGTCCATTGGCGTCGGACTGCCCCCGGACGCGTTGTCTGCCATTCCGATATCTCTCTTCGATTGCACCTCTTCGTCTTCACCAATGATTGATCCACCTTTCTCTCAAGAGGGCCCAGAATCTGCACAAGTCTACAGGGCTGACCTGCCTAAAGGAGCTAAGGACGGAATGGCTCCGCACCGATATGCCTTTTGGCTAAGAGCCAGCCTGATGTCCGTCAATATTGACATCTGAATCTTAATGAGGGTTAGAATACGGGGTCCAGGCGGCCAGGCTACAATTTCGCTTGCTGAAACTGCTACAGTTGGTGATTTATGCTCTCAAATTGTAGAGCAAACAAGCATCGCACGCTTTGATGTCAAATATGGTTACCCACCGAAGCCTCTGCTGTTGGATGCCTATGAACAGTCGAAGAAATTGGCAGAGATAGGCCTGAAACTAGACGGTGAACAGCTGATCATTAGCGAGAAGACGGAATCTATAAACAAGCATGTTGCTCCCGCTACAGAAGGATCAAAGTCACAGGGAGCTTACTCCCAACCCTCCCTTGCCAATGGCACCTCCACTTCGAACGCGACCACAGCGGCCTCCTCTTTCGCCTTTGGTGACATTGGCGCAAAGCTTTCTCCACTGTCTCAACGATCTGACAAACCCGTCCCCTTAACCAGCAAACCTTCTCCATCTCACGAAACCCCAGAGATACCTATGCCGACCCACGCATCCACCATGGTCCTCCGTGTCATGCCCGACGATAACTCCTGTCTTTTCAGGGCCTTCAATTTTGCTTTCCTGGGTGGTATGGACAACATGCATGAGCTCCGCTCCATTATTGCCCAAGCCATCCAGGCAAATAGAGACAAATACACTGCTGTCGTACTTGACAAGGAGCCGGATAAGTGTTAGATATATCACCTGCGCCTATCTTTGAGTGTCACTCATAAGTTTTACACTAGATTGCCGGTGGATACAGACTCAAGATGCTTGGGGCGGAGGCATCGAGTTAGGTACGTTCTGCATTAATTGGATCCGAATCTATATTCATTCTCATCCACCCTCGCCTGGTCATCGAATATCATCGAACGTATGCTAATCCTCGAAACTAGGTATACTGAGCGAGCATTTCAACATCGAGATCTGCGCCATCGACGTGCAAACCTTAAACATCGTCCGCTTCAACGAAGGGATGCCGCAACGTTGCATTTTGGTTTATTCGGGGATCCACTACGATACAATCGCGCTATCGCCGTCGGATCCCCCATATACAAATGCCTACAATGATCCACAATTGGACGCCAAGATCTTCGATGCAGCCGATAATGACATACTAGAGAAAGCCGTTGAGCTCTGTAGCATATTGCAGGACAGAAAATATTTCACTGACACCGCTGGCGGCACTTTTAAGTGTACCATTTGTGGGATGGCTTGCATGGGTGAAAAAGAGGTTAATGAGCATGGGATGGAGACAGGTCACGTCCAATTTGAACAGGCTGCGTAATGCATAGCAAATGATTGATGAGAAATGTTTTGGGTTGTTGCATGCGTATGCATTTTGAGAACGCCTGTTTAGGCGCCTGTACATATACTCTACCCATAGCCTGCAATGATAAAGCCTGCAGGATCGATAACTAGAAAATGAGAATAACAGCCTACCAGCGCCGTGCTTGTTTGCCCAAAGCACAAATGAACCAAACTCCTTTACTTATGCAATAATTATGCCTCAACTTTCTTATGTTTCTTTTTCTTTCTCTCTGCCTCGCCATCGACCCCACTATGCCTCCGCTTCTTCTCCTCGCCATCAGCATCCCCTCTGCTCTTCTTCTCTTTCTTCTTCTCTTTCTTGTCTTTCTTCTGCTTCTCCTGCTTCTGAACAGCTCTCGGTGCAACATCCGCCATATCTTCATCGCTGTCAACATGCGCGGTTGGATCTGCTATGTCGATATCCGCGAGGACACTGTCCATTGCGTTTCGCTATAAAGGTTGTCAGCAACCTAGATGATCATACCGAAGAAGAAGGCTTAGTAACGCACCATAACTTGTTCATTCTTTGTAGGGGCAGCTCCTGAATCGTAAAACTTTAGCCTCTCCTCAACTTGTCCTCTGAGTGCTTCCCCAAATTTCGTTGTGGGCTGTTCTGAAAAATTGTCTATCCTTGATGCAATAGAGCATTTATTGGCCAGGAAACGGGATATCCTGCCCTTGTTCTTCTGCCCAGCCCGACCAATGAAGGAGGAATGATATATCAAACCATATTTCGGGGTATTGCCTTTAGTCTTTAGTGCTCGAAACAGAGCTTTCTCCGCACCAAGAATCTGCACCGTCGATGCGGGATACTTAGACAAATTGGTCAAGCTTCCAGCATGCGATATAAGCCGTGCTCCCACGACTTCGCCAATCAGTGCAGCGAGATTTGGCGCTACTATTGCCATCTTTGATACGAGGTAGCTGTAAAGCGACTTTCTGTAAGTTGCTAGACTGACAACCTTTGAGGCAAATGTTGTGACATTCTCCATGTCCGCTGCCGATATCGCTTGACCCATGCTGACTTTAGCAGCGTCAATGATGCTTTGAGCGATCTCAGCATCATCGTTCACTTGTGCAGCAAGTTCATCCTTGTCTGCATCTGAAAGCCTTTCCTTATCGCCTATCCAAAGTGCGAGTTTTGCGTACTGGTGATTCTCTGATACGATCCGGATGAGCTCCGGAAAGTGCCAGCTGTACCACTCCCTGACTCTCATAGAGAACATATTGATTGCCTTGTCGAGGTGGTCTAATGTTGCAATGGCTTGTATGATCTGTACAAATATTAGTAGTGTTTAATGCTCCAAAGCTGGATTGGTGCGCACATGGTTATCATTCTTCTGTACGCTAAACTTGACCTTGGCTCTTGAATAAGCATGTCCCAGGCCAAGTTGCGCCCGCTCGACGTCCCCCTCTTGTAATTGCTTCAGCAATTTCGACGCATGCTGGCGAATTCCACGCAGCATATCCGCCACGATTTCTGAGGTATCGCTTGTCTCGCACTCTAGGCCGGGAAACGCAGCCTTTATAGCACCTGCTATATTCCTTTCTGCCACTCCAAGTGTGATCGTGTTCTTCTTGCCTGACTTTGGTAGGTTAACTTCTAATAATGACAAAAGGTACTCTGATGCAATGCCTTCCGATATATCGTTCGTGTTCTCCAGAGCTTGAGCTGCCCCTCTTCGTTGTGATATTAGCATGGTCCGACCCCAATTCCTCGGAACAGAGCTTACTGGAATGGTGCGAAAGAGACGAGCTTCACCATTTTACCGAATTTTGAAAGGTCCTTTGGTAGTAATTAGACATTGCTGAAATCCAAAGCACATGATTGGTTCAACTTACTTGTACAGAATCCTGGACCTCCTTGAGGCGATTACCCACGGTATCAGGTTGGTGCACGACTTCAAAAATCGCGTAGCCCACTGGGGACTCATGCAATAAGTAGTCTATGGACATCTTGGGCAATGGCCGTTCAATGTAGAGCTGCAGAAATTATTGATGACTTGGTAGGTTATGACTGCTCCCTGGCAGCTTTGCAAAGCTTTATAAAATGTTAAACCTGAGCTCGAGATTCACCTAAAGAGTAGTACTTCTGCGGTAGTTCTTCGCATGTGAAGTGCGGAAAAATTTAGCTCCGAGGTCTTTTGGCGCCAAGGCTGGAAAAGAATGTAGACTTGCGCCTTTCACAGGATACAGCTACAGGAACAGGATATATGATTGAGGCCTGGATTGGAAATATGTTGAGAAAATGTAGCTACATACCCGTATGTGGACGCGATCGGGTAAATATTTTCCACTTACTGAAAATATCGGGCAGTCAGAGGTGTATGGCCATCTAGGCTTCGTGGGGTTTAGCACCGGCAAAATTGCGGGTTCACACTCGCGTTCTTCTGCGCGTTTGATATCACAATTTGTATAGTAGACTTGCGTATTCTGTTGCCGTCCCCACTGAGTTTACAAATCGATTTGTCGGCAAGATGTCCGCAGCGCAGCTTCTAAATCCAAAAGCAGAGTCAAGAGTAAACTATCTCCGCAGCCTAAGCTGTCATAAGGCTAACGTTCAGTAGAGACGAGGTGAAGCACTGAAGGTCAATATCTCCGCTGGAGAAGGCTTGCAAGATGTCCTAAAATCAAACCTGGGTCCTACGGGAACTATCAAAATGTACATCATCCTCTCGAAATCGCTGGCAGTGTTTGTTAATCATTTTCAGGTTGGTTGACGGGGCAGGAGCTGTATGTATTACGCATATGGGACCAGTAGACGGTGGATTTGAGCTCATCTCCGCCATAGATAAAGTTGACGAAAGACGGGAATGTCTTATTGAGAGAGATGGTACGAATAATTCTGGCCTCTCCTGTACAAGCAACGCTGACTGGTACAGCAAATACAAAATCCCACAGCCGTAGGTGGATTTATCTCAATAAATGTCGGAGAGATGCTTATATAGGCAGGTCATGATTGCAAGAGCGGCTACTGCGCAAGATGATATAACTGGAGACGGCACAACTTCAGTGGTTCTTATGGTAGGAGAGCTTCTGAAACAGGCGGACAGATACATTGCAGAAGGCTTGCATCCTCGAATAATCACCGACGGCTATGAGATCGCAAAGACAGAAACATTGAAGGTACTTTTAGATTACTCGATTGGAGGCACTTGCTGAACACCAGCACGGGCAGTTCCTCGACACGTTCAAATTACAAAAAGAAGTCGACCGAGAACTTCTACTCTCCGTCGCTCGCACATCACTCGCAACTAAACTCAATGTTTCCCTTGCTGAACGTCTTACTCCCGCGATAGTAGATGCGGTACTATCCATCTACCATCCGCCTGCGAAACCGGACCTTCACATGATTGAGATCATGAAAATGCAGCATCGGACAGCCTCGGACACTTCGCTTATTCGCGGCCTTGCCCTAGATCATGGAGCCCGGCATCCTGACATGCCCAAACGCGTGGATAATGCCTTCATCCTCACTCTAAATGTGAGCTTGGAGTACGAAAAATCAGAAGTAAATTCGGGGTTCTATTACTCAAGTGCAGACCAACGCGAAAAGCTAGTAGAGAGTGAAAGAAGATTTGTTGATGATAAGCTGCGAAAGATAGTTGAGCTCAAAAAAGAGGTCTGTGGCAATGATCCCAAGAAAGGATTTGTTATCATCAACCAGAAAGGTATAGATCCCCTCAGTCTAGACGTCCTTGTCAAAAACGGAATCTATGCGCTTCGAAGAGCAAAGAGGAGAAACATGGAAAGATTACAACTCGTTTGTGGGGGCACGGCGCAGAACAGCGTTGATGACTTGACTCCGGATGTACTTGGGTGGGCCGGTCTCGTCTATGAGCATCAACTGGGAGAGGAGAAATATACCTTTATCGTAAGTGACTGCAACGCGACGAAAGTAGATACGAACTAACGTATGGTCTGTAGGAAGAAGTGAAAGACCCCAAATCGGTTACTCTACTTATAAAAGGTCCGAATGCACATACCATAATGCAGATCACGGATGCTGTCCGCGATGGATTAAGAAGCGTATATAACATGATTATCGATAAGAGCGTTGTGCCCGGTGCTGGCGCGTTCCAAATTGCGTGTGCCGCACATCTCTCCAGTGAAGGTTTCAGAAGGCAGGTTAAGGGAAAAGCAAAATACGGTGTCTCGGCCTTCGCAGATGCTCTGTTGGTAATTCCAAAAACACTCGCTGCAAATTCGGGTCACGATATCCAAGACAGCCGTAAGTCCAGTTGTCTTTCTTTGGTTGGCTGTCTACGTTGCTGAAGTACCTTCTAGTGGCCGCCCTTCAAGATGAGCAAGCAGAGGGCAATGTTGTTGGCCTTAACTTGAAAACCGGTGAACCAATGGATCCAATACAAGAAGGCGTATACGATTCATTCCGTGTATTGAGAAACTGCATCGCATCTAGTTCAGGGATAGCTTCGAATTTGCTACTCTGCGATGAATTATTGAAGGCGAGACAAATGGTAAGTCCGGGAGCATGATATACTCGAGGCTTGAGACTAACTGAATTATAGGGCCGTCAACAAGGTCCTGGTGGGGCTGGAGAGGCTGAAGGATGAGGAAAATGGAAGGAATAGTGTCTCCACAATAAAGTTAGCATCTGCATTTGTGGTTGTTCAAATACGAAAAGCAATACCGACTGTATGTCAGACGGATGTTTCTGTACATTAGCCATAGCCTTGAGCATAGACAAATAGAGAAGATACCCTGACAGAGCATTGAGCCAGGATACTTGTAATAGTGCAGACGGATGGGATGCCCAACCTGTAAGGTGATGCACGCGTCCATTTTCCGATTCGAGAGCGTACTTTAAAGCTCGACAAAGAATTATGCGTTTCCGTAGCGTAAAATGCTAGATTACGTCGCGAATCGCAGGGGTGCCTACCACTCAAAAACATAACATACAGAGATTGTATGTATGAATTTCCCAGTGCGCAGTCAAAGTATGGGATCTGAAGACTGAAATAAACATAGTAAGAGGCGTGTATTCGACGCCAAGCGGCGCCGTCGCAAAAGGTTTAGGGGTTAGAGATCTCAAACCGTTCTCTACGAAGTACAGATCACACCTCCTGATTTTTGGCGATTTCGACTGGACATTTGAACTGTCCATTTCGCCCTGTTCTGGGCTTTGGAGTGAGGCACATCTTGATGGAGGACCGCTAATCTTTCGCATCTGTTCCTTTGTGTGTCATCTGCGCGCTCTCTCTGGACGTGCTCGACGTGCCACTGGCGTGCACGAGATCCACTCCTGCATTCACGATGTTTCGAATGCGTCGCTACAGGGTATTCCTGGTCTTTGCTATAATTGCAATCGGTGCTCTTTACCATTTCACAAGTCTTGCGGACCTTGAGAATGCTGGTGCAGACAGTGTCGCAGGGCTGAAGAAATTAGCTTCAGAAGGCACATCCTCGTCCCCTCCGCCAGTATCTGAGCCTGAGAATGGAGATTCCACTAGCGGTAGTGATACGAATGGCCCCATAGCTGGTTCTAGTATTGCAGATTCAGGGACTTCCACATCCAGCTCTTCTATTGTTGGAGAGTCGGAAGTCATACCTACGCCCACATTGCTCACCAGACCCTCCTTGAAAGACGATACCGAAGATGCAGAAGAAGACCCTACAAAGAGTCACAGGTCTCCTTCAATTGCCACACCTACGTCCGCCGTTGGGTCAGGTTCTGGCAACAAAACCACCAAGCCGCTGTCGGGCCCGGCGGACCCTGTTATCAATCCTCATGGAGAAGACGGTAGACTTGAAATTATTGCGGTATCGAGTGAAATCCCTAAGATCCATTGGAGTCAGCAGCCTGAACACTTTCCTGTTCCCACGGAGAACATTATACAACTACCTACTGGGAAGCCTAAGGCGTTACCAAAAATACAACACGATTTCAAGACCGAATCAGCGGACGAAATAGCTGATCGAGAGAAGAAGAGGGATATAATCAAGAAGGCTTTCTCATTCTCTTGGGCTGGCTATCAGAAGAAGGCATGGACCCAGGACGAATTGACCCCAGTATCTGGCAAATTCCGCAACCCGTTCAACGCATGGGGTGCAACTCTGGTGGATAGTTTGGACACTCTGTGGATGATGGGTCTGAAGGACGAATTTGAGGAAGCCGTGGAAGCGGTCAAAAACATAGACTTCACGACAAGCCCAAGGAACGACATACCCCTCTTTGAGACAGTCATACGATATCTTGGAGGCCTCATTGCTGCTTACGATGTGAGTGATGGGGCACACAGGATCCTCTTGGACAAGGCCGTGGAGCTTGCAGACATCCTTATGGGTGCATTTGACACCCCAAATCGTATGCCTATGACTTTTTACCTTTGGAAACCGTAAGTTCACGCAGCCCGACTTTATGCCTCCGTACTTACGTACTTACAGTACCTTCGCCTCCCAACCGCATCGAGCCAAGACCCGAGTCGTTCTTGCAGAGCTTGGCTCTCTCTCTGTAGAGTTCACCCGGCTCGCCCAGATTACTAAAGAAGCAAGATACTATGATGCGGTAGCTCGAATTACTAATGAATTTGATATATGGCAGAATAACACAAGGTTGCCTGGGCTATGGCCCATCAAAGTAGACGCCTCTGGATGCAAGAAACCGGATATGTCATCGTCCCAAGTATCCCATGATTATACCGCAGGATATGGATCCTCCCACAACACAGCCCTGGTGGGCGAAAATCCACAAAACCCGACACTTCTGCATGAAGATCCTCCGAAGAAAGCTTTGGACGAAGGAGTCTCGCCAACTACTGAACATATAATCCATGATACAACTGAACCGCCTGGAGAGTCTATGCAGAGAGCAGTGCAGCCTCCCTCGGTTATCAAGGATTCTCCAGAGGCGCCAGGTGCAGAGAAGCGGCTCTCTTCTACGTCGGCTACGGAACGCAATCTAAGTAAAAGAGAGATTGATCCAGAAACAGGTCTAGATCCTCATCCGAATACCGAGTCGGCGAAGGCTCCGGACTGCGAGCCGCAAGGTCTAGCTTCGCCGCCGTTCACTTCGGTTGAAGACTTTGGTATTGGTGGCCAGGCCGATTCGACCTACGAGTATCTGCCAAAAGAATATATGCTTCTGGGAGGGTTAGAAGAGAAATATCGAACCATGTACGAGAAATTTGCGGACGTTACCACGGAGAATCTTTTGTTTCGGCCTATGATACCTGACGAAAAACGATTTATCCTGCATGCTGGGCTCGCAAAAGTTGACAATAGAAAGTCGCCCTTAAGGCTTACGCCAGAGGGGACACATCTGACCTGCTTTGCTGGTGGCATGTATGCTGTGGGTGCTAAGATTTTCGGACGTGAAGGAGACATGGATATAGCCAAGAAGCTTACAGATGGATGTGTGTGGGCTTACGAGTCAACCACAACGGGGATCATGCCCGAATCTTACGAGGTGATCAAATGTCCAGATCCGATTGATTGTCCGTGGAATGAGACCCTGTGGCATGACAATTTGGACCCGTACAGCCAAGTGCGAGATCAACAGAGGCTCCAGCAACAGCAAGACCAAGTCATTTTGGAAAATGAGAAAAAGATGGCTGGCAAAGCAAACGAAGAAGACATAGTCCCAGGCGAGGCTCCCAAAGCGTCTTTGACTGCTGAACAACCTGTATCTCAAACACAGCAATCCATAGCTGCGATAAGCGATGCCCAAGCGTCCCTGACAAAGGCGGAGCAGGCAGTGGGTAAGCCCGTAGCGGAGCCTTTGGAACCAGAACAAGAGAAAGCTGCAAAGGCTGTATTGAAACCAACAGACGGGACCGCTACAGAGTCAGACTCTACGGCTCCTGAGATGCATGCGGAAATATCGTCGTCAAAGCCTATAGAAGGCGCTGTACCACCAAAAGCACTCGGAAAAAGACAACTCGGCGATGTCAATGAAGCGCCCCCCGCCGCTGCAGCGGCAGGAGCACCCATTGAGGACAAGGTTGCCGCTCCGGCTTCAGGGTCAACTCCAGAGCCTATAGTTGAGAAAACCACCGCCGAGCAGCATTTGGGCAAATTGAATACTACGACTCAGGGCGTGGGAAGCAAAGCACGAGTGTCAAATCACACTAACGTTTTACCCAACGTTCCAAAGTACTCGCCGCCACCAATCCTTACCCACGAAGAATTCGTCCAAAACAGGATTAAGGAGGAGAGATTGCCAGAAGGAATGACGAAAGTGACTGGCGGTCGATATCTTCTAAGGTATTATTTTGCAACAATTCTCGACTAGGCGCATCAAATGCTAATCTACTCCAGACCTGAGGCGATTGAGTCCGTCTTCATCATGTACCGTGCAACCGGCGACGTCTACTGGCGCGAGAAGGGATGGGAAATGTTCAAGGCCATCGAGAAGCACACGATTGCGACGTTTGGTGCCTCGGCAATAAACGACGTAACCAGCGAAAAGCCTGTGGCTGTGGATCAGATGGAGAGTTTTTGGCTGGCGGAGACTTTGAAGTATTTCTATCTTCTGTTCAGTGAGCCTACTTTGATCAGCTTGGATGACTACGTTTTGTGAGTTCCTGCCCTCATCCGGAGGTCTTTGCACTTGCTGACCATTAACCAGGAATACGGAAGCACATGCATTCAAAAGACCGAAATGAAGGATCATGCGTTGTATTAATAGTTATAGTTCTGGTCTGTATCAAGTGGTGGGTGGGGTTTGGGATGCCTCTTACGTTGCATATGGCGGGCGTTTAGTTCTGGGTTCATTTAGGCATGGGAGGTCATTCATCTACCATTTTGCACACAATTCAAAAAAGATAGAGTCATCTATAGCAAGCGAAATAATCTGGTTGTCCTGGTATCTCTACATCATGAAAATATGGCGCAAAGAAGCATGAGGTGTAACAGAAGCGGCCGGGAAAGGCTCAAAAGGCTCAATGTTCTCTGCCGTAATAACTCTTTCCGCACGTGTGACCTCAGGTAACGCAGCAACCCTCTTCCAGCTCAGGTACAGCCGCAACCAACACTCTGCAGACTGGGCGAGCATCCGTGGAATCACGATCTGACCATGACATTAAAAACTTGAGCAATGGAATTTGAGGTTTCCTACACCTTAGACAATGAGCAGCAGTTCTGGGATGGTGTGTAAGCCAGCGCCTCCGCCGTACCACAAGCCCACCGATTGACGAGCTTGTTTAGAACTCGACGACATTGTCTCCGCCCAATGCCAGTCCCATGAGCTTATCGATAACACCTTGAGGTCCTACCTCACCTTCACCACCAACTACAAAGGTGTGCGCTACCCTTCTATACCACTCCGAAAGCAAATGGAGACTAATTCGGCCGCGATGCAGGAGAGTATATACAAACCGAATATGACATAGCCCGCTGCTCCTACAAACTTCTCGACTCAGGGCTCTTCGCCGCACATAAAGACTATGTCCGCCGGCAGATTGTTTTCAGCCTTCTGCAGGTGCGGAAGTCTTCTTGAGGCTATGGGCAGTGCTGACAGAAATTACACAGGAGGACTGCGCAGACACCTTACATTTCATAGTAGCATTTCTCCTCTTCGACGGGCGGCAAAATGAGCATACGTTTGAAATGATGAATGAGGAAGGGGCTTTCCCTAGGTTGTTGGAGTTAATACAAGGACGGATGGACGATGATGCGGGCTTGCATAGGATGCTGCTGGAGTTACTTTACGAAATGTCACGGATACAGCCGTTACGAATTGAAGACTTAAGTGGGCAGATTGACAAAGTCGTCTCACAGACTAGAGCTGAAGTGAGAATCTAGCACTAATCGAGGACGAATTCATTGCATACATGTTTCAAATCATCGAAGAACTATCCGACGACGTCAACGATCCCTACCACTACCCCGTAATCCGAGTCGTGGTACGCCCACCTCCCCCAACCTTCTCCATCCCCACCCACTGACCCGGCCCCCTTCCCAGCTCATCCTAAACGAACAATACATGGTCAAAGCCCACGACCCCACCTCCCCCCTCGGCCCCCCCCAATTAACCAACAAAGTAATAAAAATCCTCTCCGCCCACGGCCCCCGCTACAAAACCTTCGGCGAAAACCTCATCCTCCTCCTAAATCGCGAAAGCGAAACCTCCCTCCAACTCCTCATCCTCAAACTCCTCTACCTCCTCTTCACCACCCCCTCCACCTACGAATACTTCTACACCAACGACCTCCACGTCCTCCTCGACATCATCCTCCGCAACCTCCTCGACCTGCCCCCCTCCGCCTCCCCCCTCCGCCACACCTACCTCCGCGTCCTCTCCCCCCTCCTCGCTCACACCCAGCTCAAAACCCCCCCGCACTACAAACAAAATGAACTCGTTCGCCTCCTCGCTATGATGGCTGAAGACGGTAATGGGCATTTCGGCGCTGTGGACGAGACTACGAAAAGACTTGTAGGCCGGTGTAGACGGGTGCCGTGGTTGAGGGGCGATGAAGATGATGCGACTGCGACTGCGATATCGCCGAATAGTCCTACGAAATTGAAACAGAGATTGTTGAGCGTGAGTTTGCCGCAGGCTATGGAGAGTAGTCTTAGTGTTATGGAAGTGGCGTCGCAGAAGAGTAAGCCGGGCGTGAAGACGCCGAGTCGGGCGAATGATGGAGGGAAGGACAAGGATGCTCAGGAGGACAGTCTCCATGCCGGCAATGATGATGTTACGGGGAATACAATGGGCATTAGCATTGTGGAGAAGAGTCCATTTGAAGTGGAAGGCGAGGCCTGAGTATTGTGTGCTTTTGTCTGAGCGTTTTGATAATTCATACATACATGCGATTGGGGTCCAATAACTTTTGTTTCCAAGCGAATAGTACGGGTCTTGGAACAGAGGTTAGGCTTTGTTAGGTATTCTGTTAGGCAAGAAGATAATTGAATGTTGCATATCTGTGGTTTCGATGTAAGATATGCTTTACAAGTCTCATAAATACAGAAAATAAGAGAAACCGGCGCACACCGCATATTGCAACAACACCTTCCTCATAAGCTCACATCGTTGTAAGAATAACATACTCATTACTTAACCGAGGGAATAATACTATCCCCCTATCCCCTATCCAATATACAATAAACCCCCCTCCCCCAGATCCTTAAACTTCACAACATCAACTCCCCCACCCCTCAACCAGGCGCATTCCCATAGATCCCCCAAAACCTCTCCGCCCCAAACGTACTCCCCGAATCTACCTTCCACAAATCATTATACATGCCATACAACACCAAGTTCACCCCGCCCCCAAAACTATTTTTCAAACTCTGAATAGCCGTCTGATGATTCGCCAGACTCGGCACCGCAACACCATTCGCATCTCCCTGCGTAGGCCACCCAGACTCGGTGACTACAGTTGTCTTCCCCCCCGCCGCCTGATTTATTTGATCAGCCCAATTCTTAACAAAGGGACCGGCATTGGAGGCGGGCGTGTTGGCATCGAAGAAGGCGTGGCAGTTGATAGCGCAGAAATCAGAGGCGGTGCAGAGTTCGATATTATTTTTCATAGCGACCATAGTGTCGACAGTAACCACGGGGCCGGTATAGCCTGCTGTTTTAAGGAGGGAGCGGGCGGTGGAGATGGCGGCGACGACTTCTGCGGGGGAGGCGGAGCCGGAGTTTACGAGTTCGTTGCCGATGGAGATGGTGGTGACGAGGGGCCAGTTGTTGTTGATGTCGGAGGCGATGGTTTGGACTTCGGAGGGGAGGGAGGTGAGAGAGAAGATGCCGAGGAAGAGGTGGACTGTGGAGTGGGTTGCGGCGAGGACGTTGGCGATTTGGTTGCAGTCGGTGCCGTAGAGGCGGATTACGGAGTAGCCGGATATGTTGGCGAGGTCGGTTGCGACTTGGGAGGCGGATTTGCAGGAGTTGTCGGCGTTGTAGGGACTGTAGCTTATGGCGGAGCTGAAGTTTGGACCACTGGGGCTTCCTCCTGGTGGACTTGGGGGGGAGCTCGGCTTGGCGGGTGCTGAGACTGGATTGGATTGTGAAGGTTGAGTAGCCGGCGGTGGAGGAGGCGCTGAAGAGGAGGGAGGAGGCCGAGGAGGCGGAGGAGCTGAATAGGAGGAAGGGGCCGGTGGAGGCGGAGGTGGAGGTGCTGGCGGTGCCGCTGTGGTCGTTGCAGATTCGGCTGCAGGTGGAGCAGATGTCGCTGAGGACGTTGGAGATACCAGGTTCCTGTACACAGTCGTGGTCGAGACAGGACTTTCGTTGTCGTCTAGGTAGACAATGACATCCTGGAATTGATAAGTCACAGTCTGGATGTCAGTGACTAGATCTGTAGTACAAGTGGTGTCTTGTTGTCTCTTATGATGATGATGATGGAGGTTGTCTAAGTCCGAAGTCAGCATTCCATTTGCGGTCACCAATGTTAGGAAACATCATACGAAATGGATTTAATGCAGTAACTTGCAGCACCAGCACGCAAGCTACGCAGAAGAGTCCAGCCTTCATCTTAACTTGAATAGTCGTGGGCCCGAAGCGAATGTATGCGGGCTCTTGGCCTTAGGGTTGTGGTGAAGCAGAGTATTTCTATTGGGATGATTAGTATGTGACAGACAAAAGAATGTCTTAACTCCTGAAAGTCATTGTTCGCCCGATCCGGAGTTTTGATTAAGAAGACGCACACGTGAAGGACCCTTCTTCGATAGCACCAGGCCAATCTGCCCATATGGATCCTCCACTCACAAACCCCACGACTGTATTTGGTCAATAGGTCGTCCGCGGTTCGCTGGCTCGGCGATGATACTAGAGAGCGTGGGTTTGTTTATCTTAGGATTTGAAAAGAATGTAATATAAACAGAGGCGACCCGAAGAGCAAATGAAGAAAGGTATCTCAATGCGACATGATAAAACAGTTTGAGAAAAGCTTGAATGTAAGAGGAGAGCAAAAGGACAGTCCAGCACGCTTGTCGCTGTCTGTTATGGTGATTGTGGCGGTCTGTTGCTGTGGGAATGATACACCAGCCTCATCCTCTCCAGTCCCGACAATCACTTCTCTTTCAGATGCATCACAGTACCAATCTCGAATTGAAGCACTATGACAAAGGATACAGTACAAGACAATAAGACAAGAGATATTTGTGCGATGCAGCCGGGGGGGGTTTCTAGCAAGGCGTTTCACCACAAGACCTCCTTGCGCTGCCGGCATACGCCACTGCTCACTCATCGCGCTTTCCAATAAGTCTTCCCGCTCTGCTTCAGTTCTTTATTCTCTTTGCCTTTCCAATGGTGTGACTTAACTTCCGGGCAGTGGTGGTTAGTGAGAATGGTGGGCATACTTCTAAGGTCATGGTAAAACTCTTTGCATAGCTTAGGCATGGCCTGGGGAGCAATGTCAGATCTAATTATCTAGGGATTTCAGGATCTCAGGATTCCATTAGAGATGCTGAGACTTCCAAACCCTAGGAAGTTCAAATGACTTGCAGGAGCAAGGACCGCAGTTGTGGAGAGATTTGAATGATCCCTGAAACTGCGGCACGAAGCGCTTGATGCAGGAACCATCGCACTCTGATTTGCTGCTTACCTACACATACAGCTACTCCCTAAAGCCTTTCCTTGCAGCTCGACCCGAGTTGGCAACTGCCGGTGCCACAGCCTTTATGCGGGCCATATAATTGAACTATAGAGTGAAGGATTCATCCAGCCTCACAAATCGCTTAGGTAGGTATTATAGTAATTATGGTACAGATAATACAATAGAAGTGGCCTGGTCTACGATCTCCTTTTGGTTACCACTTTGGTGACTGCATGCCGGATTGTTATTCCTGCCTTCTCAATCTCCTTTCTCGTCAGTCCACACGTTACACAGACCTTCAGTGCCGGCTGAAGCTCCCATCCAATATCCTTCGTCGTTGCATTGACCGGTCGAGGCATGCTTTTTACTCTTGTGATTAGGACCCCATTCGTCAAGCACTATCCACCCACATTAGCATTGAGCCTCGACTATAGACGTGCTTTGTCTTACCTCATCAACGACATCCTGTAACAACTGCTCCTGATCCGCGATGCTCAACTTCCTGCTGAGAATCAACTCCGGCTTCAAAGCCAAAAGCAAAATTGGATTGTCCGATGAACTTGTGCAATACACCCAGTCACTCCTGGGATCAAGCTGGGTCCACATGGCCTTGATGTTGTCCCTCAGAGGCGTGAGCATTTCAGGATTGGTCTGTAGCATCGATATTACTTCGCTAGCCGTGGTAGCTAGCATTGCTGGAAGCGCTGCGGAGAAGGTGTATGCTGCTGCTGAAATGCGCTGGTGTTCTACGATCTCGTCTGAGCCGGCGCAGAAGCCACCACCACCGCAAAGAGGACCCGCAAGAGATCCAATGATCATGTCGACTTCTGCCACATCAACGTTCTGATGCTCCGTTATGCCCCTGCCTGTCCGCCCCAGCACCCCATATGACCATGTCTCATCCAATATCAGGCGGAATTTGTATTTGAGCTTAAGCTCGATCTGTAGTCCACCTATCAGCCACTTTGTCCCTGATGTCCTTGCGAGAGACAGACGATCTTAGGTAGATCCACCATATCCCCCACATTCTCAAATAGCCCTTCCGTAACAATAAATCTTCTTGTCAAGGGCTTCTTTCGCTGCTCCCTCACCACCTTTTCCAGAACCCTCTCCATATCCTCTACATCATTGTGGTCATACCAGCGGACAGTGCTCCTAGATATTTGGATTCCCTTCCTAATGGCATAATTGACCGCCCTGTCCGCCACGATGATATCGCCTCGCTTCGAGAATGCTGGTATGACACTTGAGATGGTTGAGAAGGCTTGGGCGTACATGATACATGCTGAAGCGCCTAAATGTGCTGCTATGTCTCCCTCGGTCTTAATATGTACATCTTGGGTTCCGTAAAACCCAGGGGGGCTGCAGGGGCCAACGCCATAGTTTCGGAGGACCTGGATAGCTTTCTCTTTGAGGGTCTCGTTTGTGACGAGATTGTAGAAATTATAGGACGCGAGATTGGTGACAGTACGGCCATTGGATAATCTTGACTTCGGCCCTGTAGGTCTGTGGCGCGTTAGTTCTGCAGGTCACCCATCCTTTGAACGTGTTTGAGGAGGCGCACCCCACAATTACTGGGCGCTTTTCGTTCTCTGCTTCTTCGAAGGGCGTTTGAGGAGCTACAAGGGGTTCCGGCGTCCAATCCTCAACGAGCTCATCGATCTCCTTTTCAGAGGTCAGCAACAGAGCCGGCGACATAGGGAAAGAGCACAAGCCTCGTCTGACAGAGTTACGTATGATTTTTTCTGCGTCGAGTATTTGGGTGAAAGAAGGTAGAATATGGCGAACACAACGAGGAAGAACTCGACCGCAGACCGTACAGGGTCGTTTTGGTAACTTGACTTGACGTATCGTAGGAAGATTGCAGAACCAGGGACTTTTTGAAATTGTAGGGAAACTTCGTTCAGGATATCATCAAGCCAACTTTGAGCGTACTGCAAGTCCATAGTGCCATGAGGAGCTTTGGACTGAATTAGGGATCCCCGAACAAAGCCCGTCTATGACCACGCGCTAATACCCTGAGGCTAGTCTTCAGCCCTACAGCCGGGTCTTCACTCAAACCTTTTTGACGCCATTACAGTGTATGTATAAGAACTCTGTTCGGACGATTTGCGTGCTAAATGGCTCTTGAAGCGAGAAATCTAATTGTATTATCGTCTACACCGTTCATAGAAACAACCCAAGGGTTTCCGATATGCATTGCCATGTCAGCCATTCAAGCCAGAACAACTCCATTACTGATACTCTTCGTCCACCTCTGTCTAGGCCTTTGAAACAATGCCATGTTGCTGAAGAATTACATTCATGTGCAAAAAAGCACCAAACGAGTGATAGTGTCTATCCCATGCGCCAGAGTCTCCCAAAAGGAGGCAGACATTGAAAGTGGTTGATATGCTATCATTAGTCTACCGCGTACGGAGACAAGCCTCGGCTTATAGTCAGATTTTGTACAGTCCGAAAAGATCCGGTTTGGTGAGAGGTATCATGAACAACAATGTGATCAACCCGTTGTAGCTGCTGCACTGGTTGCGGCGGCGGTTCCATGTGCTCCAAGACCGTTCAGTGCGGACCCAGTGGCAGAACTACTTGTGTCATTGTTGTTCTTGCCCGTAGGTTGCAAGAGGTCCATCGGAATACTTGGCAGCGTGCCCATGAATTTACTGGCAACGATTGGTCCGACGATTAAGCATAAGAATATGATGAACATGATGAAGTAGAGCATAGCGAAGCGGATGACTCTGCGCTTCCGTAGCTTCGACTGCTTGAGAGAGTAGATTGGAGGTCGGATTTGGCGACTGCAGCAGTGTTAGTGACGAGATCATCCCGCATCAGATGCTTGAGAGCTTACCTTGGTCGAAGCCAGAACAGCATAATAGAGTGGAGTTTGTCAACATAGGGCACAGCGAGGATTGGAAGCATGATGAAGAGGAGGAAATGGCCCAAGACGAAATCCGCTGCAAAGAAACTGAGTTCGGTGATCTTGCACAAGAACTCCCTGCCAGGCTGAGACAGCGAATGCCATCCCATGTTGTACCATTTGCCTGTCCACCAAGCAATGTTGGAGGAATCCGATTTGAACTCACGTGTGAGAGCAAGGGCAATGATTAGCTTCAGGATAAACCTTTGTAGCGCGACCACAGCGATCATGCCCAACAGTGCTTTGGCAAACACCCATCCTTCTAGGAAGAACATTACTTCAAAGAAGGCGAGCAACATGATGACGGCTACACCGTGGGCAATAGCAGCGAGGACCGATCCAAACTTCTTGCAGCACATGCTCAGGAGGGGTCCCATGCAACAAGCCATACCAAACAAACCACCCAATACTCCAGCGTTGATTGCGATTGGTGCAAATGCAACAGMAGCCAGTCGAATCAGAGAATTGGTAGCAGTAGGTTGAGAGACTCCAGTCTGCGCGTTAATGAAGAGGTACGGAATCATCGTGACGACAACGAGCAACAAGGGGCTGACGAGCTCAGCAACGAATATGTTGGTGAAATGTGCACGTGGTGCGTCGCCGGAGAGCTTTGAGGAAGGTTCTCCAAGTGCTTTACGCTTATAACCGGTAATACGAGTTCGAGACAGCCGGCAGAATGCGATCCATGAAGAAGCATGGGATCTTGAATTGCCACGAGATAGCCACCTCAAGAAATCGCGGTAATCGATGAAGAAGTCATTCCACGAAAACTGGTGAGGGTTGAAGAGGAAAGGAGAGATACAGAATGCGAGCAGAGACACCCAGAAGTATACCAGCTCTGTCCCCCAGATAGTAAGGGTTGCGAATAGCAGCATCATTAACAGGCGGGAGCCCAGGTAGATCGAAGGACCGGCAAATCTCGAGTATAATACACCGAATGGAATGCGAGCTGTTGCAAACCCACGGCCAGTTCCAATGTAGCGGGCGCCACCGTATGAAAGGTCCTGGCTGAGTGAGTTGGCATAGATCTGGCAGACGAACACTTCGAATAAAGGCGAGAAGGATGAGAAATGCTTGGCCAGTCTAGTAGCTGCGCGCCAGAAGCCTCGCTCCGTCAGCTCTTGTACCACCAGCGGCACGAAGGAGATGAAGAAGACGATGAAGATGGACAAAACACAGCGGAAGACCCAGTCAAGGATAGGAACGAGGTCAGCGCATCCCGTGGGCTTCAATGGATCTGTAATGGGCTTGTTCTTGTCGTAGTTGCAGATAATCGTTTCGTGTCGGAGGGCTCCAATGTTTATTAGACAGATCATGAACATCTGGAGTGATGCAATGATGAACAGATTGTTGATGTGGAAGCCAGGATGAGCGTAGTAGAACGATAGGAAGCGATCTAGAGGAAGCTGGGTGCCAAGATAGTAATATTCTCTGGAGAGCATCTGCTCTCCCATACCAGTGCCGATCTTCGTTGTGAAGTTGAGAATAGATCCAAAGCCAAGATCACGACCCTTGCCACACTGGTAGTATTCGCAGTGCTTTATTCGACCACCACGAATCAATGCGTTCATGCCCGCGTAGATATCCTCGTTGAGATGCAGACCCTTTTGCGCTTTCGAGACACCGCCTCGAGTGCTCATAAAGATTCCATTTAGGAAATCGGGATGACCATAGTGCAGTTTTCCACCGATTTGAGCAAGCGTTCTGGAGAATAGGGTACCGAATGTCTGTTCCTTGCCCGCAGCAACGTCTCCCAAGATACCGATGTTCTCGGAGAAAATATACTCACGCGCACCGAGGATTGCCACGGGGGCGGTCTTGTCAGCCGGAATTCCAGGAGTATACGGCGAGACATTGTCGGTTGTCATTTCTTCAAATTCTGCTAGAACACTGCGGATCTTTAGACATTCTTCGAGATAGTTGTCTTGATTAGCGTCAATGAGCTGGATGTATTCACCACGGTAAAAGATGAGCGAGTGGTTCTGGTTATCTGATTTACCGTCACCGAGGATAGGGTTGCCTGAGAGCTGGATACGGAATTTAGGGCGTCTCATACCATTGTCCATGAGTTCAGAGTGGCCGTCGATGAGCGCAGAATACAGACGGGGCTCCTCGCCCTCGTTGAGAGGTGGCTCTTCGTCAAGGTAGGCAATTTGGAGATCAGGATATGCTCTAAGGAGAAATTCGGTGTTCTCACGCTCTTCCTTATTGAACTTGGCATACCGTTGCATCGAAACAACAATTTTGAATTTTCGACGAGCCATGCGCTCAAGCTCACGTTCAAGCTTATCGGAATTCCCTCCAAACATTTGTACAACTTCGGGGTTTTCAACGCGGTACAGGAGCTTGATAGCACGGCTATAGTTCATGAAGCCCGAAATTGTGCGGTAGAGAGTCTGAGAACGCAACGAAGCCCAGATCCTTGTTCGCAGGGTGTACTCAGGAGCGGCAGATTTAAAACCAATGCAGTAGAAAGGGAGATCATCGATCTTGCTCTTCGCGTTGTCCTTCTCCGTCTTCTCGTAGTCGCCATTGAATTGCGATGTCTCGTCAGCCAGAATTTTGGTGTCCTTGACAAAACAGTCCCACTCGTGAGGATGTAGTTGCTTAAGATATTCCAATAGCGTTACTCTCGAGTAGGGTTCGTCCTCACGAATGATCTCTCGTAGTGAAAGGAGAATCTTCTCACCATAGTGCGGAATGAGAACCGTGAAGGTTGGCATATTGTCCACAGGCAAAGGTTCGGGAATTGGAGTCGACAGAGATTGGGCGAAGAACGAAATACGGCGCTCTGCTTCACTGAGCGCAGGGAAGAATTCCGTTTTGAAGGAGTGGTCTTCTTGAGACACAAAGAAAGTTGGTGCCCGTAACGTCCGCTTACCTTCTTGCTCGGATGGAACCTGATGGTAGAGAAGCTTTTGTACGTGGTCAATAGCCAGAAGATGCTCTCGGTACATCGATATGACAATAGCGTTCCAAATCTGAGATATCAAGACCTTGGGCTTGTATTTGATTTCCATATCGGTGGTCGCGAGGATCTTCGAGTATATGCGCTTTGGCAGACGAGAGAAGATGTTTCTCCAAGGAGTCCAGATGGATACACCGAGGTAGAAAGACCTAGCCACGGAGAAAATGCAGTTTAAAATGATGTACCATAGATAGGTATCGAGGAAGAACAAGCAGATATCGGTGACGAACATAAGGCCTAGCAGAATCTTGGGTTGTTGCTTGCACAAGATGTCCCCAATGATTTTATCACCAGCGCAATGTCGAATCTTCATCGTAGACAAGATCCGAATAGGATCACGGAATGATAGCGTCAAGAAGAAGTAGGATTCCGTGAGTTTGGCTGCGAATACCAAGACCCATAGGCCATAAGACATCCACATGTCGTTGCCTTGGAGCTGAGGGAAGCTCGCTGTGAACGTTTGGCTTGCCACATATTGCCGGGAGTTCTTCTTCATGTAGCTGCCAAAGAGAGCACCGAGCGGCATTATGGCAAAGAAGAAGAAGGTCGCGAGGGCCACGAAGAATTGGACGATGCTCAAGACATTGGCAATGATACCAGTCTGCTTTATCCCGAAGACGTACACACTAGGTGCGATGTTGATCACGAACACACCAATGATGAAGAACAGGCGCTTTGTCAAATGCTGCGCCCCAGCCCATCGGCGGGGAACGTAGAGCCATTCCATGAGGGAAGCGATTATCATAATGAAAGAAGCAACAGTACCGCCAAGTGCCACGGCTGACCAGCGTGCTGCTCGGTTCGGCTGATTGTTTAATTGTTGCTGATAGTGATGCGTATAGAACGTCGGCGAGTTGAAAGAGGTGTAAAACCAGAAAGCACTCAGATGGATGACCCAGATGCGGTTGAAGTTGACAATAAGATGGAACCAGGATCTTGTCTCCCTGTATGTCTTGAAGAAGACCTTCTTCCATGCCACCTGTCCGAGCTTGTTGTATCGCTCCTCTGCTGGGAAATCTACAATTCTGGTCTTGTCCTCCATGACAATTCTTTCAATGCCTTCGGGGTACCAGAAGAGCTGGTTAATGTCATCGTACCCGATAACACTGCTGTGATCTTTCTCCCGTCGGACGAACTTGCCATCTTGGATCTCGTAGCCTTGATCACGGCAATACTGGTATAGAGGGGTTATGACGGTGTTCAGGTAGGTGCATTCCTCGATGGGCTCGACCCGGTTCTGGCACTCCGGAGTTGCGAGGTAATCAAGCGCACATTTGAAGATAAAACACAGACATTCAGGCATAAACCGGACCTGGTTGGCTTCACCCCAGCAAAGGAGGAACAAGGCTACTTGTCGAACACGATCATGCTGTGACATACGATTCATGCGGGTCTTCCAGCGATACTCGGCAGCCTCCAAACTGTTGTCTCCTTCAAGATTCTCGAGCGTTTGCTCTTCGTTTTGCGGATTGGTGGCATCAGCCTTCTTTTTCGCAGCTCTGCGTGCTTTACGAGTCCTTCGATTAGCTTTACCAAGCTTCATGTTGGCAAATCCCACCGCATCGTCGAGATCAAGGTGTGCTGCGAAATACCAACGTCGATAGTTGGCGTTCTCGCCACCGATGTAATCAGCGTGGAGTGATAGCAAAGCTTGGTTCGGAGTCATGCGAGAAGCGCGTGAATCTAGCAGAGTCATAAAATGGTCGTACATATTCCTCATGCTGTCTCGTTGGAAGCCGAATTTTGCAGTCAAGTCCATGAAAATATCTTCAACTTCTTCCTTGGAGACTGGAATCTGCGCCTCTGACGTCCAAGCTGGGTATGGCTCGCGAGACCTTTGACCAGCAGGGAGAGCGTTGGGGTAATCCATGCCGTAGATGGGTGTCGATGCACCAGATGATCGGTTGCCTCCATAGGATATTTGAGACGACGGCGGTCTGTAGCCGCGGCCTCCACCTGGACCTTCGTTGTAGCCATTGTAGCGTTCGTCACCACGACCATAATAGTCCATCTCGGCAGCTCGAGCCATATCTGACCTCATGGTGAAGTCGCTGAAAGTCTCGGAGTCTTCCTCGGAATCGTGGCCACGACGCTTTGGCTTTGCTCCATAGCCACCTTGACCATATTGGGCATGCTGACCAGCAGCTGGTGTCCCTTGATCGTAGTACTGCTCATTGTAGTACTCGTCTTGATAGCCCTGCTGGTGTCCTTCATAGTATCCACCATCCTGTTGGTATGGGTTACTGGCGTCGGCATTGTAATACCCAGACTCATCGTAGTAGCCGTCTTGTCCTTGATGGTGATCGTAGTTCTGGTGTTGATTTTGTTGATAATCTTGTTGATCGTAATAACCTTGATTATGCTCGTCCTGGTAATACGAGTCTGTGCCTTGGGGTTGATGGCCATAGCCATCGTCGTACTGCGGATGGCCAGACATGATGAACGAGGAATTGGACTTCAATTATGTGTCTGCATAATGGTAAGTTAACGGATCGAGACCAAAGCCTGGGTGCAAGACAGAGGTAGGGGACGAGGGTTTCTGGGAGAAGGAAGGTGCAGAAGCAATCACAGTATGGGACCTCATACTCACTTCAATTACTCCCCATGGACGGCAATTCACCTAGTGTATGTTGTGTTGACCGAATTTGCCGAGATGCACCTCCTACCCGTCGCGTAGTTGGATGTGGGATTTGAAACTTGGTACAGTGAAGCGAGTGAAAAGTCTGAACCACGCGCGCAGGTATCTTCAATCACTATGATGAGGATCTCGGATTACTCGTCGTGTACTTTTGGAAATGATTGAGGATACCGAGTATGCTGATGAAGTGTTGTTGTGGATAACGAAGGTAAAGAAAGACGGGTCAGGGTGTTGATTGCGCAGTTGCTCCGCACTACCAAGTTCTTCGCTGCGCCTTCCAAGGGGTCCAGTAAACGAGACACTGGCTTGCCCTTCTCTCTGATCACCACAAGCGAGCGACAGATATCGCCAGCAAAGATGACAGGGAGATCGGTTGAGGTACAGAGGAAAAGAGGGACCGGTAGAATATACAAAATTCAAGAGAAGGGGGCTTGCAGAGAAAATAGGGAGAGGCAGCCCACATCAGGATTCCACTAGGCCCAAGAGAAATAACTGGTCACGGAGCAAGGGTATTTGATTGGCTTATCTCCGTTATTTATGCAACAGCCTCCACCCGTTATTTACAACTTAATTTACAGATGATCGTATTCGCAGCTTTGTTGGCGAACAGGAGGTGCAGTGGTTATCGTCTCTGTCCGCATACTGATGCATATGCATAACTGATGATAGATGAATGAACCACTGGACGATAGGACCTCACTCATGGAGACGCCTATCAATACACTTATGCTGTACACTGATATACACACTGGTCTCTGTGTTGTTGTTTCTTATCTTGGTGAGTGCTCAGCTGTGATTCCTTTTGATAGACTCTGCGCTCGATCCTGAGGCGAAGCKGGAGGTTCTCCGGAAAGATTCCTAACCCGTCATATGCGGCTCAGTCTAAGGAAGTGTTTCGATTCTACGATGCCTTGTGGAAGTCCCGAAGATTTATTTGCAGATCTTAAGGAAAGGGCATTTCCAATTTCCCAGTGATGAATTTCAGGTCTGTGAAAGCACTCTGTTCCCTGCCAAGTCGTGCGATCATCATTGCTGCCAGCATGGACGAAGGCAAGAAGAGGAATGGGGTGGGATAAAATTAGGTAGTGTAGCTGGTGGCAATCTGGCTTCAAGCGGTTAAGGTGTTGGCTAAATCGTTGGTCTGCCTGTTTTCTGCCAGGATACGAGGGATCAGCAGTGAAACGGATGGACAAGGGGCGCGCCATTCACAAATAGATTTTGAGATACAGAAGCACGCCATGTTATGTTACAGTATCCATGTGTTGGTCAAGCATAAGCTCATACGTCCTCTGCCCCTGGAATGGCACAAACTTTCCACCACATCCGGTGGCCGTGAAAGCACAAGTAATGGTAGGCCGGCACGCTCTTTGTTGCCGCAGCCGAAAGTCCGGATCCGCACATGGCGGTTTGTTTTCAGGGGCCAAACGCAAATTCTCCAGGCTACAGTTGGCTCAATGGCCTCTGTCTCAAGCTTCCATTCCTTGGTCTATCTGGGCAGGGGAGAGACAATCACTATCGTAGGACAAGCACTGTTGTATAAGTACACCTCAAAGTAGAGCTTGTAACGTGTGCAGAGAATCGTTAGCCACTTCTTGTGTCGCCCACAGCTACACACGTGACTTGTTAGTATCTATTTTGGTGTTTCCTGAATTGAGGGAATTGCGCGTCGCAAACAAAGCCAAGCCCCACCCATCCACCAATCACCCCTTAGATACTGTGCCGAATGTGAGGGCCGAAGGAACATTCTCACTGCGGCACCATTAATTACGTGTACTCTACAGAACACAACTGCCAAGCCGTTTCTCCGTTTCTCATTTTCACAACTCCTCAACAATCCTAGTCTTGTCCATCAACTCTCGTTCACAACATCTGTCGTTGACTTACCGCTCTTACAGCGATCTGCGTCAATTTTGACGCTCAAGTCTCTCTTTTAGTCGTAACTTCCATTTCCATCCCTAACGATATTGAAAGGCGGTTGGGGCGCAACTAGACCTCCCAATCCGTATCTCCCTTCATCATTCATCTCTCTCCTTCTTCATAATCACCTCGGTCACGACACATAATTATGAAAGGGCTTCGGGCTGCTACAGCCGCTCTCGCAGCGGTGAGCTGGTTTGCTGCGTCGGCGGAAGCTCAGCTAGATCCCATCGTGATCAAGGTATGATCACTCAGCATTGTTCACCGTTAGAATACCAGCTGAGAATCTTCTCCATTTCAAAGGGTTCTAAATTCTTTTACAAAACCAATGGCACAGAATTGTGAGCCATGACGATGATAAAATGACATGTTAAATGCTTACCACCCATCGTGTAGTTTTATCAAAGGCGTGGCCTATCAACGCAAGTACATCCCTATCATCCTGGAAATCCGCGTCTAACTTCCAGTAGAGGACTTTACGGGCAACGGCTCTACTACATCCAGTGCGAACGGTGGCTACACCGATCCATTGGCTAACGCTACGAACTGCGCTCGGGATATTCCTCTTCTACAAAAGCTTCAAACGAACACGATCCGTGTCTACGCTGTCGACCCTACACAAGATCATTCGGAATGTATGCAGATGCTAGCGAACGCTGGCATATACGTTATCTCGGACCTTGGGAACCCTACTGTGTCGATCAACCGGGACTCTCCAGCATGGGACGAGGAGATCTATGAGAGATATGCTAGTGTCATTGATATGTTCTCAAACTACACAAATGCCATAGGCTTCTTTGCAGGCAACGAAGTCTCTAATGCTCCTAATAACACCGCTGCGAGTGCATTCGTCAAAGCAGCCGTCCGAGACATGAAAGCCTACATTGTCAGCAAGAAATACAGACAAATGTATGTTGGGTATGCCTCAGACGACGATGATACTCGGGTAGAGCTCGCGGACTACTTCGATTGTGGACCTGCTGAAGCCGCCATTGACTTCTGGGGATACAATATCTACTCTTGGTGCGGAGATTCTGATTATGTTACATCTCAGTATCAGGCAAGGACACAAGAGTTCTCAACCTACAATGTTCCGGCTTTCTTCGCCGAATACGGCTGCAACAAAGTTGAGCCGCGGACCTTTACTGAAGTGTCGGCGCTATTTGGCTCCAATATGACACAGGTATGGTCTGGTGGCATCGTTTACATGTATTTCCAGGAAGCGAATGATTACGGTAAGCTCATCGATCGAGACATTTGACATTTAGACTTACGCTTTGTTAGGGCTCGTCAGCATTGGAAGCAACAATCAGGCTACAACACTCAAGGACTTTGACAATCTCTCCTCCCAACTTGCCAAGGTTAACCCAACTGGTCCCAATTCAGCTTCTTACAATCCGACCAACAGCCCTCAAGCTTGCCCAACGACCTCTACCTGGCAGGCCGCCACCGCACTTCCACCCACTCCAAATGAAGCAGTCTGCTCGTGCATGTTGTCAAGCCTCACTTGCATCGCCAAATCTAGCCTTTCAGAAGCAGATGCTACGACCCAATTCGATTACATTTGCAATCCTGGTGTAGGCAATTACTGCGCAGGTATCACCGCAAACGGCACCACCGGTAAATACGGTGCTTATTCCATGTGCAATGACACCGAAAGGCTTTCCTGGGCTTTCAATCAGTTCTACCTAAACCAGACTGCAACGAACACCGCAAACACAGACCCTTGTGATTTCTCTGGGGCTGCTCAAAAAGTCAGCGCAAGCCCTGCCTCAAGCTGCAAAGCGATAACCAGCCAAGCTGGTTCAGCAGGAACTGGAACAATCACAAGTGCTCCCGCCGCCACTGGTCTTTCGGGCTCTGGCAATGGCAATTCTGGCTCCGGAAGCTCGTCCACTTCCAAAGCGGCCGCTGGTATTGTCACTGTGCCTGCTTTCGATTTCGGGATTCTTAAGCTCGCCGCATATGTTACGACTGCAATGTTTGTTGGTGCTGGGATGGCCTTGCTGTAGTTTCATAAGCATAGGGGGTTTTTTGCCAAGGAGACAGCGCGAGCTGCGTTTATGGGGGAATGATTGGAAGACTCAATGTATAGCATGATGATGATGTTTAGGCTGGAGTTGGTCACAGGGGGCTGCATGCTGATTTTTCTTCCGTTTTAGAAGGCTAGTCATAGCACATCACCCAAAACAGCGGATTATTCCGAACACTACACTTAGATCAATCTTTTCACCATTAAATCCGTTCATAGCCTCCATGAAAAGAATGTATGTAGCTAGGAAGCATTCAAGCCTAGTGAAAACATTGAAGCGTGAAATAGGGGTACGATCGTTGCCATAGGGAACGATTGTTTACTTTCGACAAACCTCAACGATTAAGGGTAAGGTATCTACGAAGTATTTTTAGTCAGATGTCTAACAGTTGAGGAGTACGAGCATGGCCAAATTGAATGCAGGAAGTGATAGCGATGAGGAACTACCTTGCCTCTCTGATCTGCTCTGGAGCGCAGCCGCTACCATAGCTCCAGCCACGCACGCTGGAAAACAACGGAGTCCGAGCGAGAAGAGTCAATTACCCCGCAAAGATACTGGACACGAAAGAGACAACCGAGCGGGGCAGTTCAAAGTTACTTCAAGACGTATCTCTGACGCGTCTTTCCCGGACAAGCCATTGATAAAGCAAAGGCCTCTTGGCTCGTTGAAGATTACTGGCTTAAATTCTTTGCTTCTACCCAAGAGCAACGGATTCTTGGATCATACAGAGAAGACGAAGAGTACAAGAGAGCTTCCGGCAGCAAATTCGATCAATCGATCAAGCCCGAGAAGATTAGCTAAAGCCCCTGTAGACTACAGCAAGTTTGCTGCAAGTCTCTCAGACGCAAGTATATCTTTGTCCGACGATGATGAAACTGCAACCGATCTCTCTGGTTTTATTGTATCCGACTCTACCAGTGATGAGGAAGTATCAGATTCTAAGCCGCGAACGAGGCGAGACGGTCAGCGATTGCCAACTATTCATACCATAAAACCAAAGACTGAGCCTTTTGTCAGCCCCAAGAAGTTGGCTTTCACAGCATTGGATAGCTCAGGAGCGAGGACTCCTCCTAGCTCGTCAACGTTGATTGGAAGCAATTCAGACGTGGCAGAACCATTTGGTGAATTAAAATTGTAGGAACATTGTGTATGTCGTCGTGCAATAAGTACTAACATTTGTAAGCTCTCCTCCACGATCCAAATCACCACATAAACCGAAAGATGATTTTCGTCCACACACACCCCCGTTGGTCCCCTCGAAAATTGTCTTCCAGTCACCCTCGAAGAACAATCGAATACCACCGTCCCCTCATAGACCCAGTATAGACGCTTTCTGGAGCCAGCAGGTCATTAACGACTGGAATGAGCAGTATTCACCCGAGAAAACGTTGAAGTCCCCAAGCAAATTTCGTTTCCAATCAGTTGATGAAGACGACGGAGATGTATCTCCTTCGGAATCTCCTCGCAGGAGCCCTGTTAGGAGCCCAGCGAAGAAAGACAAGGAAGCAGTCCTGCTCCGAAAGGCTTTCAATGAAAGGAAGCACGAATTGGCAACCTCATTCTTAACAGAGGTTGATCAGACCATTGCCGGCGGTCAAGTCTCAACATTGGCAGAATCTACTGGTGGAGTCAAGCTCATATGGAGCAAGAAGCTTACATCAACAGCTGGAAGGGCCAATTGGAAGCGGGAGGCTGTCCGATCAAAGAGCGCAGATGGTACTGTTTCAACAAATAGTCATCGCCACCATGCTTCGATTGAGCTTGCGGAGAAGGTTATCGATGATGAAGGTATACCCATCTGACATCCTAAAGTTCAATGTAAAGGCTGACATATCTCAAGAACGTCTTCTCAACGTTGTAGCCCACGAATACTGCCATCTAGCCAACTTCATGATCAGTGGTATCAAAGACAATCCTCATGGAAAAGAATTCAAAGAATGGTAAGCGACATTATCCCCTCTCTCACTCCGCGTACAATTTTGCTTCCTTGTAAACACCTTCAACACGTAGCCTCCATTTCTCACACCCTTCATCAGGGCTCGCAAATGCACCGCAGCCTTCTCCCACCGCAACATACTCGTAACAACCAAACACACCTACACCATCACCTACAAATACATTTGGGCCTGCGCCACTTGCGAAACTGAGTATAAACGCCACAGCAAATCCATCGATCCCGCAAAACACACGTGCGGGAAATGTAAAGGGAAGCTAGTGCAGATGCAGCCTGCGCCTCGGAAGGGGCAAAATGAGGGTAAGAGGAGTGAGTATCAGGATTTTGTGAAGAGGGAGCATGAGAGGGTTAAGTTGGAGAACCCGGGTAAGGGGTTTGGGGAGCGGATGGCTATTCTAGGGAGGGAGTTTAGGGAGAGGAAGATAGTTGGTGGGGGAGGTGGAGGGGCGGGGGGAGAGCGGTTGCGGAGCGAGGTGGACAAACGGGAGGAGGAGGAGGAGGATATAGATGCCGTGGTAAGGAAGTTGGATTTTGTGCATTTGGGTGAGTGAGATATGTCGAGATTTCTGGGAGCATCGCTGGAAGTTGGTTGGAATTCTCGTCTTCTATAACAACAACGTTCTCATCCGTTTCACTACTCAACATTCAAATCGCTTAGCATTCTCTCAATACCAGCCACAACAAGCGCTCCTCTCAATACAGACAAATACATATAACATCCACCTACTCCCCCCCAAAAAGACTCCAATCCCTAACCTCCAAACTCTTCACAATCCCCTCCCAAGCCTCCCTCATTTGCTCCTCCCTCTCTCTTACTCCCCCCTCCTTATCACCAGGTTCGTCTTTGTTGTTCTCGATTTCTGTCTCGCTAGGAATATGCGGTACGTTTAATGTTACAATTATATCTGTGTTCTGCGCCACTAATCTGATTAAGGTGAAATGGATGTCTGTGTGTGTGGCGGTGTGGGGTCTTAGAGTTGTACCTGACGCTAGGGGGGCGGGGTGGGTTGTTGCGACGAGGGTGAGGGTGGGGGTGGAGGGTCTGGATAAATAGGGAGGAGAGCTTAGATTGTGGGCTGCATGTGTAAAGCCGGGGAGTGGTGGGTGGACTCTACGAAGGAAGAGCCTTGGAGATGATAGAGACGGAATGGAAAGGGTCATCTTACGGGAATTTCGGCAATTGTATATTCTCAGTAATGGATGAGATTTGAATTGTGTCGCCTTCGGTGATTATGTCGTTGAAATGGTATTGGAGAGCTTCTTTGTCGGTGGGGAATTGGGTGACGCGCTCGGTGAGGTCGATGGTCAGGGAGGTGAAGCCGTTGGCTTCGAGGTAGACTTCTTGGTGGTTGGGGACTTGGCGGATTGTGCTGGGGAGGGGGGAAGGGTTAGTTGGGTTGGTGGTGGGAGAATGTAGGACTTTGAGATTCACGAACTCGAAGTGAGATAGCAGAATCAATCAACATTGATATTCCTCTGACCGCAACATTGAACGATCAGACAGATGGAGACAAGATCTAGGCTTCAAGGGTTTATATTTTAAGAATGACAGGAAGATAAAACTTTGCTCATGTCCCAGTTTTTCTCATATTTTGACAAGAAGAAGATTGATGTCGACAGGATCATAAAGTACAATAGGAACAGCACAGTAACTTACMTAACGTCAGCGAACCCAGCAGGTATATTGGCCGTGATAGCACCTCCAAATAGCTCGGTATGTTTGAAATCCATTCTGGGGTAATTGGATTATGTCGAGAACTGTTAGGCTTGGGAAGCTCGCAAGCTCCGCTAGGGAAAGTTATAAGAATGAGAACTAATCATCAGAAGCAGTGGAGACATGAGCATGGCAGTCCGGCTTCATATATTGAATGGCTCACTGAACATGCTTAGGGATCGTAGGCAGCGTAGGCAGCGAATCAGGCTGCAGTTAGGTAACCCTAAGTCTACAGCATAGCGCGCTGGGTCTATGTCAGCCATTCACAGACATGACTCGCATGGAAGTATATCTGACTTCACTGGAGCTGGAGGCTTGAGGAGCTGGAGCTCAGATTGAGGGTGTCTGATGGAAAGTCAGGGTAACATAAAAGACCCTCACTTGGTTCCCCGCATATCCTCCAGTCCGATAATGTGGCTTGCAAATGGATCATATAGCCAATGAAGACTTCCATTTCGATCTTCTACAACTAGATTACTTTGACACTGTTCAAATACTTTCTACAATAAGCAACATGCCCGAAGGACCTCGCTGGGTAGGCGATAACAAGCCCAACCTTCCTCCCGTGCTCCAACACGCCCAAGAACTCCCTCCTCTCGTCACAGACAAATACGTTTTCTTCTTCGGCTACGAGGGTCCCCAACCCGAAGTCTGCTTGCAGCAATGGTATCCCTCACCCTTCCACGACCCCGATTCCAATCACGAAGAAACTGGGAAGCCGCTCGATTTCCACACTTCCGAGCAGTATATGATGTGGTTCAAAGCACTCCTGATGGGCGATGATGAAGTAGCCGAGAAGATCCTAGCTAGCAAAGGTCCTGCGGAGGCAAAGGATTGGGAAGGGAGGTCAAGAATTTTGATCAACAGGTCTGGGATGCGAATTGTGATGGCGTGGTTGAGAGGGCGAATCTGTTGAAGTTCTCACAAAATCAGCGGCTTAAGGAGGTTTTACTGGGCACGGGGGATAGGGAGATTGTGGAGACCAGTCCGAATGATAGGACTTGGGGGATCGGGTTCGATACTGAGCACGCCTTGGACAATGTGGATAAATGGGGAGAGAATAAGTTGGGCAAGGTACTGATGAGGGTTAGGGACCAGCTAAAACATGCTTAATAGAATAAGTGTCTTTGCAATGCAATACCCTTCTGTAGAATGCCAGCTCCCCTATTGTTAGGGTCTGAGATTGACTGCTCGATTTTTGACAAATGATATGCGTCCCAAGGGGACGCATAAGAAGACTTGTCTGCACATACTCAATGTGCCTCTATCGAACCACTCTTTCGCCAGAGCCTGGCAAGGACGCCGAGAGAAGATGGACTGATTGATGATCCGTCAATCAGCAACGCAGCGTTGATTGATAGCTCCTATGGGAATGCAACCGAATGCTAGCTACATTAGGTAGTACGCGATGCGGCTCTGCGGCTCACTTGTGGCTTGGCATGGCTTGGCATGGCCGTCCAGGTGCTAGAACGGTGCTAACAGCATCAGTGTTTACTCAACTCATATATTTTGATTTATTTTGGAATCACAATGTAGCTTTGTAAGTTACACAGCTATGGGACTTTTACTTCTGTACGTGGTTACATATGGCTACGGTTTTAGGTGGGTTGCCGTTAGAATATTTGATTTTCTGCATTTTGGGGTGTTAGGGTTGTGGTCTGTCTATTCATAGCGCTCCGTACAGCCGGGTCTCAGATGATGGTCGCACGCCGTTTCAGTGGAGTATTGTACGACTGCGTAAAGCTACGCCTGATGGATTGTGAACAAGTCCCAAAACGCTGTCAGATCAGCGAAAGGTGGGACTGTCTCGCTGGAGATGATGCATGCTCGCGACAAGCCACCTTCGCCCCCGTCTATAATTGGCCGAGATTCTGTACCAAGAATAGCTGCCTAATTTGTGTCACTGTGACCCAGCTGACCTTTAACCTTCCTTCGTGCCCTCCTTAACGATGAGTCTCCTATGCTTTTGATACATGTACGCAGCTATCACCATATTATCAGCACATTGAGTTGCGTATTCAATGTGTATGGATCCGTGTTTTGTACTCTCTGAACCTTTGATGAGTGCGTCGTATTACTCCCTAAGCTCGTCACGCTATGTTCGAAATGTTCAGAACAATTGAGTTATATCGGGGAATGTGGTCTGGGAAGGAGTTATCGTCAGTCGCAAGCCTAAAGGATCCGGAAGGCTTACATGTTGTGTATGCGCCTCATGGTGGTGAAGCAAGCGTCGAGTACGTGAATATTCTCCAACGTCTCGTTACAGAACGATAAAAATTGATTCTTCGAAAGACTAATGTACGTGTCAGCATTATCGCTATTCATGGACTCGGCGGTCACCCGCATGACACTTGGACTCATGAGAACGGTATCATGTGGCTTCGCGATCTGCTACCCCTGGATACGTCTGATGCAAGGATCATGACATGGGAGTATGACAGTGAATACCAAACAGCAAGACACTTCACCCGCATGATGATGCATTCACATCCGAATAGTTTGCTATCCGCTCTGTATTCTCTACGGCAAGATACGAAGAGCAATAATCGTCCAATAGTCTTCATGTGCCATAGCTTTGGTGGTCTTGTTGTCAAAGAGGCGCTGGTGCAGGCGAGCATGGCTATCCCAAAGTATGACAAACATCTGAAAACCATCCGAATCTGTACGAAGGGTATAATTTTCTTCGGCACTCCCCACCAAAGCACCCAAGAAACTTCCTTTGGAAAGGCCATTGGACATTTGTTCTCAATCGCACAAAGCAGGGGTAGACCACTATCATCATTGGCAAGCAGGGAAAGACCACTAACATCACTGGCAACTGTATGTGACACGCTTGAACTGCAGCTAGGACAATTCAAAAGTATCTGCACCGACTTCTCGATTTATTACTGCTACGAACGTCGGCCAACTCGAAATCCCCATGGAGATGACTTCGTAAGTATACAGCAAAAAGCAAGCTATTGTGAAGCTAATTTGAAACAGATCATTTCACAAGCTTCTGCCACTATGGGCAGCTTCACCACAGATGACCCTCATTGCGTTGAACTTGACAAAGACCATCTCAATATGGTGAAGTATCAAAGCAGTAAGGATCCCAACTACAAACTTGTTCTCGACTTGCTCTGCCGACTACGAAAGAGTAACCGTTGGATGGAGCACATTGAAGCACAAACAAACCAGGCACAAAGTGAGTGTTCCGGCAGGCGACTCATGTGTTGTTCATACAGCACCAAGGACACGCCTTGAACGACCATTCCGAACATGTCGCCTACTCTCAAGTAACAAAAGTCCCTTCTTATTTCTAGATGGCTGACGTAACACTTTTAGAAGATTGCTTGGATCCTAGGCACCCCGTAGCGAATTTCAAAGTTCCGGCCATCCTTGATCATCACAGAAATAGGCGGTTCACTGGTCGCAAAGGGGCGTTGGCCCACCTACATTCTTGTGTATCAGGTTCCCATGGGACCAAGGATAGTAGTTCTGTTTTTGTAATCCATGGGGAGGGCGGAGTAGGTAAGACTCAGCTTGCCCGAGAATACGTATATCGAAATGAGAGCTCATTCGACTCGGTCTGGTGGATTGACGCTCAAAGTTTGCAGTCGATTCAGGCCGGATTCTTCCAGGTGGCGCAGAGACTTGCAGAGCACTACACAGGTAATCCAAAATTATGGGCTCCATCCATTGTAGACATCTCGTGCAGCTTGGAAATTGGAAATCCAGGGGATGGGTGGGCGGATCAGATGGACATGAAGCAAGCCGCCTTGATCGTTGAAGCAGTGAAGGAGTGGCTATGTTGCAAAGGAAATGATCACTGGCTACTTATATTTGACAATGTGGATGATCTCGAGACTTTCAACCTTGCAGACTTTGTACCCGAAACGCAGTCTGGCAATATTATTATGACTAGCCGTTGCAGGGAGGTCTCACGCTTCGGACAAGATATCTTATTGGACGTGATGGGGGAAGGTGAAAGCATAAGTCTACTTTCCAAAAGCTACCGGCGAAATGTATTGGACACTGATGTACCTGGTAAGCCGGAGAATCGGTCAGGTAGCCTTGGTGACTACTAACTTATTGATCAGACTACGCGCAAGCAGCCGCACTCGTAGCAGCACTCGGTTATCTTCCCTCAGCTATAGTTAAGGCCGGAGCCGACATATCCAGGTTAGACATATCATTTGCCAGCTATTTGAGGGTATTTACGCAGCAATCCTTGCAAGATGAGACCGTGCTCAACGGTCCCCCAATTAATTTGGACGCTGTATACACGATCTCGGAGCTCAGATTCCAGGCCATCAGGGAGAGGAGTCCAGAAGCTGCAGATCTGTTGCTGCTTTGTTCATTCTTATCTCCAGAGAATATCCCAGAGGAAATGCTGTCGAGCGGTTTGCGACTCAAGAAAGAAGGAGGTGAGCAATTCTCATCTACTCAATGGTGGATCCCTTGATGTATTAATTGCTGTCGCAATAGAATTAACTCTCAAGAGCCAGATATCCATTTTAAGCAAGTACTCTCTGATAATGCCTAGTGAAAGGGTCGATTCTTTCAACATCCATTCTCTGGTCCATACATTGGCGCGAGATCGGCAAACTCCACGTCAGCGGGTTTCCAATGTCGAAAAGGCTGTAGTTGCCCTCGCAACCGCTGCAGATGCTAATCGAGGACCAGAATCCCGACGTCGACTCTTTGAAAGGCAGATTACACCACACATCAGACATTGTTTGAATTACCTGTTGCCTGCCAGTATCAATTCTGTGGGGTACCATTACTGGACTATCCTAGGCTCTGTTTGCAAGCATCAAGATCAACATGAGGATGCAGAGAAGCTTTATAGCTACGCCAAAGAAGACCTCGACGGAAAGCCCGCCCTCGAGAATGAGAAAGCAATGGTCCTTCTCCAGCTTGCTTCCATATCCATAGCGCGCGGAAAAACCTCTGAAGCAGAGGAAATTTCAAGACTGATGCTCGAGAAGACGGGGGAAAGGGATCTGAGACTATTGTTTCTTATCAATCTTGCAACTGTCTCTGGAGCCCAAAGCCGATTCGATGAAAAGGAACAGTATTTGAAGGAGGCACTCTATCAGTGCGAAGATATGTTTGGCCCTAACGACATTCGGACATTGAGTCTCGTGGACGACTTAGCGACCATGTACCGAGAACAGAGACAATATGAAAAAGCAGAGTTCCTCTTGGGGAGGGAGCTCTTGGCTTTCGAGGCGCGTGTGGGTTCGGATCATCCAGCAACAGTTATGGTACAAACCCAGCTTGCATTACTGTGTGAGGAACAAGGTAAGTATGAAGAAACGGAGGCTCTTCTGGAAAGATCACTAAACACTCATGAACGAGTGCTTGGATCTGACCATCCCAAAACACTAAGAATCGTCGCCAGCCTCGCCGCAGTATATGATCTTCAAGGCAACGTCGCGGAAAGCCAACCCTTATATGTACGTGCGCTGGAAGGCACAGAGCGTATGCTAGGCCCCAAACATCGAGAGACATTGAATATCCGGGAGAATATGGCTCTTAATTGCCACGTGCGGGGGAAGTACAAAGAGGCGGAGGCAATCTATCAAGACGTTTTGGAAGTGAGATTATCGCGGCCGCATAATGCTGAGGACATCGAACGAACAAAGGCGAGACTAGCCGAGTTATATGAGCAGCAAGGCGATCTCAAAAAAATCAAAGGATGTCAAAGATCATGGCTGCTATGGTGAAATAATATGATATGACAAATATTTGACGAAAAGGTTCTAGGCTTATGGAAGATGCAGGATGGAAGAAATAGGTGATGGACTTATTGAAGAGAGGAGAGTGCCTTTTGTCACGGTGTAAATGCTATTGACAGGATAGACCTAGTAGGAATTCTCCAATTAATACTGACTTGTTACTTTAGGTTTAGACCAAAGTGATCGTTGCGTGAACGCATGAGATTTCTGGAAGAAGGCTGACCAATAGTTGCCGACTACGGCGTACACGACCCGCCCACTCGTTCGGGTACTGGGAAGGCACTTCAGGTAGGGAACCCCCATCTCAGGAAAAGAACAGCACACCGAGTCCGAGCCAATCAATGCCGGCTGCAAGGATGTGATGCGTTATGTTGTCAGTGCTTCGGAAACGGGCTTGATTTACAAAGGCACAGAGCTACAACACAACTGGAGTCGGGATGACTGCGTGCGTCTTATAGGCCCAAGGCAATGCATGTTGCAACTGACAGGAGGCATGAAGATAAACTCGCAGGATGACGCCAAGAAGTATTGATTTGCGTCGTGTCGACGAAGTCCTCAAGTACTTGAACCATGTAGAGAAGGGATCAGGACTGTGGGACCCAATGATTGCAGAGGCTGTACTTCTGTGCTTTTCATAAACAATGGCGTGCGAATGGATCGGCATCTCCATGAGGTACGATTAGCTACTCATGAAGCATAAGCCGAACGAAGAGGTTGAAGCGAGGAAAAACTGTCACACCTTGAGCCCTTCAAAGCAGTCGGATCCGTTTTCAGAACGCCTAAAGGATGGTAATTTTGGCATGCATCAAGAAAAATGCGCCACACCATTGCATATGTCTGGAGAATGAAATGTCTGAGGGTGGCATGGCAGTTGGACGTCATCCTCATTGATTGGCCATTACGGCTTGCGCCTTGGTTCCTCAGGAGAATACTAATGATAGGCACGAGTCTCGGAACCACTTGCGCAGAGGCAATGCCTATGCATCGTAGCTTAGTGTCATACTTATAGAACTTCACTTAATATAATGCGTTCTTCGGAGAGTTGGTCTGAGACATTTAAGGAAAGCATTATCGCTGCGGCGTGCGCCTCACAGCTTGCGTCTCGTAATAGACCCCAATGCCCATATGCCATGCATCCAGTCCAACATATCCCTGCCAGTAAGTGACGTCATTGCGATCCAAGCCCTTAGAGAAAGTCTTTATTCCCAAAACCTCTCTCTACGTCTCCCAGTTCCAGGCTTCTCTGACTTTCAACTGCACTGCTTCCAGCAACCTCAATTCTGGTAGTGTTCTTGATTCCCTGATCTGCAGTCTTTATGTCCCCTGGTAAGGAATTCATCGCAAACCCGTCTTCGCCAGCTCCGTACTCTTGAGTTCGATCCGCTTCGATTGAAACCGCTGGTGCCGCCGCTCCCAAGGCAGGATCGTGCGAAGCTTGTGGGCGGGTAATGTGCTGCGCGTTTGGGTTTTGGGTTGCGGGGGTTTGAGAAGCTTTGTTTGTATCGACGAGGGGAAAGTCACTGCTTTGACGTGAGGAGCGTTGAGATAGATAGGATCTGATGCGAGCTGAAACAGTTCTGTATCCAGGGCGTAGGGCGGGTATACAAGCGGTGACAATGCCAATGCAGACTTCCCATGAGCGCCAGTACCAATTGTTGGTGCTTTCCCAGGTTCGGTCAGAACTAAAATTCTGCCAATTCAGGACTGTGCGGACGATGCAACATGCTGCAGTGCTACTCGAGTGAGCAAGATTAGTGAGAAATCTTTATAGTGGCCCAAACGTGGGGCCTACATAAGACCAAGAGCCATCAATGTACACAAACCAGCTTTAATACGCGGCGCTATCTGGACTTTCCATAAAAGGAAAATGGGGAAGAGCGCCAGCATAAAGTCGGATATAATCGAGATGAGGGCCTGAGAGATGATAATTCTTTGTAATTGGCCGTTGGTAAAGCATGAACCTAGATTTTGTTTATTCCACGCACTAGTAATCGGATGGCATTGGAAAATCCATAGTAATGTGAGGACAATGTTGCTGATAATAAGAGCGATTATGGCCCCTTGGATGGGTCGTGTCATGTGTTTTCCCACAGGAATACGTAAGAGGAAGAAGCAGACGGATATTTTAGTAAACATCAAGGTCTGGAAAGTCTGGATCCATTTACCGTAGGAGTATTTCCTGAATTCAATATATTGCCATTGTGAGAGGCTATTCATATGTCTCCCAAAACCGTAGTGAACTTGTACGATGGTGAGCCCAGACCCTATTAATTTACCGATTGCTGCGAACAGAATGGTATAGTCGTCCCAGCCGACACTGCGGACAATCCATATCCGAGTCGCCAGTCGTAGAGCTACAGCGGTACATTCCAGGAATGAGGTTATGACTGTTGTTGCAATGATCCCTCCTCCACGGTTGTCATCGCTGTTATGAAGCGATGATCCCGAGCTGCTCATGTGCGGGGATTTTGGCGTAGTTGTTGGAATTGCTCGAAAGATGAGTTGCGGAAGCTAATCTCTCGCAATCATATAAAGCCTTCATATAATATCAGACAAGGCTGACGGGGTCTTGGAAGGCGTGACATTGGGAAGCGGAGCGCCCGACAGATATAGCAACTCAGCCCCGCAAATGTCAACCTCCTTCACTTTAGCACAAGCTACTTAGCTCCTCAGTCTGGCCTGGTGCCCATGCACAGATGGTGAGTTCGTGACAAAGCTGTATTCTGCGTCCGCAAATGCAACTTGACGGCAGCGATGTTTCTGAGCAGCAACGCCGTCATTGGCTACCTGGACTACCGGGACCGAAGGCGCCATCCTGCATGATGGTCAGCCAACACCCTCCACAAAGGCAGACATCTCAGTCCTGGACATATACAGAACTAGTGAGAGGGACAAGTATAATGCAGGAGCTGAACCACAGCTTACGCGGAGCTGAAAGCTGCATAATGGCACCATATGAACTATGCCGTTGTAGGAGTGAGCTGGATGACGTTGCCGGAGTACATTGATAGCATTAGGCTATCATCATTGGCAAACTGACACTCGCTTGAGTAAAGTGTGCTATCAAGTAGTACGTGATTCACGCAAGGATGCCCGAAAAGAGAATCCCATCTTCATAGCCCCATTATCATTCTTCAGTATCATGGTCAGACTCTCACTGCCAGGGATCGTATGATTGATATTGCCGGTCCGATTGCTCAATGACGAGTGGTGTTAATGGAATGATATACAGCGATACATGCTTGAGGCACATATAGATAAGAAGAAACTTGTACGGATTACCAATCAAGCGCGAAAGTGGGCAGAAGGGCAGCTATTGTTCGTCAATGCCGAGTAATGTAGATGAATAAGCGTAGCTGATCTCCACCTTGTCGAGGAAGGGGCAAGTTGTAAGCCATTGATAGAGAGCAAGAGAGAGAGCTATGTGGTCTTCGGAATTGAAATCCGTCACATTTGTTAGGATGGATACTTCCTCCATCAAATGAGGTTTCATCAGGGGTCGCGACTAAGGCCAACTGCATCTTTCCTGCCACTCAAAACGATGCATCCTCAGTCTCTTACGCCGGCATTTCTCCAGCGTCTATTGCATTGGAATGGGTTTCCTCATTCGACAATCTACTCAGTGGAGTCGCTTCTCCTTTGAGAAGGCCTCTTCTTGAAGGAACATATGTCGAAGACTGGGACCATTTTAGGCCACTTCTAGGATGAGGAATAACTGCGAAGTCTAGCGCAGAAGGTCTCGAAAATCTCAAAGTGCGGGCTGAATGAGTCGCAGCGTAGGCAGAAGAGATCACCTGTCAACCGATCAACCGGACAGCCCTACAAGGCTGCACCTAAAGCTGCTGAAGGGGGCCCCAAAAAAGCCCCCGGGGATCCCCACGGAAATGACCCCGAGCGTCTTAGCTTTAGGGCATCTTCGGGGGCAGTTTGCGCAAGCTTTAGGTCCAGCCCTGCAGGGCTGTCCGGCTGATAGGTGATCTTAGCGAGGACGTGCCCTGACGCGTGATTACTTCATATACGCGAAATGCGTGTGGACCTCAAGCGTTTAACGCATGCCTTGAATTGAGGAGATGGCGACCATTGATAGCGCAATCATGCATGGGGATCAGGAAGATCAATTACTGAAGCTTCGGAAGGAACTGAAGGAATGGGAGCGCGCTTTCTCTGCAGCGCATGAAGGTCGCAAAGCCGGACGTGAAGACATTAAGCAGCATCCAGACATAGGTTTGAGAGATGGCTTTCCCAGTCTTTGATGAGTTCTAAAGTGCGCTCTAGCGAGCAAATACAAATTATACGACAGATTGCAAAATTCTCGTTCGCGACGTCCCCCAGACGAGGCTACTCCATCCAAGAAGCGGCATCGATCAACAGTTTCGAACCCCCCTCCGTCCCACTATACCCCAAACAAGCGATCCAAGACCACACATGTCCTCCCCGCACCTATACTCGACGCATACGATCCACCGACATCTACCTACCTCTCACCTACTGCACACCGAACTTCGATAGGGCCCACTCCTCAAAAGGACGGTCAAGTCCTGGGACTCTTCGACCGTCTCTCAACCGATCCAAAGAGTAGGACGCCCTCAAAGCGAGATCCTCAACGACTTGGAGCGAGTGCCATACAAGCCACGCCATCCAAGCGCCCACTGGGTGGACACGGACGTCTAGAACCAGGGTCAGGAACCCGCAAGTCTCCACTCAGCGTTTCCAAACAAACCCAACTCAATACCTTTCTCACACCCTCTGCCAACCGTATCTTGAACAGCAAGACCCCCTCGCGGAACAGCGTATCCAAACTTCTCTTTGAGGAAACGCCCGCTTTCCTACGCCGAGACAGTCAGCGCGCTTTCCCAGGGAAGGAGAACGATGGCGCCGAGGACGATATTTCATGGAGTCCAGTGGCTATGCGCAAACTTCCAAGGCCGGCTGGGAAAGGATTGAGCGCTCTGGTGAAGGGTTTGCGGGATATGGAAGATGAGAAGTTAGATGAGGAATTGGAGATGCTGAGAGAAATAGAGGGCGATTTTGGTCCCAGCAGTAAAATTAGTCAATCCAAGGTGCTAGTGGATGATAGTCAAAGACCTGATATGCCACTTGGACCTAATGGTGAGCTTGAAAGTGAAGATGAAGAGGATATTGAGAAGAAAGGCCAAGGAAGGAATGGAAAACCGTTGAAGATATGGAAGAAAAAGGGGCAGAAAAGGACGACGAGACGGGTGCTCATGAAGCCAAATATTGCGAAGTGGAAGCCGGAGCCGGCATGGAAGGGCGAAGCTGAAAGCGAAGAAGAGGACGAGCAGGCTGTTGTGGAGCAGACACAGATTACGACACAAAGGCCTAATGAAGATTATGTAGATGAGCTGGCTGGTGAAGAGGATGCAAATGAGGCAGAGGGTGCAAAGAAGAAGACGAAAAAGAAAGCGGACGGAAACAAGCCAGGCTTCGTCGCAAAAGTCAGGAAAATCAGTGCAACGGCTCATGCCAATTTCAGAGCGCTGAAGATCAAAAACAAGCAATCGAAGGGGAAACGAGGAGCAAGGTTTGGGCGAAGGCGATGACGATAGATAACATCATGGTTCACAATCATTGMCTCGATGTACATAGCTCTCATATACTTCCTCCTCACCACGCGCTTCTCATCAGGCTGCCTTGAGAATTGCTTCGAATTGTGCAGTACTTTTTCTCAGTGTCCTGTCTCCGCAAGCGTGCTACCTCGGAACTCTCGACGACTCTGTATCTCTAGCAAGAGTCTCTTCGGCTTGATTCTTGTCTCCGTATGATTACTGGTATGCTTGATCGCAGCCCCACTCAGCCCGGATCGGATGGAAAACGCTGGTTGTGTCTCGAGAACCGCCGACTATAGTACGGCTCGTAGCGATCGCCACCTTGAAATCCTCTCTTTCGCAGAGTAGCTTGCGAGCGACTGGAACCATTTCTGGCCCCTCGCAGTCCATCGAACATTCCCCTCTCATCTCTGTTCGAATCCTGCTTTTTGTGTTCTGATCTTTCGGTAGGGGTCTCGCTATACTGCACATGCCGATCCCAATCCTCCAGCGAGGTATACGGACTCCGAAGCCATGCTCTCAGCTCGTGAAGGAACAACCTAGTATTGTCCCTCCCCAAGAACTCCTGAAGCATATCCTCTGCTTGTCCACCGCTACCTTTTATGTCCACAGTCTTCAGTATCGCAATGATATACTCGAGGAGGAATTCTGCATTATTTGCTCTCCTAGTAACGCCTTCTACCTCGTTCCCTTCACTACTCAGGAATTCGAATACTTGTAGTTCTCGCCTAATCCATTTGCGCGCTCGTGATACTAGCTCTTCGTCCCGATTGAATAGCTGGGGTGTCAAGTCTCGAAATCTAGACAAGCGATTCGAACCAACGTGTAGCGAGTAAAGCTGATCGCGGTAGACATGTCGGCGACGTAGTAAAGCAGCGTCAGCGCTCAATGGTTGCTGAGGTCTTGGTGTCCGGTAAGGTCGCGGACGGCCTCGTTGGCGAAGGCTGATAATCTCGGGCCTTACAGCGTCTGTGGCATCACCAGTCGAGCTTGTATGTACGCTTTGTGAGACCTGGTAGGTTTTGAAGTCCGTAGGAGATCTCCACTGATATTCTACGGTTCGAACTTCAGTTTTGCCTGACCAGACATCAGTCTAACCCTCTTGTGACGCAGGAATATATCAAACTAACATAATGGGCAGCTTGAACGCTCCTGAAGCCAGCTTATGAGACAGAGAAAGTCGAAGCTGTCATGCCTGCATGGAGAGGCAGTTGCCCTTTCGGAGATTGAGTCGAGGCAGATGACGCAAGGGTTCGGGGGTTCGTCTGTGTCCTTTGGAGTCGATCTGACCTCGTTAAGCGTGCTCTTGAGCACTTGTCGTCTGATCCCGTCCTCTTCTTCCATGCGTTGACAATGAGAGGGGTTACATCAGGAAAGAGGCGCCAGCGATGAGGCTGTTGGATGCGCCACAGCGGGAGCTGCCGCGGGAAGACCCTAGCGTTCTGCCACTCATCCATGACTTTAACTCCCCCAACCCATTGCGGACATGGAACCTACTTCCCAGCTATGACCTAGAGCTGTATGATACGGTATACGTTCGGAAGAATGACCGCTCCATTGACAAATATCAGCAATGGAACACTCAACCAGCGCAAGGTCGTTTCGCACACAATTACTGGCCTGAAGAGATGGTCATGTCATGGCGGCGAGCTTCCTCGTAAGTTGTGCCTTCTTTGACTATATTTATCACTGACGAAGTTACAGCTGCCAGTCGGGTTAAAGCAATCCATGTCTACGACTTCGACAATACTTGTGAGTAGCTTCGCCCTGGTAGAAGAATGAGCTTACCCGTAGCAGTGTTCATGAGTCCCTTGCCGAACCAGAAGCTATGGCACCCTTCCACTATAGGGCTGCTCCAGGCAGAAGACGTCTTCGTCAACGGGGGTTGGTGGCATGATGTTCGCATATTGGGGGCCACAGGTCAAGGTGTTGAGAAAGAAGAGCCCAGAGCATGGGAAGGATGGTGGAATGAAAATATAGTATGCCTCAAGACGTATTCTTGAGGCAAAGGTTAACAGATTGAAGGTAGACCTTGTGAAACTCAGCATCGAGCAAGAAGACGCCCTTACCGTGCTTCTCACCGGCAGAGCCGAGCATACGTTTGCGGAATTGATCAGGCGTATTGTCGCAAGCAAGAAGCTTGCCTTCGACATGATCTGTCTAAAGCCGCAAGTTGGACCGAACAATCAGAGATTTCGTTCCACGATGCTTTACAAGCAGGCTCTTCTCGAAGACTTGATGTATACCTACCAAGACGCGGATCAGATAAGGATATATGAAGACCGACCTAAGCAGTAAGTTGTTTCCCTCGCCCATAGATCATATCATACTGAACCACACGCAGCACGGAAGGTTTCCGCAGATTTTTCGACATGTTCAACAAAGATCTACTATCTCCCATGGCACCTATTCCTCGCAAACCCATAACAGCAGATGTAATTCAAGTATCAGATATAGTGACGAATCTCGACCCAATTGCCGAAGTTTCAGAGGTACAAGTAATGATAAATGACCACAACTCCCAAACCAAAGACAAGAAGTTGTTCGAGATCAAGCGGACAGTTGTTTATACTGGTTATCTACTGAATCCTACCGATACTGCCAAATTACTAACTCTTCTCAATCCTCCTCAGCATATGTACGGAAGTGTCAAAACTCTTGCCAATAACATCCTCATCTCCCATGGGACCGTCTCTCCCCACATACTCCACAGGATTGGTGATATAGGTACCAAGCAGACCTGGCAGGTGACAGGCTTTGGTACCTTGGATAATAAAATTTGGGCTGCGCGAGTCGTCCCGATTCCCCCTATATCGACATATCACACCTCCAACCACGTTCCTTTCGTTCTTCTAGCACACCACAAGATTGCACAGCCGGGCGACGCCAACCGAATACAGCATTGGCAAGCCGTTAGTGCAGATAAGCAATATGTCTTCCAGACTACAGTCGGCGAAAAAGCGCAGTTGAGGGTAGAGCTCGAAAATGAAGGTGATAGCGAACAAGAGAACCAGTACTTTCGAAGAAATCTCAAAAGAGCACACAGTCCTCCATCAGCACCGCAGCAAAACCATAGGCAAAATGGAAATGACGATAACAGAAGACAGAACAATAATAATGGGGGCCGCAATCAGAACAGAGGCCGGGGCGGAGGAGGTGGTGGTCGTAATGGAGGTAATAATAACCACCAGGGAGGACGGAATAATGGTCCCGGAAAAGGCAGGAATGGTAATAATAGAGGAAGAGGAGGTGGAGGACCACGGGGAGGCTACAAGTCTCTTGACGATGTAGGCACGGGCGGTGGTCGATATAATATGCAGAGGGGTGAGCCCAATTACGATGATTACGTCCCACCAACTGACTACAATGCTGCTTTTCCGGCGCTTGGGGGCGCTGGAGCTGGGGGCTTGCCGTATGGCAAGTGAGTGTGTAAAACATCACGAGTACGGCGTCACTAAGGTTACTGGGATGGATGCATATGGGAGCTACGGCGCTGGAAGGGAAGTTTGACTACTATCAAGGTAGGCTTCGGGAAGGTTACATGGACTGGTGGTATGATGCCTTGGGCATCGTCTTTCAATTGACTGTCAATAAGTATTTCGCGGAATATATATATGGGCATTCCGTGCATTATGTCCCTTCTAAAACATCCATTTCTTTTGTCCCCGAGGCATCGATATCGATGTTCTCTTTTTCAATATGTGAAACATCCTGGGTTCTATCATACCGCTTATTCCGATCCCGGATCCCTGCAAATGCAACAACAACAACGCTTCGGATGAGATGCACTGTACAGTCGGCGTGAAGAGGGGTATATGTGGGTCAAGTCGTCCATCTTGCACCAGTATGGACCCAAATGCTCGCTCAAAAAAATTCTTCAAGATCGGTTCAAATTGTCGTCGTCCTCGTCGTATCCACCTCATTGCCCTTGTCCTCACTCATCCGTCAAATCAGTGAATAACCGGATGCTTAGTATCATAACTAGCAACCCAATCGTAACCACAATCAACAAGGCGAAACCAAACCATCCCAGCACCATCGCTGTGGTACCCACACCGCTTTTTACACTTCCATTGCCCAGGTCCTGCGCTATTGTACTTGCTGCTACTGAGGCTGTGTGCTGCCAGAGTACGGAGACGAGAACGAAGACCGAGGCGACGAAGATAAGGGCTAGGGATACTTGGGAGACGGGTCGGGAGGGGAAGGGTTTTACGTCGCGGATTTCGGAGCCGTCATCGGTGGTTTCTTCGTGCCAGCCGGGGAAGGTGGCGAGGAGGAGGAAGCAGAAGAAGGCGAGGACAATGGCGACGATGCTGGGAATCTTGTCAGTATTGATGCAACGACGGGATGGAAAGATTTTTGGTGTGGACTCACATAAGATATGGGAACACTATACTATCTTTGAACGTCGATGCCACCCATATTAGGTTCAACGGATCCTGATCCACCGACACCTGCGTAGCTAACGCCGTCGCATTGTTCGAGCACAGGAATGACCCGCCATCAGGATTTACGCAGATGCCGAAATAGCCGACGCGGACTTCCAATTGTGCTTGGCCGACTATATTTGCAATTGCTGTTGTGACGCCGGGGTCGACCTGGGAGGGAGCGAAGTTTGGTGGGTAAGATTTGTAGTAGAGGGATATTAGGAAGATGTTGGGGATGGTAGGTGATGATGAGGAACAGCCCGCTAGTAGGAGAGAGAGGAGGACTATGGCTATGGCGATGAGGACCATGAGGACGTGGTGGTAGCCGATTGTCGGTATTAACCCTGGAGAGGGATGTTAGCTGATAATACCCTATGACAGAAACATTGAAGTGTAGACGTACGGGTGAATCCAACGGCGAACCTCATGTTGGCCATCTTGACTGTCTCTTGGGCTTAATTGCCCACGCCGAAAAGGTCTGTAACCCTCCTAACCCCAACGCACTTGTCCTTCGAGAAGGACAATTCCTTTGTTGTCTCTCAGTCTCTGTGGATGTCTGAGATCACACGTGGTATGTCTCGATAGAACGCCGAGTTGAGGAATGTATCGGGAAGATGGGTGGGTGTTGCAAATGTAGAGAATGTCGCAAGGAACGAAAGCAGGTCTAGACTTCTAGAATCGTCAGATACTGTTCATAACAAGCATGGTGGTAAGGTGTCCTAGAGGCAGTGCAAATATTCCTTTGCAGTATGATATTAATTAGCATCCTCCAGATGCGCACCAAGTATTATCCCAAGCAAGCTGTGGCAGGCGGACAGTGAATGGCGCAGTGGTAATTCAGATGGCTGGGAGATACTAGCTTGGTGCTTAACTCCGTAAACACACCGTTGCTGTGCGACAGGGCAGATAAGGTTTTCGGGTCAGCCACAACCCTAAGGTAGGTGGTACCTTAATCGCCTAATCGTCATTCTCGCGTGTCTTAGCATTAGACATGAATTGCCCTGATGGACAACAACTTGACAGTATCCTGAGGACCTGAGAATTATAACTCCGCCCTTACCTCCTTGACACTGCTTGAAAACTAACAAGACCAAGCAGCTCCACCATGGCACCGACCCGTATCTCCCCGCCACCAGACAGCTTTAGTGTGCCAGATCATCTAACAGCAGAGCAACTCGCATCCTACAACACCAACGGCTATCTCATCATCCCCAACGCCCTCTCCCCCACCACCATCTCCTCCCTCCTCTCAGAAACCCACCACCTACTCTCCTCCTTCTCCCTAGCCGACCACCCCCTAACCAAATTCTCCACCGGCGAAACCTCCTCCCACATCGGCGACACCTACTTCCTAACCTCCGGCGACAAAATCCGTTTCTTCTTCGAAGAAGCCGCCTTCTCCCCCACAACAGGCGCCCTCACAAAACCAAAACACCGCGCTATCAACAAAATCGGCCACTACCTCCACGAATTATCCCCTCCCTTCCGCGCCGCAACATTCACCCCTCTCCACGCCTCCATCGCCCGCACCCTCGGCTTCAAAGACCCGCGCGTCCTCCAAAGCATGATCATCTGCAAACAACCAGAAATCGGTGGACGTGTGCCTCCGCACCAGGATAGCACTTTCTTGTATACGAACCCGCCTAGTGCGGTGGGGTTCTGGATCGCGCTTGAAGATGCGACGGGGGAGAATGGGTGTCTGAGCTTCGCTAAGGGTTCGCACAGACGGTCACCTATCAAAACGAGATTTGTCCGAAAAGAGGGAGGGGGAACTGGATTCGAAGATGTGGAGGGGGAGGGATTTCCTGCTGGGATGGAAGTCGAGGAAGGTGTGGCAAAGGAGGGCGGGGCGGAGGGGGAGGGGGAGGAGGTGTATGAGCTTGGAGAAGTGAAAGCCGGTTCGTTGGTGTTGATACATGGGAATTTATTACATAAAAGCGAGAAGAATACGAGTGGAAAGAGTAGGTTTATTTATACTTTTCATTGCATTGAAGGCGCGGATGGGTGGGAGTATGATGAGAAGAATTGGTTGCAGCCGCCGGAGAAAGGGTTTTCGAGGCTATATGAGAATTCATTATAACAATTATTCTTCTTTTCTCTTGAAATCTTTACTGTTATATTGTTATTTTTGCTGATCTTTTGCTGATCTGACCCGTTTTCTTGATGTTTGGTTTGTATAAAGCTTGAATGAGGAGACGGTGTTTGGTGCTTCTGGGTAGAAGCCTTTTGGTAGTTTGTGACTTTCACTGCGAGGAGACCAGCTGGGGCTCAGCTTTTCAAATCTGCAGCTTTAAATTTCTTGGTCAAAGGTCCTTCTTCAGGAGACAAAGTTGCCCTCATAATTTTATTATTCAGTAATCCTATTTTAAGATGCAAATATTGCCTGTGTGCTACGGAGTGCCTTGGTAATTGGCTTGGACTTGGAGTACCCGCACTATTTTAAGTTTCTTGAAGAGTCTCAGTAATGAATTAAATTTGGTGCAGCTTACTCATGAGCCTGCTTGCCAAACATGAGACAGCTAAAGAGCAAGCCTATAAAAACTCCGAAAAGATAGAAGGTGTGCTGTAGTGTAGAAAATTTAACCTCCAGCCAGGACCCTCTGTGCGCCTCAAAATGCCAGATAGAAACCGAACCAAGCCATCTAAGCCGTAGCCTGTAAATGCATGCTGATATACCGCCCGCTATGAGTAAAAGCGACTGCAGCAAACGCATGCTGAAACCATGGAAGCCATCCGCATGTAGCTCTCATTTATCATCCATCCATCCATGCAGGGCAATCTGGGTGAAGACTCGGCCCAGCTATCTTATCCTTCTCTGAGAAGAGAAGTGAAGAGTTTCTTGGTTCCCTCATGTCGTGTATACCATCATCTTGCATGCCGAATCATCACTCCATTTCTCCAAACTCGTCATTAGGTATCAATTCGTATCCTCCTTCGATTGGTAGCCATATCGCCGCTGCGCAGATACCGCAGGCAAGCAGAAACTGGACACTCCAGCTGACAGTGCAATTAATCCATGAAGAATCCAGTTCCCAGCCAGGGAAGAAGCGATCGTCGTTTTCGTAGAGGTATGCCTGTTGAGAGGATCATGATAAGCCTCAACCCACCGTAAAACGCCACCCAGCCCAATTCGTCAAAAAGAGTAGACTCACTATTATCGCCATCGCAGCGACTTGCAAAGCTGCAACAATCATGTGTAGCCCAGCCAGGAATTTCCACCCGCTTTCTCGCTTCTGCTTCCCGCCTGCGAGGATGATGATGTAGACAATGAGATTCATGCCCTCGATGACAATAGCGAAAGACATGAGGAAGCCGACTGAACGCCACATGGAGCAGAAATAGCGGTCGCCATGGCAGTCTTGTTCTTTGGGAAAGTATTCGCAGGTTTTGGTGAGGGAGGAACAGCGGCGGTGGAGGCCGTAGGTGTAGTGTATACGTTCGCCGCTGGGCTATTAAAGTGATTGTCAGTTGGGGCCTTTGAAGTAATCGTTCAATGGAGGGGCTCATACTGTTTGTTCATCCCAGCTAATCCACCTTGGTATTATTATAGCGGTTAATGTGAGGGCACAAGCTGTAACTCTGGATCAGCAACTTGTGCTATACTAGTAATAGGTCTCAAGCCTACAAGCCAGAAAGGCCACCAGGGCACCGCCGTAGACAAATTTTCGAGTCATGGTTGAGGAAGAATGGCGGCACAAGCAGTACAACAAAGGCCGCCTTCGGGAGGCGACTGAAGAAGGGAAGCCTAAATAGGTGTAGGTGCAGGATCAGGAGGATGCAGCGTGTGATTGGTTTCCGGGGTCAGCTGCTCGCACGACAATACCAACGCCTCCCAGTCCCACGCAACAGCTCAGAAGCCCCACAAGTGGGATTGTGGCGATTGCAGTTTGGAGGTCCGGGGAATTTGAAGGCTGATAGATAACCTTGCGTTGTGCCGCCGCCGTGTCTCGCGCCAAGCATTGATTGAACAAGGAATCGAGATGCTAATGACGGCGGCAGCCATCAGCTCTAGGGGGCTTGGGGGAAAGGGCCAGTGCGCATATCATTACCGGAGGATATCATTACCACGGCAGGTCAGGCTGGTTACATGGGCTTCATGAGCTTGTTTGATTGGCAGGAGAGAGAAAGCGCAGGCTGGGCAAGATGACGGAATGTCCAGTGTCAGACTGTTTCATGGATCATGATTGGCATCGCTTCAGCCTGCTAAAGTAGGCGTTGAGAAATGGCGGGCGCCAGCTTAGGCGGAAGCAATGCATGATGCGACGATAAGGGATCCAATTTCAATCATGGGAAAATGTCATGCCTCTTACCCCCTATGTATATATCGACTCAACAGTTGGATTTGTTTGATTTGAAGCTTTTACTAGCAAAGTTGTATATGATGAGCTCGTCAATAAATGTTCCCTAGAGATTGAGCTTGTAGCTGCGCCTCCAGCGGCAGCGGAGCTGTATTATTGTCGAAGTTCTAAGAGTGCGGGAATGCTGCCGGTTCCACCGTGAGCATGGCTTATCTTACCATTAAACCACGCATCAATCACGAGGTCTAACTCTAGGATGCATGGGGTGGATGGCATAATCGTCATCTGACTTTCATAGCTCAACCTCCACAAGAGCTTGATGTGACTGTCCATTGGTTCTCCTTACCTTGCTCGCGGTCTCTTAGAAGGTCTCTGTAGAGCACTCTGGTCACCAAAGTCGAATATGTAACCTCTGCCCTCATTGCCTTGGGCTTTTCTAGTTATTCCTTGCTCGACCTTCGTTTCAAGCTTGCTGCCATCTCCCATGCCCGGGACAGTATCAGCGTTTCGCACTTCGGGGTACGTGGGCAACAGCTCTTTATCCACCGCACGCGGACTCTCTTTCCACCATGTTTCAGACATTGCAGCATATCGAGTTTTCCCGATCCCTAAAGCTTCCCCAGCAGTCCACCGGGCGTTAGGATCCCATTTGAGAAAACCTTGTAGGAAGTTGACTGTCTCTGCTGAGGTTTCCGCCAGGAATTTGCGTTCCATATTGTCTGCACGGCCCGAAGATAACGACTCTCGGCGCCATTTTATGAGTTCTGGACATCCCATAGCTGAGAGACCTGCCAAGTCGCCAGATGTAGGAGAGCCGAGCAGCTTAACAATAAGGCCCAACTGTTCAATAGGGGTGTCGCCGGTTAGACAGGGCGAGCTTTGAAGTAGTTCCGCAAGCACAAGTCCGGCAGACCATAAATCAACTGATGGCGTATAATATTTTGTGCCAAGTAGTAGCTCAGGAGCGCGGTACCATATCGTACATACTCCAGGCGTTAGAGGACGCGGTTTATACGCCCTAGCCATACCAAAATCCGCTGAGACGTATAAGTGAAATTACAGTACTATACAGCTTGATGCTCTACACTTACCGAGCTTGAGAACACCTTTAGCTGTCAGGAGAATATTTTGCATCTTCACATCCCTGGAATACCATAAGATTGTAATATTCAAAGCACTGTCATTGCCGTACCTATGAATTATTTCATTCCGATGCAAGTAATCGAGACTTTCGAGCAGTTGCCGGAAGAGACATTTCACTTGCACCCAAACATTAGCCAAGGACCTGAGGCATTGAATAGAGACTAACCTTGGCTCATAGTAAATCTAACTCGTAGCTCGTCGAGCATAGTAGCAAGATCCTAGCCTCAATGCAACCGGCACTTCCCATGCCTCGAGAGGCAATAGGAAAATAAGCCAGCCAGATGCGCCATGATTCTGGAATGCCCTAGGTCTGGGCTTCCGGCATGGGAATACCAACCTGTTCGGCATATTCCATAACCATGTAGACTTCATCCATTGAGTGTTCCCCCACAGCTACGTCAATCACATTGATGATGTTGTTGTGCTTCAAAGAGCGAAGGATAGATATTTCTCGGAGTGCGGTGATTGGTACACCATTTTGTCGCTCTTCCGCCGATATTCGAACTTGCTTCAGGGCGACAACCTTTGATGTTGCAACGTTTCTCGCACGGAATACAACGCCATATGCTATTTCTATTCAGCGTACATCGAGGAAGCTCTTCACAGCGGACTTACTGCCTTCCCCCAGCTGGTTAAGCTTCTCATACGATCCTCTAGAAAGGCATTGGCCTATGAGGTTATTCAACAGCTCAAATCGACTTAGCCTTTGCTTACCTCGAAAGCCAGAGTCCAATCCTAATTCGAGCGGCTGACCTGTGACTGACATCCACCGTGGCAGGGTACGATTCGGTATACTGCCCTCCATCTCTCCAGATGTTCGAAGTCATGCATTGGACTAAAGAGACTGATCAGCACGTTTGGTTGCCTCGAGGCTGGTGGTCTTGGCAGCCTCGGATTAGACGCCTAGCGTGGCTAGATCTCTTGGCATATCGAAGCCAATAAATTCGAGAAGACACTCGCTTGGATGCCTTTGCGAGAACATGGACTGGTTTCCTACAACAACAATGCATTATGGTCTACCTTACTATGACGTCTGCCATCCTGCGGGCTCTCGATACACTGAGTGCTCACGGTCAGGCTCAGATCGCTGCTGGTAACGCAACTGAGCCTTCGCTGGACCAGCCTGTCGAAGGCAACCCGATCTCACATGGACAACTTATAGAGATATCAAAAAGGTTGAAGCAGATCAGGGAAGAAGCAAAAGCTCGGGAGACGCATAATGATGATGTGGTTTGCCATTTGGATGACCTACTGCGAGGTTCCAGAATATACGTGGAACCTCCAAAGCCTAAGGTCGAGCCAGTGAGTATGCTACCCCATAAATTGTAGATATCTATTGACCCAACTAGACTTCAGAATATAAAGCTTTAATGGCTCGCTTGCGCCGAGAAGAAGAAGACCGAATCTACGAGCGCATGATCAGTCCTCCATTACCAACAGAAACCTTTCCGCAACGCTTTCCAAATTCCGCCCCCAATAACCTCTTCAATACATCCCAAACAGACGCTGCTGAAGATGATGATATATCATATGCGGATATAAATAGGCAGATGGCTCTGATAATCAACATACTCATCTCGATTGTTGCATGCAGTGTGGCTCTTTGGCTAGCAGCACGTCACTGGAGTACGCCATCTAGACTTGGATTAAGTATTGGGGGAAGCGGCATGATTGGTATTGCTGAAGTTGTTATTTATGCTGGATACCTGCGGAGGCTTAAAGAGGCCCGTGAGAAGGGAAAGAAGGAAGTGGAATTGAAAGAGATCGTGAAGACTTGGGTGATTGGTGGTGACGAGGGAATACCGACCATGGATCAGTCCAGACTTATCGAGTCGAAGCAGTCCCATGGTGAGAACATCCGAATGAGAAGAGCTAGACCCAAGTGATAGTTGAATACCTTTGGCATGATTGTGACTCGACTTGTTAGCGTTCTACCGCTTTGTCGCTTCTTGCCACGAGCTGTTCCCGTGAAACTGTCCTAGATCTCCATGGCGACGGTGCAGCGGGAAAATTGCTAGATCAATGTCGCAGCTGCCCTCTCTAGTTGTTTCGAGGCTAGAATATATGCCGCCGAACCACCGGCAGATTGACAATCGGTTGTACCTTAATAAGTGCCTGATGACAATATGGAGGAATATACGGTTAAGTCTACGATGGTCAAGAGAGGGCAGCCACTCTTCGACCCAAATCTACATGCTCGGTCGATGCAAGTATATTCGAAAAGAACCTAGCTGTGTTTAGCTAGTCTTGTGGCTATTTCGCATGTACCTACCTTAGAAGTACAGCCTCACAGACCCCGCGCAACTCATCGATCTCTTTATAACAACTTCAAGCAGCATCACGGACGTAAACGTCTATCTATTAGATCTTAACTCGAGAACATCAATTGATATTTGGACCAGGTCCTCACGAAACCAGAAAAGCTAGAGTTCGTCGCCCGCATCGTCTATCACTTAGGTGGTAGTCACCCAATTGACGTCAGATCATCTTGGATCCTGTGGTCTATCGTTCTATTTATCGCCGTGCAAAGATACAGTGCTCTTAAGACACTTTCCGTCCATATTGTAGCAGCACAATATGGAACATTGTCATCGCAGCATCAGAACAGACAACCCAGTGCGAAGGATGTCAGCCGGCATTGAGAACCCCGATATAGGAGGTCACGACGACCATTGGAGCATCCCTCCTGCTGTTTATTCTAGCTCATGGTTCTGTTGTTTTTGTCGCCAAGGCCCAATGAGCCCAGCCCATCTGCATTGCTCATATTGTCAGCACAGGAACTGTTACGGTTGTGCAAGAACTTGACAACAGGGGCTTGAAAGTTAGACACAATCATTTGTTTGCCCAGACAAATTCTTCCTTGTATTCAAATGTGACACCATATTTACGCGATGACCCACCACTGCATAGAGGCGAGAGACCTGAGACGACCCAGCTCGCCGGAGCAAGACACTTTCGCCTCTAAAATCCCGCACAATCAGCAATGTGGGTGGGAAAGCTGCTATCACGAATGCGAGCATGGACATCAGCACCGTGTACGAGTGGCCAGCCTTTGATATCTTTTGGGCGACGCCGGGGAACTCCAACTGAGGATTCCGACCTTACAGTAAGGCTCATCAACCTCCTGAACAATGGCAGAGTTTATGCCACACGTAAGTACCTCGGTGAGTTCAGGGGTGAGAAAGGTATATTGTGTCAAGCTATCGGATTGTGGGCGTGACACGTCCAATGCAGTCAGATTTTTCGATGATAAAGCTTTTCTGATCATCAGTCATCTTGTTCGCAGGCAACGCGCGCAGCCGTCTAACCATGGAGTTTATAGCAGGTGTGGCCAACCATGGATATCCTTGAACCTGTACGTTGAAAGCCGGTACAAGGACCTTGTGAGGCTCGACATGCCTCGGCGCACGCTTCTTAGCATCCATGGAAACGAAAGCTACGTCTCTCTCAGGCTTCTGGCATCATCCTTCCGAACATGGGAGACAAATGACGCTCCTGGGAAATGGGCTATCAACGTAAGGAGCTGGCTTGGTGGATGGCGCTTTCGAGCCCATAAAGCCTCTGCATTACTTGGGCTGGACGATGGTGTGCCAGTTATTTGAACAAGTTGACGAACATGCAACCACAACACAGCTGGATAATGCTAAGTCAGTGGCGGGCGACGTCAAATATGCGATCATTGTTGCTTCCCAATACCTGAGGCGTGACAAGGACTGTAGTTCTACTTTGCCTGCATTAACAATCCGAATAAACGGAGGTCTGGTCTATTCTGGCTTGCTACGACTAGGAGTATCGAGTTCCATTTCTGTTAATGAGCGTAAACACAACCCCATTCTTGGCTCACTCCCAGACATCAGCTGCTCAATCTGGCCGTGGAAGCAGCCTTGCTTGCGGGAGACATAACTATCCTGACGCCCCAATTTCCTCGAAATTTATCCGTCCATAACTCGAAAAGCACAACTTGGCGTGGTGTTTCGATTTCGTCGAGCTATAATTAGTGAGTTTATCGGTGCATCTGTCCGACTTCTTTGTCTCCACATGCTTTTTCAGCAATTCAAATTTTCGCACCCGTCATTCATCCAATACCGGTTATATCGCCGCATATCCGGCGAGAAGATTTTGACTCGCACGTGGGTGGACTCGATTGGGACTTGAAGGTTCCATGGCTGACCATTTGTAGCATCATATCGAGTAATGATTACTCGATAAGCAAGGTTAGCTTTCCAAGCTTCCTAAGACCCAAAATTTGTGGCTCCACCCTCCCAAGTCCACAAACTCCCGTTGATTCGGGACGTAGGAGAGACTTTCGAAACGTGCATTTCCACTGACTGCGGATAAGTCTCATGATGAGGAAGAGTGAATCTTTTTCAGCAACGGTCATACCTCCGGGATCGGCAAAGGAGCTTATCAGGATTATCTGGCGCTAGGATAAGGCTAGCCGGTGTTTATCCGCTAGCGGACCAGTTGCAACAAAGAGAGTTCCAACCGCGTCGGTGTATCATCTTACTCGATAAGAACCTTTGTCTAGCAGCGATAAGCCTCCACCTCTACAAAGCCATATCCGAGGATCGCGAATCGATTGACGAGGTCGCCGTCATGCTAACAATGGCCGCTATGACCACCTCCTTGTCTGGCTTGTCCCTGAACGCCCCCAATACTAGGGTAGTCCGGGAGTGTCCTGTGGGGAGCGGTGGGGGATCATGGGGATGATAAGAAGGGTCGTTCTTACCCCACAAAGAGCTAATCGTTGTTGCTGACTGCATTGTGCGGTTGTTGTGATTTGAGTGGTACAGATGCTCTCTCAAGACTGCCTCATGACCTGTCATTGAAGCCTATCAAATTCACTCGTACACCTGTACTCTCTTATCTATCTGAAGAAGCGGGACTCGGTTTCACCGCCTTCAATTCATTTCTTACGCTCGTATTGAGCTTAGGAATAAATAGTCCGGCCCTTTGTGCCAAGTGCAACATCGTCAACATGGCCATCGATCCAGCTTACTATCATTCAACCCTGTCACCCTCATACACTAGGGCGATGTCGCCAACACAGCAGCCTGCAATTACTGTACTCGCTTCTTCTCGAGCTGTTGTCTCTGGTCGACTCACCGCTGCCACTATAATTATCTCGCAGAACACAGGGAAGATCATATCAGTCTTCCATTCCGTCCTACAACCTTCGAGTTTCCCAGCTGGAACCCCATACATCGACTACTCCCCTCACCTACTTCTTCCGGGACTTGTCGATGCCCATGTGCATCTTAATGAGCCGGGGAGGACCGAATGGGAGGGGTTCTGGACTGGCACCCAGGCTGCTGCATCCGGGGGCGTTACGACGGTCGTTGATATGCCATTGAATGCTATACCACCAACTACAACTGTGAACGGTCTGAAAGAGAAGATACAAGCAGCACAGGGACAATGTTGGGTTGATGTAGGCTTCTATGGGGGAATCATTCCTGGTAACGTGCAAGAATTGAAGCCTCTTATCAGACGAGGTGTCAGGGGCTTCAAAGGCTTTCTTATTGACAGTGGGGTCGAAGAGTTTCCCGCTGTATCCTCGACCGACATCGAAAAAGTCATGATCGAGCTAGCAGATGAACCCACGACCGTCATGTTCCACGCTGAAATGATCCCACCCATTACAGATTCCGTGGGTGACGACGTTCAATGGTCAATGCCACCTCTAGCGCCCATTGGTCCCCTGGACGAATACAGAACCTTCCTTGCATCCCGCCCGTCCTCATTCGAAACTTACGCCATCTCTGAGATCCTCTCTTTGGCCCACCTCGCGCCAGATCTACCACTCCACATCGTTCATCTCTCCGCAATCGAGGCCATACCACTCCTCCGCGAAGCCCGAGCCTCAGGTATAAAGATCACAGCAGAGACATGCTTCCACTACCTCTCTCTCGCAGCCGAAAAGGTTAGACACGGCGATACACGACATAAATGCTGTCCACCAATTCGCACACAATCCAACCAAGACGGTCTTTGGGATGAGCTACTCCGCGAAGATGACAGTGTCATCAAGACCGTTGTGTCAGACCATTCACCCTGCTCTCCTGAATTGAAACTCCTTCCCCCGTCTCTCACGGGGAACCACCTGCCCACCCCACCCTCCGAAGAAGACAAAGCCCCAGGCGACTTCTTCAGGGCCTGGGGCGGCGTCTCCTCCGTTGGCCTGGGCCTCCCCATCCTCTACACCTCCGCGTACAACAACCACCGCGAGATCACGCCCGAGCATATAGCCAAATGGTGCTGTGCGAACACGGCACGCCAAGTAGGCCTGGAAAAATCCAAGGGGAAATTGGCCGTAGGCTTTGACGGCGATGTCTGCGTTTTCGACGACGAGGCTGAGTGGGTGGTAGGTGAGGGTGGCGAGGGAATGCTATTTAGGAACAAGGTGAGTGCATATGCAGGAATGAGGATGAGGGGGGTGGTTAGGGAAACGTGGGTTAGAGGGTGTAAGGTTTGGGAGAGGGGCGGTAGGGGAGGAGGGTTTCTGGGTGAGAAGCCGAGGGGGAGGTTGTTGCTTGAGCCGAGGAGAGCGTAGGAGGTGCATTGGGCTATAGCCTGCATTAGTCATGGGATTGCATCTGAGCATACGGGGGGCATTTGGAGCATTGAATAGGTAATACACACAAGGGAGCGGTAGATTTTGTTACAAGCGGATTAGACGGCATAAGGCGGTACATCGTTTAAGCCAGAGAACATCCCTCGGATACTAGATCTTGAGAAGAAAAGTAGATGCATGCACTCAGATAGGAATCAAGAAAAGTACTATTATTCCCACCGCCCAACTAAAAACTCTCCTCGCCTCTCCCAACCACAACCTGGCCTTTGTGCTGCAAAAGTTGACTGTTCCCTTTCGCTAAGCTTTCACGAATTGTTGTCTGACGGACTTAATATAATTCCTGTGCTTTGAACGTGATATGTTTAAGATATCACGAACAACTGAGAAACGAGGCTTGAAACCCAAAGAAATTCAGGCATAATGATTGTGGAAGGCTTGAAATGTGAGAGTCAGGACCGATCATGTAGGGATCTGGGAACGAGAAAGAGAGATCCATATTTTGGTTCAACGCTGAGTTGGAGCATCTCAATGTAGAAAGTTGCAATCTTGAACGCATACAGAAGATTTGTTACTAAGGATACTGAGATATGACCTACATCAAGACACACGAGGTGAACTCCAGTCTTTTCATCTGAACCTTTCTTCGGGTCAAGTAGACTTCCTAGGAACGCGATGATATTGATAGTAAAGCGGAATCTCGCTCGTAATGAGGATTCAACGTCTCCCCCAGACAGACATCATTCATTTAGCGAGCAAATTTACTTGTAAGCCTTCCTTTGTAAGGCACAAGTTGGGGACTAAGGAAGGATCTGGGGGGCCCAGGGGTTTCTGATAGGGACCCCATTAGCGCCCGAGCCCTGTGAGGCTAGCCCCTCGTACCCCACCACAGGAAAATGTCCCAGCTGTGACTCGAAGCTTAAGAGATTGTCGAAAACACTGCGCAACAGTAGACCGCACGAACAAACTTCGAATCAGCACCCATGCAGTTGCTCTTCCACCACAAGATATTACCTTTGTGTGCTCGGCGGTAGCCATAGCTCTGAGAAGTAGCTATGGCTACTACTACTGAATCAGTGAAAGAGCAGGTGGTTGACACAATCCCCAAACGGATCAAAGAACTCAAGTTTGGCATCGGGTGGGTTTCCTTCATTGGCTGTCTGAACGAAGCTGACGAGCATTCAGCTCTACCCAGGATATCATAAAGCAAGGCGTGCTTGAAGTATGCGATCGAAATCTCTACGACCTGTCTAGAGATCGAGCGCCTGCAGAAAATGGCCCACTGGATTTGAGGTTGGGCGTATCGATGAAGACAGGGCTCTGTAACACATGTGGAGAGCCGCTGCAAACATGCAATGGGCACTTTGGCTACATCAAGTTGGCTTTGCCAGCGCTGCACGTTGGCTACCTTAAGATGATCATCGCTGTCTTACAAGATATCTGCAAAGTACATCTCGCACCGATATTGGCATGCTCCGGGGGCTAATTCATGCTAGAACTGTGCCCACATCCTCTTAACAGAGCATGAAAGGCGAGCTTTCCTGAGAGACCTCCGTCGACCGAATATTGATAATCTTCGAAAGTCCCAGATCTGCAAGAAAATCAACGAACAGTGTAGGAAGACAAGATCATGTCATGCTTGCGGGGCATTGAATGGAAGGGTCAAGCGTGCTGGAAACCATCCGCTGAAGATCATTCATGAGCAGTTCAGCTATTTTGAAAATTCCAAAGCCACAAAGAAGACCATACCCCCAGCCAAAATCGCCTTCGACAAATCATTTGAGAATGCTCGGAAAGGCAGTGACCTCATTGACAAGCTTGCTAAGAAAGCCGCGGACGATCTGAATCCATTGCGAATACTTAATCTCTTTAAGCGGATTAGCGCACCTGATTGCGAGCTTTTGGGCATGAATTCTGCGGAGGGTAGACCGGAGATGTTCATTTGGCAATACGTACCCGTATCGCCAGTCTGTATAAGGCCGTCCGTACCGCAGGATGGTGCGACTACTGAAGATGATCTCACATCCAAAGCATCCGACATTGTAAATATCAATACCATGCTCAGGGAAGGGCTTCTCTCAGGCCAGCCAGTGGCTACAATCATGGAACAGTGGGACTTCCTACAGCTTCAAATCGCGATGATGATTAATAGTGATATCCCAAGTGTTAAACCATCTGGTTATCATCCTGGCATCCGGGGATTCTGTCAAAGACTGAAAGGCAAGCAAGGGCGCTTCCGAGGCAACTTATCTGGAAAGCGTGTGGACTTCTCTGGCCGTACCGTCATATCACCCGATCCCAATCTTAGTATCACTGAGGTTGCAGTGCCAGAGCTTGTTGCTAAGAACCTCACATTTCCAGAAAAGGTCTCTCGCTACAATATAGAGAAATTACGAGACTGCGTGCGACGAGGGACCAACAAGTGGCCTGGTGCTAACTACATCTGGAAGAAGAATGATGATATTAAGCAGTATCTCAAATACGGCAAGTCGACTTTACATGCAGAGAATCTGAAGATTGGTGATGTTGTCGAACGCCATCTTGAAGACGGCGATATTGTACTATTCAACAGACAACCGTCCCTACATAAGCTCAGTATACTTAGCCACCAAGTCAAGGTCAGACCACATAGAACGTTTCGGCTGAACGAGTGCGTGTGTAACCCTTATAATGCGGACTTTGACGGAGACGAGATGAACTTGCACGTCCCGCAAACAGAGGAAGCTAGAGCGGAGGCTATTGAGCTCATGGGGGTAAAACACAATTTAGCAACGCCTAAGAATGGAGAGCCGATCATCTCTGCCATACAGGACTTTATTACAGCTGCATATCTTCTAAGTAGCAAAGATAATTTCTATGACCGGAAAACTTTTACTAACATATGTATGTATATGGTGGAGGGGAACATGCAGATTGATATCCCTCCACCAGCTGTGTTAAAACCTGAGATGCTTTGGACTGGAAAACAGGTTTTCAATGTCATGATGCGTCCAAATAGATCCTCCGAAGTCCTTGTGAATCTTGACGCAGCTTGTCGTCAATATAGGGTTACACCTGGTAAACCTCGCGATCTGAATCAAAATGATAGCTGGCTTTGCATACGGAACTCGGAAATCATGTGTGGCGTTATGGATAAGTCAACGATTGGTTCGGGCAAGAAAGATTCTGTGTTCTATGTGATCCTGCGAGACTATGGTCCAGACGCTGCCGTTGCAGCTATGAACCGTCTAGCAAGACTTTCAGCTCGCTGGCTGACTAACCAAGGGTTCTCCATCGGCATCGGTGATGTCTACCCTGGTGAGAAGCTGACTGAGCTCAAGAGATTGCTTGTCGAAAAAGCATATGAAGAGTGCGACACTGTCATTGCGAAGTTCAAGGTAGGCAACCTCGAAAAGGCTCCAGGCTGCGACGAGGAGCAGACAATGGAAAATTTGATATCTGGTATATTAAGTAGAGTGCGGCAACAAGCCGGTGATCATTGTTTTGCAGAATTGAGCAGGTGGAATTCGCCTATGATTATGGCCACTTGTGGTTCTAAAGGTTCCAATATCAACGTCTCGCAGATGGTCGCTGTCGTAGGTCAACAAATTATTGGCGGGAGTCGCGTTACAGATGGTTTCCAAGACCGAAGCCTGCCACATTTCCCGAAGAATGCTCGTCAACCACCGTCCAAGGGATTCGTGAGGAATAGCTTCTTTTCTGGTCTCAATCCTTCTGAATTCTATTTCCACGCTATCTCTGGAAGAGAAGGGCTTGTCGATACTGCTGTTAAGACTGCTGAAACCGGCTATATGTCTCGACGATTGATGAAATCCCTTGAGGATCTATCTATCAAATACGACGACACAGTTCGCGACTCTTCGGCGAACATTGTACAATTTCAATTTGGTGATGACAAACTCGATCCCGTCGACATGGAGGGCAAGGCTAAGCCTGTGAACTTTGAGAGGACATTTACATTTGCAGAGGTACTGTCTGAGCTTTATCAAGCGGGCTCCCGTGTACTGATACGATTAACAGGCTACAACTTGGGACAATGCGGATCGGCCACTGCTTCCTTGGGAGATCATATCCATTTGTAATGAGCAACTCAGCAACTACAGGTCAAACTTGACGCGCACGTCCATTTTGGGAGAGGCTTTGGAGTATCTTGATCGAAGCGTTCATGGTATTGACGATAAAGAGAGCGCTCGTGACTTTCTACAGTCCATTGAAGACTTTGCAACCCGAAAAGCCGATGAAGCCGCTACTGCGCGCAAGCGACTAGGAATGCCCACAGGTCTTCACAAGAACCTGGGAAAATACTCGCTCTCGCAAGCTAAAAGCAAGTATCATTACTACCAGACAGGGTACAGAACTGACGCAGCTATAGTGAGACAAGCCAAGGCTTACGTCGATCGTGTCGCGAAGATGTCAGGGCCGACGTTGAAGGCTTTCATTGAGGCTTGCTTGAGGAAGTACGATAGGGCCAAAGTCGAGCCCGGATCAGCTGTTGGAGCTGTCGCTGCCCAGTCCATTGGAGAGCCTGGAACGCAGATGACCTTGAAGACGTTCCATTTTGCTGGTGTCGCTGGAATGAGTATTACACAGGGTGTTCCGCGAATTAAAGAAATTATCAATGCCTCGAAAGTGATCAGCACGCCTGTGATCACTTGCGATCTGCACAGTAAGACCGATATCACCGCTGCTCGAGTCGTCAAAGGCCGCATAGAACAGACCTTCCTCAGGGACATCATATACTATATTGAAACTGACTGGTCTGGCGGAGGTAGCTACGTCTCCGTCAAAGTTGACTTTTACACTATAGGCCTTCTCCAGCTTGATATAACAATGGGTGATATAGTTGAAAAGATACTCAAGCAGAAGAAGCTCAAGCTCAGTCCAGTCAACCTCCGTGTCCATAAAGAGTACATGAAGATCGACTGCACACCAGGCGACAAGATCAAGCGCGGCAGCAAAGCAACAGTAAGCGAGGACACTGAAGCCTTCCTCCGTGTTCAGAACATCAAACGCATGCTCCCCAACATCCCTATCCGCGGCTACCCCGACGCCTCCCGCGCCATCATAAAAACAGACGAACACGGCAAAAACGCCCTCCTAGTCGAAGGCTACGGTCTCAAAGCCTGCATGACAACCCAAGGTGTAAACGGCATCGCCACAAAAACCAACTCCGTAATGGAAATGCGCGACGTCCTCGGCATAGAAGCCGCACGGAAAACCATCATCGATGAAATCAGCCTCGTGATGGGCGACATGGACATCGATCCCCGGCACATGCAACTTCTCGCTGACGTGATGACCTACAAAGGTGAAGTGCTGGGCATCACACGCTTTGGACTGAGCAAGATGAGGGATTCGGTGCTGCAGTTGGCTAGTTTTGAAAAGACGCCGGATCATCTTTTTGAAGCGGCGTGGCATATGAAGAGGGATAAGGTTGAGGGGGTTAGTGAGTGTATTATTATGGGGCAGAGTATGAGTCAGGGGACGGGGGCTTTTAAGGTTGTTAGGAAATTGGGGATTGGGGAGGGGGAGGGGGTTGTGGGGAGGAAGCCGTGTGTTTTTGAGGATTGCTATAATGAGCTTAGGCCGCAGAAGAGGAGGAGGGGTTGAGTATGTGATATGATATCATGATTTTGTGGGATATGATATAGGATTGCATTTGATGGGGCATGGCATGGTACGGCATATGTACGGGACTTTGCATACTAGATACCCACGGCAGGGGAACAAAATCAAATTCTATAAAATAGATCCTCAGAGGAAAAGACGAAACAGCGCTTTCGCTCAAGAACCAATTCCAAGAAAACCAACCACCACATCTTACACCCCAGCACTCAAAAACCCCATCACAGCATCTAACCTACAAATACGGCCTCACCTGCTCCTCGCTCCACTCCCAAAATTTCTCCGCTACACCCGAGCCACCCTCCTTCTCCGGCTTCATCCCCATAACAAGGTCCTTCTTCAGCGGATAGTTCAAGCGACCCCACGGTACGACTAGGAGAAATCACACAGAGTCTCAGTCATAACTCTACTTCGTAATCGTGACAATCGAGAGATGGGAATATGACTCACGATAAGCACCATTCTGCGAAGCATTCACTTCAGGGGAAAGCGCGGCGTAGAGCTCAGTGTACGCGCCGTAGATGGGGTCGCGGAGCATGTGTTTCTATAGGTAAGGGGGGAGGATTAGTGAGTTGGGTGGTTGATATGTGAGGGAATGAAGGAATGAGGGACTTACGAGCCACATGTTTACATACCAGGGCACATGTCTTTGTAAATCCGTTTTGAGACCGCCGGGGTTGAGGCTCTGTTGCAAAATTCAGCGATTAGCTTCATGTTGTTTTATTGTCAAATGAAGGAATAGATACTCACCACACTAACAATCCCCTCCCCCCCAAACCTCCTCGCAAATTCACTCGCATGATACACATTCCCCGCCTTACTAACCCCATACTTATACCACTGCCCCTTCTCCTCCCCATAATCCAACTCCCCCACCACCACCCCCCCCTTCGGCCCAAACAACTCCGCCGCATTACTACTCGTCCACACAACCCTCACACTATCCCTCGGCGCCGTCTTCGCCGTCTCAATCAACAGCGGTGTTAAAAATTTCGTAAACAGGAAAGGCGCAACGCAATTAGTTCCGAGCTGGAGTTCGTAACCTTGTTTGGTTTTGGAGCCGGGAGGGGGGATCATGACGCCAGCGTTGTTGATGAGGGCGTCCAGTCGGGTGTTTTGGGCGAGAAAGGTGGAGGCGGAGGAGGGGATGGTGGTGAGGTCGGAGAGGTCGAGGTGGAGGAAGTGGAGGGATCCGGTGGAGGAGGGGGCGCGGGTTTTGATGGTGGAGATGGCGGTGAGGGCTTTGGGTTCTGAGCGGGCGGCGATGTGGACGGTGGCGTTGTGGAGGTAGAGGATGTAGGCTAGTTCGAGGCCGATGCCTGAGGAACTGCCGGTTACGATGAAGACCTAGAGGTGGGTTAGTTGATGGGGAGGGGGGGAGGGGGGGTTAGAAGTACTTTGCCGGTTTGATCGGGCAGGTTCTTCTCTGTGAGAGTGGGAGCGGGGGGGAACACTTGGCTTAAGGCAGCACCCATGTTTTAAAGGTTTCTTGGACAAGGAGAAGAGGTTTGAAAGGCGGTGCTAAGTGAGGACAGGGAGTTTGCGATGGAGGTTGCAATTGAAACAGAAGCAACAACTGTTGTTTCGATATTATATATATTGAAACGCCTGTACTTAAAGCAAATTATCAAGCACAACAGAACAGCAGATTTACATGAGTTGTTTTATAGATATTTATAGTTAAGAAACCGCGCGAAAAGGTCAGAAAAAGGTCAGAAAAAGGTCAGAAATAGGTCAGAAATTAAGACACTTTTTGGTGGTTGCGTTACGGTGGTCTCTACTGTGACTCTGACGGGCATGGGCACAAATTAAGTCGATCCTCAGTTACCTCGCGGGCTTATGCCTAGGACTCCTATGACTCTTAAGAATCCTACAGCTGATCTGGGCGTGGGGGCAAAGATACACGGCTCCAGAGACTAAGCTTTAATTATCTCTAGGTTTTATATCAGCCCTGTGACGTAGTAATGAGCCTCGGGCTGACTACCACTGGTGCCGGTTTCTATGGCAATCCCGACTACAGAGTACATTGAACAACAAATCGCTATCGCTACCTCCCTGTCGCTGTCATTCCACGATCTACGATACTGTCCTTACTTGTTTCTCTACCTCCCACATCCCAAATGGCTCCCAAGCAACCGAGAACCGAGGGACTATTAAAGACAGAAGAGCATCGTCAAATCAACAAACAGCTAGGCAGACCTCGCAAGCACCACACCCCCATCGCGAAAAAGATTATAGCTACTAATCGCTATATAAAACAAAGAGAAACCGCGCGAGAGGTGGAGAAGGAGCTCGACATACCAAATTCCAGTGTCAGACGGATAGCCGCGCAAGCTAGGCAGCGCGCAAAAGAAAATCACCGTCCTCTTGAACATATTGCCAACGACGAAGAAGCTTCTGGTAGAGGCCGTAAGGAGGTATTTTCATCTAGTCAAGCAGATGCTCTGGCTAGATATGTCGTCTCCTGCCGCGATTGTCAAATGAAAACAGACGAGCAACATGTTGTCGACCTCGAGCTTCCAATATCGGTATCGACCTTCCAAAACATCATGCACGAGCGGTTCTTTAGTATGACGCGTTGTACATCTGAAGCCCACCAATCTTGGCAGAGTGTTGATGCTCCTATGTGACCCCCATAAGGTTATGTTCTGTCATTAAGACATTACAAACTAATGGTATCGTGAGTCCTTACTACCTGGACGAGCATTTTCTGCTCCGCACAAAAGGAGGAGCCAGCCTTCTTGCCTCCTCAAAACAAAGAAACCCTTTTCGTGACAGTCGTTACCTGTACCGTCGCACGAGTGTGGACGACATGCTGTGGGATTGACGTTGCATGAGCACTGAGCAGCGACTCTGTCGATGTATGTATGTTGCCGATGAGCGGCCAGATGCACGAACATGGCATTACAAATGGAGGATGACGCTGAGGACAGATTTCCTGGGTAAAGCATGTGCCTACATTATATATAGGTGTGCATCCGGCAGGAAAAAGGAAATAAAGAGGTTTTATAGTCGTCCCTGGAAGCTATCTACCTGGTAGCCTCAATTCACTAATTCAATCGCTACAACTTGCACTATCCACAGCCAAACATGACCTAATCCTCCTGTTCCTCCGTAAGACTATATCAATTAAAACCTCCAAGAAGCTGCATGTTCATCGACCAAACATCCCATATCTCTTTCGCCCAAAGTTCCAAAACCAAAATCCCTCCTATTCGACGTGCTACCTTAGTTAGCGACTGGTTTAGAAGACTGTTGGCCTGGGTTTGGGGAACTATATGAATATAAATTAAAAGTCATGCGAAGCAAGTTGTCAATTTACAGAAGCTTAAGTTGTTAATGTTGTTAGCGGGGCGCTTCTTAAAGTCCGCCAAGATCGGCGATGAAATAAGCCGTTCCTGGGTCTTCCAGATGGTGGCCTCATCCTTGAACGAACGCAATACTCGTACCAAATCGTCAATTCTTGCAATTCGAGTTCTCGCAATCTACTAGTAACATCGATCGTGATGCCGTAGCTCATATTGGGTGCGATTGCTCTGATCATCGTCGCTGAAGAAAGTAATAAAATATGCCGCAGGGTTCGCTTAGAACTTCGAGCTCGCTGGGCGCAAGAGGTAATGCGAACAGCAGACTTTTGGTCTGCGGTTTGGCTCCCCAGAATTCGATAAAGTGCCTGAAAGAAGCATTCCTGAAAGAAGCATTTGTGGAGCCAGACGCAGGCAATCCTATTGAGTCATACTCGTAGGTGTCGATGGCTTCGCACCTCTCAGACTGTGCTGTGCGCGGGACTTGGCGAGAACCTGTGGGCTTTTTCTCTAATCGTTGGTGAGGCATTAATTGACCACACCACAAAAGCATCGCGAATGTCTCGATACATGTCATGCCAGGTCTTCACCACTCTGTTGTCTTTTTGTTTCATGTTTAGTTTATGTGAATGCTGCGTGGTCGAGAAAATCAAGATATTCATGCTGCGAGCTTTTTTTTTGACACAGAGCACCACGAAAGACTTTTCGCAGAGTGGTGTTGTCACCATACTTTGCAAAGCCACATGAAGATCGTGCTTTTTTTGAGAAAGACAAGAAGTTCAACGGGGATGACATGTCTCCTGATGTGGGTAGAATGACAGTGGAAGATCGTAGATCGTGCAGGAAATCAAGGGTGAGTCTCGGCTGTGATTGGCTGGCAGGAGKATTTCTCTCTTTCAGTGGCTTTTTATTTTTTGCGCTGCAACGAACACCAGGAGTTGGTGCGAAAAGACTTTCTGGATATCGGCATAAATGGCAATATCCTGTTCAATCAGCAATTTGTTCGAATTCTGAGCGTGGGAACAGCAAAATCGGGAAAGAGGTCCCATAATCTTCGTTATCCTTGGTGGTGATTGCGGCCTCGCTTACATAATCAAATCAACGATGTTTACTTTCACTATAAGAACAACGGCATGCCCCGCACACGACCCGAGTCGAGTCCCTTTGCGCCCATCCATTGTCAACCTCAACCACCACTTTCGAATCCAGCTTCTAGCACCTCGTTCGAAAGCTCATCAATCAGCCTTCCAATCAATACCAATCATCTACTATGGCACTCAAGAAAACAACCAGTGCTGCGCCCGCAAAGAAGGCCGCTGCCGCCCCTCAGCATGCATCTTACAGAGGTATGTCGTCGCTGCCTAGGGGTCCACCAAGCTGTCGCAATGCTTCGGGCACGATTATATCTCGGTCGCGTACATATGCTGACATTATATTCCAGATATGATCAAGGAGGCTATTCTGGCTGTCAGTTTATTTCACCCTGCGTCGTTGATGTTCTTGATGGTTTCATTCATTTCACCATGCGCCCGGAGAAAGTTTGGCCACCACACAAATATAAACGTCTATTCAGGCAATAGAAGCTGACGCGTAATCTAAACATGCAGCTGAAGGAGCGCAATGGTAGCAGGTAAGCTTCATTTGTGTTCGTACTCGAACAAATCGCGCTTTGTTTACCACTGCGGGCGCGTTATCTTGATGGACTTTTTGCTAACCCAACCCTTTTGAACAGTCGCTCAGCCCTTAAGAAATACATCCTCGCAAACAATAAGAACATTGCGCAAGGTCCAACCTTTGACACTCAATTCAATCGCGCAATCAAGGCTGGCGTAGAGAAAGGAGAGTTTGCACAGCCAAAGGGTAGGTCTCMATTTCTGTCCCATCTTGCCGTTCATGCGCCTCATATATTGGAAACTTTGTGCCTAGTCGTAGACCTCATTGTCTATGTCTACCGGGCTTCGTATTCCCACCATTCATGTTGCTGTCATTGCGTCCATGGAGACCCAACTTGCTTTGACTCAAATGTGCGTTGATTACCTTTCACTGACACCTACTCAGGCACCTCAGGGACCGTGAAGCTGGCGAAGAAGGACGCATCAGCAGCCCCTGCTGCTAAGAAGCCCGCCGCCGCCAAGGTATATCCGCGAAGTTGGTCCTGCACAGTCTCACATGCTAACATTGGTCATCAACAGAAGGCGGCAGCAACCAAGACCAAGACCGCCACCAAGCCCAAGACAACCACCACCAAGACCGCCGCCCCAAAGAAGACTGCTAACACAAAGGCTAAGCCCGGCCCCAAGAAGGCCACCACTGCCACCAAGAAGGCCGCCGCCAAGCCCAAAGCCAATACCGGTACAAAGCGCAAGGCTAAGACACCAGCAGCTGTACGTCTCAATGCCCCTGTTTCCCATCTAAAACCATGCTAACATCTACCACCCAGGCCCCCGCCATCGTCGAAGAAAAGAAAGTCCTCGGCAAGACCAAGTCCGGCCGCGTAACCAAAGGTCCCGCCAAACCCACCAACCCAGTAAAGAAGACCGCCGCCACGAAGAAAGCACCGAAAGCAAAATCTACCCCTAAGAAGACGGCCGCGACGCCGAAGAAAGATACGCCTGCTGCGACATAGCGTTTTAGAAACGCGTCATGGCTTCGGTTGTTGTTCTAATGTTGTCAATTATGAATAGGGAGGGGGGATGGATGTGCGAGCGCTTCAATGGAGTTATGTGATCTGATCTAGGTCGCGCGACTCCGCTGGATTACTACTATTGCTGCTAGACGATGTTGTTGTGGGGAAGGGTTCGGTCTATTTGTTTGTTATTGGATAGGGAGGGGGATTAGTAAGGTCGCTGGATGATGAGGACTGGCGTTTTTTTGTGTGCTGGGTTAGCTTAGCTTGGCTTGTTTACATCTTGTGTTGTATCATATCGGGACAATAAAGACTTCACAAAAACAATCTGTTCTGGTTGCGGTACAATGTTATCTGCAACATTTGTGCTAATATTCTCTTGTTATGTATGGCGGATACCTCACTTCTTGAGCTAAATCCATCGGGTTGCTACATATCCTGGATGATGCCTCCTCATGCCTTTTTCGTTGCATGTCCTTTCCTGCGGCAACCAATGCCTTTTGAGGCACGTTCAGTGTTTCACGTGCCCCGAATACCGGCACGTTTCCGATTCACTTCTCCCACACCCTCGAGCTAGAACAACACGTGCTCTAGCGCGAGACGATGCCAATGAGCCCCCCCACCAGAGCTTTCACAGATGCCCCCTGGATCCCATTAATGACAGGTTCTAATAGCGATACTGTCCGATGGATATATGCGGTACGTGAAGCTCTTGTATGGATGGATAGATAGCTATAGATTTTGGAGTTACTAGGGTCTTGGAGTTACAAGGGTACTCGCGCCCAAGGTATTGTTGGTAGTCTTCACCCAATTGGCTCTGTGTTCGTAGATGAGTATCTTGCTGCTGCTTCCCTAATGTCCCCTCAAGCACGTTACATGCTCGTCCGTCCTTGGATTAGAAAGGTGCTGTAGGAGGACGGTCTTATGATGATATGTCAAAGGACATCTTCCTGACCCCCCTACGGGTTGGTCCTAATGGAGACATGCCATGATGCCGACAGGAGATACTGCAATGGATGAGGCGGAACATTCGTAGGGTTTGCGATTCAGGTGTGAACTAGGAGATGATTATACTCCACAGAGTACGGTTTGAGTCGAAAGATTTTCTTTCGCTAGTAGTTGATGGCCATGGAGCTGGCTACTTGTCCTTCTTGGCCTCTTGCTTTGTGGGCGCTTTCATTGGTTTGGCAGGGACTGTAGGCTCCATTCCAATCTTGTCAATCATGAGTACAAGGGGTAGAAGGATGGCCACAAGCAGGACGGCTATGTAGGTTGGATTTGCGGAGAGCCAGCTGGTGATTGACCAAGAGCCAGTCGGCGTTTCGGTGCTTGAGGAGTCCATTCTTGGGAATTGGAATGGTAGCTAATCCTATGGAGCGCGTTGAGCCGAAAGCAGAGTCTGTGAACCAGGTATGTGGTAGAAAAGGTTAGGGTGACGGCGTTGGGCTTTGTTTGTGCTGTTACGATGAAAACAGTTGGAGACATCGGGCCAAGCCTCCTCCGTAGATCCCGAGCGCCGGCCTGTCGGTAAGAATCAGGGCAAGCAATTGCAGACGATCGACTTGGAGTGGACAAATACTACCTTTCAGCTGCTGCACTGCATCTATCCAATCAATCGCCTCTCTGTTGCCTCTCCTACCAAATCTTTTCTTTGGGTGGTCCTTCATTTGCACGATCTGGCCTGGATACGCAGGCATTAACGACGCCCCAAGACCTCATCTCCCCGATTCCTAATCTCTAGACGATTTCTGGATATAGATGACGGACAAGGAAGAAGGTCAGAACCAACGGATGGACCAAGACTTGGGGTCTAGCCTATGAGCTGTAGGAGCTGAACTTGGGGCATGTTGAATGCCTCTCAATCTTCTACCACGAGCAATACGCAATGCCATCCGTGTCTAAGTACACCAGCGAGTCTGTCAAACTAGAGTCAAGTGACACCTCACCATATAACCCTCCCCATCGGGTTTCGACGGATAAGAGTCGGGAGCCTGTCTCGGATGCCAAGGCTCTGTTGTTGGAGAGGGACAAGGACAACAAGAAGGATGGAAAGATTGTCGAGGGCATTTTCCTTGGTGAATCGAATGGAGTAAATTCTAGCCTACAATCATTACCAAATGGAAGGACAAGTGATAGCACCACGGATAGCAGGGGAAAGACACATTCGAGGGATGGCAGTATCTACTCTAAGGTCAACGGTATTGGTGTACTTGGAGAAGGCGAAGTTCCTAGTCCTGAGAGAAAACATGCAATGTCAAAACCCAACGCTATGGAGACAGCAGCCTTTCCAGCGCCAATCACAACCAACGGTGTACCGAAGACTCCGCAAAATGGTCAAACCCCAAAGGTGTATCACAGGGGACACGCCAGAGCTCATTCGGCTTCAGCTCCACAAAGTCCACAAAGGCATGACTTACAACCGACATATCTGAATAGTATTGAGACCTCACCATCTACTTCACAGCCGCATTTGGTATCGCAGGATGCGCTACATGGTTCTAAGAGCAGATTCTCATCGCCTCCTGTCCTCCCAAATACCAATCAAGCTCCTGCCGCGTCATCAGGAACCTCCTTACATCCTACCGCACCTCGTTTACACCATCGACACACTTTGGAAGTACCCAGACTCTCAACGAGCCGAACATCTCGTGACTTCTCATATCCGGGGACCGCAAGCGAAGGGAGTGAAAGTGGCCGCTTTTCTCCAACGTCTCGAACGCCTCGAGCATCTAACACATTAGCACGAGTGCCTACACGATCTATACAGTCCGATATGTTTCTCGATGAGGTCCCTGCAGAGAGCGAGATAGCGAAGTGGACGGAAAACGTCAAGCAGAAGAGAGCGAGTAGAAGGAAAAGAAAGGAGGAAGAGGAAGATGATAGAGTGGTCGTTGGAACAAAAGTTGACATGAACCATGTCAATTGGGTTACGGCTTATAATATGTTAACGGGCATAAGATTCACAGTTTCAAGGACAAATGCTAAAATAAATCGGGAGCTTACAGACGCCGACTTTGACGCGAGGCACAAGTTTTCGTTCGACATGTAAGGATCTCTCTGCAATTCTCTGTCTGCTGTCACTGATGATCTGAAAGCACGGGTAACGAACTGACACCCTCTGCTAAATACGACTTTAAATTCAAGGACTATGCGCCTTGGGTGTTCCGTCACCTAAGGGCGAAGTTCATGCTAGACCCTGCAGATTACCTAATGTCGCTCACGAGCAAATACATACTGTCAGAACTTGGTTCTCCAGGCAAAAGCGGCAGCTTCTTCTACTTCTCTCGAGACTACAAATACATCATCAAGACCATCCACCACGCCGAACATAAGCTCCTTAGGAGGATTCTGCGGGAATACTACGCACATATCGAAAAATATCCCAATACCTTGATTTCTCAATTTTACGGCCTTCACCGAGTCAAAATACCCTACGGACGGAAAATACATTTTGTCGTTATGAACAATCTGTTCCCTCCACACCGAGACATACACCAAATGTTTGATTTGAAGGGATCGACCATTGGGCGGGAGTATAAGGAGGAATTGTTGGCGAAAAACCCGAGAGCCACATTGAAAGATCTAAATTGGTTGCGAAGGAACTACCATTTCGAATTTGGGCCTACAAAGAAACGTCTGTTCATCGAACAGATGAAACATGACGTGGCGCTTCTTCAGAGACTTAAGATCATGGATTATTCTCTGCTTGTTGGCATCCATGATCTAAGCAAAGGCAACGACGAAAACGTTCGAGACAAAACTCTCCAGGTGTTTCAGCCAGGTGGTGATGGCAACAACGAGCCGCAAATCAACATGCTCACGCGGACCCCTTCAAAGCTAGAGAACGCGAGACAAGCTAGGCAACTCCGGCAGATCATCAAGAAGGAGAAACCAGTACCAATCGATAAGACAACGAGCAAGATGCCAGACGAGATTCTGGAGGCACGGAAGGACTTCATCTTTTACAGCGATGATGGTGGCTTCCGAGCTACCCATGAAGATGACTCACCCGGTGAAGAGATATACTATCTTGGTATCATAGACTGCCTGACACATGTAAGTGGAAAACGGCTGGTCTACCTGCAGAGCTATAGCTGATTGAAATATAGTACGGCTTTATCAAGCGTGCCGAAAACTTCTGGAAAGGCATGTCGAACAACAAATCCCTGATCTCTCCAATACCACCGGAAGGTTACGGCGATCGCTTTGTGAAATTCATTAGCGGTCTCACTATGACAAAAGAAGAACAGGAACGGGAAGCCGAAAGCAGGGATCAGCATGATGGCTCTATAGACACAACACGGCATTCACGAAAGTCGACTGACAACAAAGTCGTCCAAAGGGCGGAGAAGCAGGCACATAAAACGGAAATGGAAGGCGCTTCCGAGGAGCCTCAGCACGATAGGACAAGAAGTGCAATGCGCAGTTCATCTGCAGAGCGGAGTCAAGGCGTGCAAGGGTCGACTCTACCTGTCGTACAAGAAGCAGGAGAGGCGGGAAGCAGAGAGGATATTCCTCTTGCCGAGAAAGCGGATGAAAAACGTCCAGAAAATGCGCATCCAATGCACGAGAGACAGCTACCAAAACATTATCAAGATGGTGACGAGCAGCTTCTTTCTCTTCCGGAGTTTAATCGACTGAGCATGGGCCTGGGCATGTCGAAGTCTACCGTTGCAGGCGCTGATAATTGAGCTTGGAGGTACGGTTCTCCTTTGTTAAGATACCCATTTATATATCATGTAAGCGTAGCATAAGGCGTTGTTCTTTGTAAATGCCAGGAAGGGTTTGGCTCCTATTTGGGAATGAAGCCAGGAAGGCAGCAGCATGCCTTACATTTCTGCCAGGCATAGAATTATTATTATCCAGCTTCTCACAGATAAGATCCATCAACGCATTGCACAAATCAAATTTTCTTGCATGAGCATATCACGCTAGAAGGGCCTCAAGTGTCATGGTCTTCGTCTTTGCCTGGCCAAAGAATTTGTCTCTTCAAGACCGCCCGTGCATGAGCTGTCATCACAAAGAGCCACATCATGACTTGCAACACTGTTGTTACGGTTCCCACCCACAAAATCGCCTGACTCCCAATTGCCGCCCCTATATCGATCATGGCAATTATGAAACCAGTGTTTGGAAATACAAGTGACCACCACGTCTACATACGCCGTCAGATTGACTCCATGACTGCTTTACGGATGTTACTCACAAGGTGAAATCTAATCTGGCGCAAACCACATAGAGTGGCTAGCAAAGAAATACAGAAGAAGAACAGTGAAAGTGTCCAGAGCACAATAGCCGAAAACACAGCTACTATCTTGAGCACTTGAGCAGTCGGAACATCTATAGCACCCACAACATACGTTTGTGGAAAGACCTTTATGGCTGCATTCGCCATGCCAATGAATGCCAATCCAGTAAACGATGGCGGGCCAACAGATATAAACATGCCTGGTCTCATGTTCGGGGACGGTAAACCACTCGACATCAATCGCCCGATGTAATTGCTATACATAGCGAGAGAGACCAGGATGCCAAGACCTTGAAAGGTCGTTCCTGCAATAATAATTGGGATTGCGAAATGTGGGGGCTGCGAGGGCGAGATTACGGCAGCAACGGTACCGCTAAGCATGACAGGGAAAACAGGAAGAATCCAGGCAGGGGTCATTGAATGGAGGGTTAGCGGTTTGCCAGTGAAGAGCAGGTGGTATTGCAAGACTGCTGTTGAAAAAGTTATGGCTACGTACATCCAGAAGAGGATGCGGAGGGTCGTTATCAGCCATGGGCCGGTAGAGGGGACGCCATAGAGTTGAATGCCGGAAAGGAGGGTTGAGATTGTGAGGAAGAAGGTCTATAGGCATGGTTAATTGGAGGGGGAATAGCGCTTATGTGGGCGGCACGTACTGGAATGAAGAGGCTTTCGGTTTGGTGGTAGATTGATTGGGTGAAGGTTCCAGGGAAAAGGTAGAAGCGAGTCAGGATGAGGGAGGTGAGAATAAAGAAGAGCACCACGTCAAGGATGAAGACAATAGTTCCGATTGTTGTCAAGCCATAGAATCGATGAGGAGTGACTGCTAACAACAGGGCAATACCACCGGTACTCATAGTAAGGGTGAACCATCTTTCCGTATCATTAGAATTGATAAAGTAAGGAAGTAACCGGAATGCCTTCAAAAGGGGTCGACGTACGCCCAAGTGAAGTGATGGATACGTTCTCTTAGAGGAATAGGACCACCAGGTCCTGGTTCTTTCCGTTCCATGTTTCTATATAACCAAGACCTGCCTCGTGTTTGGACAGCCTTCCAGGCTCAGGAAGAAAGCACCCTTCAAATGACTAGAATACAGCAAACGCCTGTTAACAACTCTTCAAATCTTATTCTATTCTTATTGATCTTCATTAGGCCAGATCAAATGAGCTTTTCGTTCTATTGGTACGGTTATTCAACAGGAAAACATCGAACAAATCAGTATTTTGGAGGTGTTCTCGATTCTCTCCAAGAACATGAGTCGGACACCATGTACCATTCCAGAAGATTCGATGTTAACAGTCTGGAGCACGCTCCAAATCGAGTGTCGGGKGTTTTATTGTAGKGTATTATTGCACACTCGCTGACCAATGTGAACAGTGACTAGACATATTTTGTTGTTGTGCTACTATTTTGCGTCATATATTTCCGCCCTTGCCGCCACCAGCGCCTCCCAAAATAGACTTAGCGCTTGTTCATGTCCCACCAAGCAAAGCCTTACCGTGACCTGCTCTCGCTGACCGTCGCACCCTCCGCCTCTTCTCCTTCTTCATATCACCACTTCAACTCAACGCTCGCCCTACCCAATATACAAGTACAAGATGGCTCTCAAGCGTATCAACAAAGAACTCACAGATCTCGGCCGGTATGTTCCTGACTTTGGGGGTCGTTTGGCGGCAATCTCGAGCCAGCCTGAGATCAACGCAGGCATCATTATACAGCCAGAGCACGCAGGACTAATGAGGAATTCATAGTGATCCCCCTTCATCATGCTCAGCAGGACCCATCGGCGATGATCTGGTACGTTCACCTTCTCGGCACAGAGTTGAAGCGACCGATGCTCTTCGATTGCTGTGCCCCGCTTGTTCAAACGTGGGTCTAGGATTACATGCTGACGCTCTTTTTTGCGGTATAGTTTCACTGGCAAGCAACAATAATGGGACCTGTACGTTAAGCCTTATCGCTGCTACTGCTGCTCGCTTTGGAGACATCACTCTTTTCTTTGTCCGAGGACGTGGGGTACCGGTGGGTTCGTGCATGCTAACCCAAAAGCACAGGGTGACAGCCCATACTCGGGAGGCGTTTTCTTCCTAGCCATTCACTTCCCGACCGATTACCCTTTCAAACCTCCAAAGGTCAACTTCACAACCCGCATCTACCACCCCAACATCAACTCCAACGGCAGCATATGTTTGGATATCTTGCGTGATCAGTGGAGCCCTGCTTTGACCATCTCAAAAGGTAGCTTTTTCCATACACGTTTTGGGGACAACGGAAGTTTTCATGTGCTTGGACCTAGGACTGATGTTGTTTGTCACAGTGCTTCTCTCCATCTGCTCGATGCTCACGGACCCCAACCCCGATGATCCCTTGGTACCCGAGATCGCCCATGTCTACAAGACCGATCGTTCAAGGTACGAATCTACGGCGAGGGAGTGGACTAGAAAGTACGCCATTTAGGAGACGGACGAGAGGAACGAAATTCGAGAGGGCAGGGAGCTAGCTCAGGTCCATTCTGATGGAACAAGATTCGTAAACGCTAGCTCTACATGGCATATAAATCACGCATCATCAACGACAAGCAGTGAGATGGTTTCCTATTTCATTTGTCCACGACTCCCGGGTTAGCACTGCAATGGGGTTGAATATTGCGAGTAGTTACTCATGCATTGAATTCCGATACATGGTCGAGCGTTAGGAGTGTATTTAAGGTAGCAATGATTGCCATTGCATGAATTTCTTTGACATGAACTTCTTCACTGTTTGAATAACAATCGTAGGCAGTCTGAGGCTGCGCTGATGGACCGACAGACCAACCGATTATCAGATTGCCGATAAATCATCATTGCACATGCTAAACTGATATATTAGTAAAGTTGGTTCCTAAGGACCTCGAGCGACTGCGACTTCCATGGACGACGGACCTACACCGTGTTAAATTGGGAAGTTGCACTTCCCATCAATAACGTCTTCACAAGCACTGCCCTCTACACTTTCTTCGATATAATACATCAGGCCTAGCGAAAATTTCTTCGCTATATGCCAATAGTGCTGTAATTTCCTTAAGTCACCACACATCTGCTAGTTGCCAATCTTCTCCTTTCCCAACATTACACGCATCAAGCATTGCCATTAGCACCCAGCCTTGACACCTTGATGTACATCTACCGCCGGAATGTCTAATCCGCAAAGTGCCCAGGAGAGAATTCATACGGATATGGATCTACCAAAATCCCATACTATGTTGGCTGCCAGCATGGTAGCTAAGGAGGGCACATATGAATCCACATGGAGGCACACACTGAAATCCAATGGTCCTACAATCATTTCTCAGCTTTTGCTTGCCATCTATCTCCTGGTTCAATGCACAGTATTCGCGCACGGCCTTTATTACTACTTAGGAGAAGATTTCGTCACCGCAAATTCGATCTTCAGCTACAGCTTTCCAATCGCAAGCGCCGCTGGGTTAGCCCTTCACCTCAACCTTGTCTTGATCATGATTCCCCCATGCCGCACACTGATCTCGGTGCTAAGACGTACACCTTTGGACCGGATAATGGGCTATAGTAGTCGGTTCTCGTTTCACCAGATCACAGCTTGGACTATGGTTCTTTTCGCCTGGATCCACACCATAAGCCACTGGTGCAACTTTGCCCGATTAGCTACGAGGGACAGGCAAGGATTCAAGGGATTCTTATTGCTGAATTTCGCCACCGGACCAGGGTTATCCGGTCATCTGATGCTTGCAGTATTAATGCTTATCGCGGTCACTTCTCATAACGGAACAGTGTTCAGACAATTCTGGTTCTTCCATCACTTGTTCTACGTACTGTTCATCTTATGGTCCGTCCATGGTATTTTCTGTATGATCAAGGCAGATAAAGCACCTGTATGTGCTGGTCTGGTTCCGTTCTGGAAGTACTGGGTATATGCGGGGTTCTTCTACGTGTCGGAACTTATACTCAGGGAGTGGCGTGGAAGGCGCAGATCATCCATCTTAAGAGTGATCCAGCATCCCAGCAACGTGCTCGAAATACAAATTAAGAAAGGAAAGACTACCGTGGGTGTTGGACAGGTAGGACGTAATTTGCGTTCTGTTTTGCAATTTCGAGGAGGCTGACACTGTGGACTCCAGTACAAATACCTGTGTTGCCCTGAAATCGCTCTCTGCCAGTATCGTCCATACGCCTTGACCAGCGCCCCCGAAGAGGATTATTTAGCTATCCATATACGTTTCGATAAAGTGCACACCAAGTCTTTGGCGAAAGCACTTGGGTGCAAATTCGAACAGGCCAAGGATCGCAAAAGACCGTTTGATGAAACCATTTTCGACATAGATAGCGCGAGCTTGAATGTAGATCCTGCCATCAGAAGACCATTGCCACCAGTGTTCATTGACGGCCCATTTGGGGGTGTTTCGAAAGACATTTTCCAATTCGAAGCTGCGTGGATATGTGTCTTTGGCAAGGACGTGGAACCCTACGCATCGATCCTCAAAAGCGTGTGGTACCGCATGAACTATTCTATCCAGCCGTGCTGCCTACGCAAAGTTTACTTCTTCTGGGAGTGCGAGGATTTCAGGTCCTTCGAATGGTTCGCTTCATTGCTCAAAGCCATAGAAGCGCGTGATATGGACGAGAAAATCGAGATATACACGGTAAGTAATTACAGAGTTGAGGTCATAAAAGACTAACGTTGTATAGTATCTTCATACAGAAGACGCTACCCGGATAGCTACCAAACTTGAGGAGAGCAGAGACATCACCGATGGACTTCGGGTTCCTACAAGGATTGGTATACCTGAATGGAGGGGTGTTCTTCACACTATCGCTCAGAATCACGCCCCAGGTACCGCATGTTGTGTTGCCGGTAGTACTCACAGTCGCTTTAGTCTACATTGTGGCACTCTGAGCCAATGTGTCTTTGACAAAGCCAGACCATCTGGACATTGAGATACCCTTGATTGAGTAAAGGTGGTGTCAAAATTCTATATAATTGCAAAGTATTATGCAGAATGCATTCAAACTTGTATATACTAGCATCGTTGACTAGACCGTTGCCGTTAAGTAGTAACATTGACCCTTGTTATAGCCAGTATCGGTTTGCCGTTGACATTACTATGACTTCGTCTGCTGGCAGTCCAGATAAGGCAGCAGCCTGGAGGCTGTAAGGAAACCTTACGCTAGTGGACTAGTGGCTACCCTGAAAGCGGTTGACCGTTTTGTGTGGAGTTCAGAAGCCTTGAGAACCTGGAAAACACTAAACCACCACAACTCTCAAAAACAACAACACCGCTCAAAGCAATCTCTAGCCGAGTCAAGCACTTACGATTGTTATGCCGCATTGATTGGCTAAAGCCATATACTTACCATCGGTCCCAGAAGCTCCTCTGTGCGACCTCTGTCACAGGCAGCTCAACACTATCTCTCGCTCATACAACTCACGCGTGCCAACACAAAAATACCTGAAATTGTTTTCTCGGGACATCTGGGATTAGAATACCTCTTCTCACCAATTTTACCATCTGCGTGGACCATCGGGATTGTCGGTGCTGCAGGGTGCCCTGCACATTTTTGCACCAAACACATGAACTGGTCACGTTGACGATCTCGATCTGGTCACAACTACTTTAACTAGATAAGCCGAGTAATCTGTTTTGTGCAGCTTGCTTCATCATTTCTCCACGTAAAATCTCATCTATCATTGCACCTACAACCTCATGCCAGGATGGCTTCATCGTTGGCAGACCAAACAAGCCAGATGAAGATCAGGTAATTTACAACCACCTCCATCGACCCTGTCATACCGCTTGCTGACATCTAATGCAGTGATGGCCCCTCCAACAAGAATGCGAACACCACCTCAAAAAGCATCAGCAAAGACACTCGACCACAGACAGAGGTGCACAGTAGCAGGTTTCACTTCTGTGGGATAAGAGCTAAATAATGTTATAGGATGTCACGAAGACTAAAGGCCTAGAATTTGAAGATTTTGCACTTAAGCGAGACCTCCTAAAAGGCATTCATGCGGCAGGGTTCGAAAAGCCTTCGCCCGTCCAAGAAGAAACGATCCCAACTGCCTTGATGGGACGAGATATACTAGCAAGAGCGAAGAATGGTACCGGAAAGACTGCCGCGTTCCTCATACCGACTCTGGAGAGAATAGAGCCAAATAATCAAAAGACGCAAGCCCTGATCTTGGTGCCCACTAGAGAGCTGGCTTTACAAACATCGCAGGTCTGCAAGACCTTGGGCCAGTACCTTGGTATCAATGTCATGGTTACGACTGGTGGTACTGGTCTCAAGGATGATATTATTCGTCTGAATGAGACTGTACATGTCATCGTTGGCACACCTGGTCGGATAGCAGATCTAGCAAGGAAGGAGGTCGTCAAGCTTGACGAATGTACCACTTTCGTCATGGACGAAGCAGACAAACTACTTTCACCCGAATTTACACCCACAATCGAGCAGTTGCTCGGCTTCCATCCCAAGGAACGCCAAGTCATGCTCTTCAGTGCCACCTTTCCCCATGTTGTGAAGCACTTTAAGGTACGTTACGCTCTATGATGCTTTGGAGATTTGCTCATCGTCCCTAGGACAAACATATGGACAATCCTTACGAAATCAACCTCATGGACGAGCTCACGCTCAGAGGCATAACACAGTACTACTGCTTCGTGGAGGAAAAGCAGAAAGTCCACTGTCTCAACACTCTCTTCTCAAAACTGCAAATAAACCAATCCATCATCTTCTGCAATTCTACGAATCGAGTGGAGCTGCTGGCTAAGAAGATTACTGAACTGGGATACTCCTGCTTCTACTCTCATGCTAAGATGCTACAACACAACCGTAATCGGGTATTCCATGACTTTCGCAACGGTGTATGCCGCAACCTTGTTTGTTCTGATCTTTTGACTCGTGGAATCGATATTCAGGCTGTCAATGTGGTGATCAATTTTGACTTTCCTAAGAACGCGGAGACATACCTTCATCGTATTGGTCGATCTGGACGTTATGGACATTTGGGTGTGGCCATAAACCTGATCAATTGGGAGGATCGCTTCAATTTGTACAAGATTGAGCAAGAGCTTGGCACCGAAATTGCACCTATTCCACAATCCATCGACAAGAAGCTTTATGCCTATGACTCCCCCGAGAACATACCTCGCCCACAAAACAAATTTGGTGCAGAACGAGAACCCTCCGGCCAAGGACAACGCTCCGAAAGGCCACAGCAACGGAATGATCGTGGCCCTGGAAATGCCTCCAATGGGAGCTATGCAGGTCGTTCTAACGGCCGTGGTCAACAGCAGAGCAATGGATCGAACACACAGACTAATCACCGTTACCCTGGGCAAGCCAATGGTGGTCAAAGGGGACCGTCAAAAAGCTTCCAGCAACAATACCGCGAGAATGGATCTACGCCGCAACCCCAATAGGGTGACTTGTCACAATCTTACCTTCTCCAATTTTGACCCCGCTTTGCTTCTTAGATATCTACACTCGCTATTACTAGCCGCAATCACCATCTCGGCACCAAATCACGACCTTCTATGCTGTACATATTCACCAAAACACCACTTTCCTCTCCGTCTTACAAACGCGTCAACCGCGAGTTTTCTTTGAGATGTACTGCCTCTGAGCTTCGGTATCATAGGTGGTATCAGGCTGGATTTAGAGACGTTGTAAAAAGAAAGGCGTTCGGAGCATGCATTTTATATCCTTAAGGCGTTTGCACTGGGACGATATCCATGGTGCATGCTAGTTCCTGTGGCAGCAGGTTTGCTTCGCTACGCCGGGTTTTCCACACGGCCTTGATATTCCTTCGATCTTGACGCTCACGACGACGAGGACGGTAATGGCTCCTCAAACCTCCAAGTTATCATTGACATAGCACCACGGACCCTCTATTCCTACCTTATCAGGACTATCCGATCCACTACACCACGCACATTCCTCCAACTCACTCCCTCACTAATCTCCATACTCGAACCTGGCCATCATATCGAGGCCTCTTATCCAGCCTTTTTTCATGTTGAGAGCAATGGAATTGGTTCACCATTGCCTGGATTCAATCTCGTCTACCGTCTACTCTACCCATAAGGGAAACGATGGTGCCTGACGACTCTTGCCGTTCCTTTATTTGCACAAGAAGTTGTATGCGTTGGCAGACGACCAAGGAAATGCTTGCAAAACGGAAGAAGAAAAATGCACGAAAACAAAGTAGGAGGCACAAGGTCTGTCAAGGATGGAAACAGGCCTGCGAATTAGCAACTTGAGTTTTGGCTAGCAATAGCGCAATGCAACATTGTTGTCCTCTGATGCAGCTCCCCGATGCAACTTGAACATAACTAGAGCCTCTCGTATGCCTGATATGGTATCTGAGCCCTTGCGTATGCAGAGTAATGTACATCAAAAGCCAAGTTGTAAATCCCTCATGTTGGGACCCCTCACCCCACCCCAAACCCCCCAACGCCCCTGAGGCCCTCCAAAGATCCAGCTTCCTCACTGTCCCCAAGTCAATCAACAAGCCAAATGCTCCCCAAGCATCCCAAACAGCACACATCATTCTCCCTCCTCCGGCGGCGCATCCGTAAGCGGCACATACCTCACCCCAAAACTCTTCTCCCTCACGATCGATCCATCCTCCTTCTTATCAATAACCCAAATATACTGACTCCCCTCTCCCACCGGAATAAACAACCTCCCCGGCCGTCTCAACTGCTCTATCAACACAGCATGTGCCTCCTTCGCCGCCGCGCCTACATGAATAGCATCCCACCCCTCCGTTACCCCATCCTCCTTAAACCCTTTCCTCCCATCCCCCTTGACCAATTTCACCCGCCCGCTCTTTAACCATTCCCGGCCCTGTTCGCTTTTCTGCATGTTTGAGGTGGCGAGATCGACGAGACCTTGGATGTGATCGATGCCGACGACGTGGCCTTGGGGGCCGATTAGGGCGGCTAGAACGGCGGTTAGGTAGCCGGAGCCGGAACCGATGTCGAGGACATGGGCGGTGGGGTGGAGGTAGGGGAGGAGGGACTCGAGGGCGTGGGCGTGCATGTGCGGGGCGGATATTGTGGCGGAGTATCCAATCGTTTGGGGGGAGTCGGTGTAGGGAGCGTAGGGGGCGTAGTGGGCGCGGTCGACCTGTGAGGGGCAGGGGGGTTAGTTGAGTATGGGAGGTTGTGTGGTGCGAGTAAACATGATGTAGATTGGTGGAATTGGCTAGACCGTAGTGTAGAGGAGGTAGAGAGAGGATGGTCGTACTGATAGCATGGCATTTTTGACACGCTCCGATGTTATGAGGCCATTGCTTGCGAGGTTCTTGATTAGCCCTGCGTTCGAGGAACCGGAAGATAGCCAGGCCATGCTGTCTGAATTGTGAGGAGGGCCGCCCGTGAATTGATTGTAGCTGAAGTAAATAGACAGTAATGCGAGTAGTAAGGGGAAGAGCTGGCAAACTGTGTTTCGAGGAATGCTGATGGTGTTTAAGGATGTGGTATAGCTGGTGGCGATAACAGTGTACTGCTATTGTGGAAAGTCGAAGAGTTCTGGAGCTGTGACTGCACTATGACTTCAAGCGGCCGCCCCACTAGCGGGGAAGGGATCCGCGCGCATTACGATCCCCAGAGCTGTGGGCGCCCAAAGCTCTAAGAATTGGAGCACAAGAAGCTCTCGTGTATGTTTGCGTGGTACCGTAGAGGGCAAACGTCAATGTTTCCATCGTAATGGGGTATTTCGTCGTACGCAGTGAAGCTCTAGATATACTGGCGCTCGGGATCGAGTCTATCTAATCCCTCTATTGTTTTCTCGTACCTGTTGTTGTTAGCCACTTGCAGCCTCATGCTTTGATTATACTTGCATGGTGAATACAATTCCTCCGCTCAGTATTAGTCGAGCCAGACGCGGTACGGCTCCCGACCAAAAAGTCAAGATACCCTCCTGCTTAAAGATCTTTGCGGCACAAACAAAACTATTCTTGTATTCTTTTCGTGCCTCTATCGATTGCATACTGTTGAACATTTAGTACGCCTTGTAATTACAGTAGCATGGTATTTGACTTACCGTGTTTTGATGGTATCCAGAGGCTGAGTTACATACCTGGCAAACGTCAGTCTCTCATGCTTTTGGGCCCTTTATATCCACGTACACTGTGATTAGACCAGCGAGGCCGCCTATTCCAAACGTGCTTATTGTTCCAAGTTTCTCTCCTGGAGCAACATATCCTTGGGCAAACTGCTTGATCGTTGTATAGCTTCCAAATCGTGTGGCCGAGTTGGCCGCTTGACGTGCAGTAGTAGGCACGAAACCTTGGAAAAAGCCTCTTATACCTCGTTCTCTGAATATTATACCAGAACCATGCAGAAAGCCTCGCATACGTGGGTTTGCTGACTTGCGGTCGTCAATTCTATGATCAACAGTCATTGTCAGCTCAAGAGCCACCGCTGGCATTCGCTCCAACGCACAATGTAGTCTTGATGCTCTCGAACGGCGTGACAGCCAGTAAAGATTCCGTAATTCCAGCTCCAAAACCTGCTATAACCGTCCTTGGTCCCGAAATATTGCCGGCTTCGTCTTGTAAGAGGGTCTTATATTGGTCGAAAGCGACGAATCCTGTGTTCACTTAGCCCGGTCCCATTCGTACCAAGTACCACGCTTCCGTACTTATGCCAGCTTTCAATGAGTTCCCAATTATCAATGTAGTGCATCCTGCGTACCAAGCTTTACCGAATGGCGGCCACCCGAGCTTTTGTCCGTCTGGTAATCGTCGATTGAGCTGGGTTCTGGTTTTTGCGACTGCATAAAAAGATCAATTGAGACACAGTCGCCATTAGGATCTCAACCTACATTCAGCGGGGTATGTGATAGCTGAAAAAATAAAAGTCAGCGCAGTAACATGTCGCCGGTTGTGCTGGTCGTACCAATCTCTACAGCTCCGGCTGTAGAGCCTGCAATGATAGAGCGCAATGCACTTGGCTGAATAGGTCAGCGGCAATCCTGATACTTAGGCCTCGAAGCAGTTTACCTTTTGCTTCTTATCTGAACTTGAAGTAGCCATAATGAGTATCGGATGTGAAGCTGTTGCTATTCCTAGACTTTCTCTGGTTCACATCTCTGAATTGTTCGGCGGCAAGATTTTCCTAGCGTCAAAATTTCTCTAGCAGAGCATCATCAAACACTGCAAGCTGCAGGACCGCTACATAGCACACAATTCCACCATGATGTCTCTACGAAGCTTCTCCCGAGCTGTACCTCGGTCAATCCCTAGAGTAGCTGCACAATGCCATTCCAGAACACTGTCTACTATCTCACCCTTCCGCCGTACTTCGTTACTTCAACAAACATGCAAGGCGATGTCAATACCGAGGTTTGCTGCCTTCTCGACCTCACAAGCAGCACGGGAGAAAGAAGGCCAAGGTATGAGATTACCCTATTTTATTGGGTCATCATCGCTAACGCAACATTTAGTCGACCAAGAGCTCTCAGCAAAGATAGAGTCCGAGCTAGAAGTGGAAAGGGAGATGCGCGATTCAGAAAATCTCCCTTCAGTCATCACAGATTACCTTAACAGCAGCTCATTCGAAGTAAGATCTCCACCCCATCTATTTACTCAGCTACTAAGCAATCTCAGCTCCACGACACCCCAGGCCAAGAAGAAGTCGTCCTAACCCGCAAATTCGGCGACGAAAAGTAATCCCCACCCCTCACCCATGACCTCTCACCCCCCTTCTAACCCTCCCCAGCATCCGCGTAAGCTTCTCCATCGCCGACCTCAACGCCATGGACCAAGACCCTGACAACGACCCCTACAATGACGACCAAGCCCTCTTCGACGAAGACACCCCCGAAAACGCCCAATCCGGCGGCGCCCACACCAAAGGCGCCATCAACACCGGCCGCACAAAAGGCGGCAACATCAACATCGCTCCCGAAGACCGCATCGCCCCTGCCGACCGCGAAGAACTTATGGATGACGAATCTCCCGCTTCCGAAGATGAAAATACTGAACCCTCCTTCCCCTGCCGCGTGAACGTCACTATTGAGAAAAAAGGCAAAGGATCACTGCAGATTGAGACGACGGCGCAGGATGGGGAGATAGTGATTGAGAATGTGTTTTACTATAAGAAGCCTGAACTGGCGGAGGCGAAGACGGCGGAGGCGGATTGGAAGAGGAGAGGGTTGTATGAGGGCCCGCCGTTTGCGAATTTGGATGAGGATTTGCAGGTTTTGCTGGAGAGGTATTTGGATGAGCGGGGGGTGAATACTGCGTTGGCGATGTGGGTGCCGGAGTATATTGATTTTAAGGAGCAGAGGGAGTATCTGAATTGGTTGGAGAGTAAGTCGTCCTATTTCTCCCTCTCTGCATGACTCGGTTCTTCCTGAATTAACTAACAAATTTTGGCAGATGTGAAGACATTTGTAGATGCGTAAGCTTAAGGGCTGGGCTGTATCTCCTGTTTTCTACCTTGTACTTACAAACAGCACTTTTCCACTCTGAGCGCCTTCGCAAAACTATATATAATCTTGTACTCTATCAACGAACGGTCCTTGTGCTGAATCTAGTATTGCGTCTCGCAAACAGTATATCAAGCACAAACAACGCATATCAGAGCCCAAGATTTCAAGAATAATAATTACTCAAGACTCTGTTACCTACACCAGCTATTGCATGCAGGATACTATCCATCCTCCCTCCCGCTCATCCCCCCTGCCCATCATCCCAACACACACTCGCCCTCGTCACTATCCTCTCGCCATACCCCCTAACACCCATAACGGGATAGATACCTCGTCAGATATCGAAGGTTACCTGAAAGGGGCGTGGAGGTTGGTAGTAGTTTATTTCTTCGTTGGGATTAGGTGAGGTGCTGAATACAAGGAGAAACAAGGATCTGGGTGGTGAAGGGAGGTTCAAGGGATACTGGTGTGGGTAAGTGGATGGGTCCCTCGACTTTTGGGTAGATGGTTGTGGACTTGTGCGTTAAAATGGTCGGATGGTAAAACTGGAGATGAGATGGGTTGGGTGGTCGAAAGGGTTGGGTCTTCAGCTTCGCGTGGGTGTTGGCCTGCCCACTGCTGTACTGAGTTTGTGGGCTATGATGGGAGAATACGATGTTTTGAAGTTCTAGAGTTCTCTTGTTCTATATACTTTTTCTATTCTGCGATTTTTGGTTATGGTCCGAGTCTGTGGCCAGCGTTCTTTTACCCTTGGATTAGCTTTTTGGCTGGGTTCTAGTTTGCTGTATTTGAGGGAAGTGGTGAGAATTCCATGAATGCTTGACTCCTCTCACTTACGTGGACGGTGGGTGAGTTCATGGACGCCTTATCTCGCATACTTGAGTCTTTCCAGTCATTTGGTATGGCGTGGGGCCGATGTGTCTCCATTTCGCTTCGCTGGCGTAATTGGAGGGTCGCTGAATTGTTGGTTTGGCGTAGAGGCTGATGGGTTTTTATATGGATGTTCATGGATGAGGACTAATGGGGCTTCATTTGATTGATTTGCATGGGAAGTATGTGTCTTTTAGATTGTCGTGTCCGTGCCTCCAAAATCGTCGCTGAGCATGGTAGGTTCTGATTCCACAGCTGCCCGTGTCCTTGAACGGAGCCCTGGCTCGGTATTCGAGTTAGGATCTCTAGTACGAGACCATTAAGGGCTCTCCCCCGGGCCCCCAATTCTCTCAGTCTCAATTCTGGAGATGTTTGGCCGTTGCCGTGTTTCAGTAATATTATTGACATTTGTATTAGTAAGGATATGCAAACTCTTGAGTTGGAAATATTTAGGAATGACTAGAGGTTGTTGAAGATGAGAAAGAGAGAAAGTGAGAAAGTCACGTAGGAACGAGGAGCATCTGAGGAAAACCATACATCATGTCAAGAATTGTAATCATCCCGTGAGCATGTGGTCTTTGGCGAATGATTGTGGTGACGATCTTGCCCAAAGTTGACATTGAGCAATTACTTGATAAAGCCATAGTTTGAGCAGTATAAAGAGCCGTGTGAAACGAGACGTCGAAAACAGGACCAGGGGAAATCACAACAAGGCAGTATCGTCTCTGTTGAAAAATCCATTTGCAAATTCTTAAAGATTATATGTGTATATGTATTCAAGAATCTAGCTTTACTAGAGTGAGTAATTCATAACTCAAAAGCGCCAGACAGCTCAGAGCTTGCTGCTCGGTGCACAGCAATCGCCAACCTTTCCTTCCACACTCGACTGCATATGCCTCTCAGTGACTTCTGTGCTTTTGTTAAATTCCTGATTACTCGGCGGGACATCCAGCGCTGGATTCTTATCAAAGAAGTTGACCGGCTTGAGTGACACCTTGATAATCTCGCAAGGCATGACTGGGAAGTCTTCAATTCTCGTGACATGCTGAAGACCAAATTGTATCCACACAACGATGTCATCATCGACGACATTCTCTGTGCGGTTGGCCCACGCACGAACGCCGGCGCCGCCACGAGATTGGTTGGTATACTTGCCTCCGGCGTATAGCTCGTCGTCGTGATACTTGGTGACATAGATGTTGTGATCGGCGAACTCGGCACGTTTGTGGTGGAAGGAGCTGGGATGGGCGACCATCTTTTGGAAGGGTGGAGCATGGATTTTGTAGGCTACTGCCTTTTTGTTGACGGGATTCCTGGAATAGTTGTTCTGGATCTTGTAGGTCCTGTTGGTGTTATAGTCGGTATCAAGACCACTGGACTTCTGGACTGTTGATTCAGAGACTGTGTAGCCTGTGCCGTACGGGTTGAAGTCTGAGATGGGCATAGGATGCACTTCGTCGTAAACCAGACTGTTACTGTGGCCGTCAATAGCTGGGTCAACGCGGAGAGAGAAGATGTGTTGGTGGTGAGTTGCGAGGACACCGGGATGAACAACAGTTCCCCACGGGACCTCGACCCCCTCGTCCACGGGTTGAGTGCTTATGATACCAGTCGCTCGAACTTCGTAAGTCACCTCAGCAGCTTGGTTGAACATGAATGCCATGATATATTCGTAGTTAGCAACAGTGATGATAGACTGGACCACAAGCTCCCGACTTCTCGTTATAGCTGCTCTGCCGGTGCGATAATTAGTGTGTTTCCAACCGATGCCGGCATCTTGCTCGTGAACGCAGACAACATTCTCCATCGGCATAGCGTCACCCGAGTCAGTTGAGAGGACCGCGCTCAGGTAATGGATTGCCCCAAGGCAATCACAGCCGAGCTTCAGATTGTTAGCCATCGTACCTGCACCAGCGTCACCCAGGTCGAAGGCTGCTTTCTTATGGAATGGTGGTCGAGGGTCGGCATATGGGATATTCATATCTGATAGTGAGAGACGATAGAATAGACTTCGCCCATCATATTGGACCTGAAACGTTTAGCATACCATAGGCTCAAAGGGTTTGCCAGGGACATACATCGTAAAGCACCATACCCTCCCTTTGGTTGAAGCCCACACGGAATGACCATTTCTGCCATTCAATGACTTGACCGGTCTCGCCGACTTGGGTAACTTTGAAGCTTGCACCCTCGGGTTGAACAACATTCAACGGCTTCAAGTCATTCCTCAGCGAGTTTTGATGCTCAGGAGTATATTCATTCGCCTCTTGTATCGGAATTGGGTGGCTTGGTTTAGTCTCAAGGCCTTTACCTGTGGGACAGAAGTCAATGCGAATAACCTTCAGTTCAACGCAATCAACCACTGGGGAGATGGCAAGTGGAAAGGCATAATGGTTCGAATCAAGGTTTCCTGGATTCCTCGGGTCTCTCGTGTAAAGAAAGCATTGGTACATTCGTCGGTCGTCATTGTTTCCGTCGGAACCTATATCGGGTAAGACGTTGCTATGGTTGTTGCTCGACATAGATTCCCATACCATATATCCATGGATCACTGATAACAACCGTGTCTTCCGGAAGCCCTAGTGTGGCTATCTCTGCTTTGACACCTTCATCCTCTAGAGCAATTTTCTCGACTAACAGAATCTCCTCCCAGTCACCAGGACCATGCATGTTAGGGCCGAGTCGGACATTGCTCTCTACCTTTTGCTGTGACAAGTTGACGATAGCTTCATGTAATTTATCCTTGGACAAATACGTTAGTAGTCAAGTATGAAAGACGCCATGGCCACTGTTATTTCAAGTCTTGCTCACAGTGTTGCGTAGATAATAAGAAACGAACGCTCTTCTATCAATCTTTGGCAATCTCGCGCCTTGATGCTCTGCCTGAAGGTACGGGGCTAATTGAGCTTTCAGAGGCTCCTCAAGTGTGATAGCCTTGAATTGGAACTCTGTCTTGGAAGGATAAAGACGTCTAATGAGCTGGCCAGCATTCCGAATTTCAGAAGCTGTGATAGGACAAAGAGGGTGAGGAACAGGTTGCTTGACAGCTTCAGCCAATGGAGCCATTGATACTTGTTCTGCAGACATGATGGACAGAGAGGTGGTGCTTCTTTATCTTTATTATATGCAGGCGAGCGAAAACGCGAGAATGCACATGTAAATGTCAAGAAATGGAAAAATATGGAGCAAGAAAAACCAAGATATCTGACTTGTATAACTATAGGCTAACTGTGATACAATATAAGAGAACCAAGACCGCGGCTAGAGGTGGAGAAGGGAGGAAAGAAGGAGCAGTTTGATTCTGTGAAAGTCGGAGTCGGGAGCCTCTCTCGATCGTAGCAAGAACAAGACTTGGAATCGATTAATCATACGCGTGTAGCTGCCCTATCGAGCAAGCGTAGCATTGTCTTGGTAAAGACGTGCAAAGGATGAGATAGAGATAGTTCTAGCCTGACTGCCGTGATAGGAGATATAGACGATAAAGCATAAGATAAGAGGTGTCATGAGTAGGGACGTAATTGGTAGTTTTGGTGGGGAATAGTGGAGTGAAAGTGGGGTTGATCGGTCATTGCCTAAGCGTTCCCCGGGGGGTTGATGGAGTAGCACCAGTAGGGGCGAGGTAGGGCGAGGTAGGGTAGCCTTTAGGCGGGTTTGGCAGGCTTAAATGCGGCGAGAGTAGCGCCTAGTGAGGTTTCCTAGCGAGCGAGCGGGTCCTTGGTGAGCACATAGTTCTTTCTTCCCGCGGGTACCAACCTCCACCAAATTGCCCCCCTCTCAAGCCGTACCTGTACCACTTACTACGCCTGCGAGAAAGCTTACCTAAGGCACTCTGATCGCCACTCAAACCGTTTGCCCTGCTGACCCGTTGGCCTAGCATAGACGAGCCCTTTCCTGAAGGAGCATTTCTATCCGATGAACTCGCCTCCTCCATCCGACTTGTTGATCAAGCGGGCCCTGCTGTACTTGAACAATGATACTCCTTGCATGCAAATGTAATGTGTACTGGTGGGCATAAACCTTACTTGAGGTTTGCGAGCGGCAAAAAGCATTCGTTGTTCATGCTTTGGGAAGGAAGGTCGGCACATCCTACCGTTATATGTCCGAGATAGGCACATCCCTGGCCAGAAGTGGGTGGCTTGTGAAAGCACGCCCCAGCAGTTGCCATCTTCGCATACCTAGCTCTATCAATTGAGAAGGGATAATCCTCACATACATGCTTGACACGTGGGAAATAAGCAAAACGAGCATTGTCGAGTACGAGGTCTTGCAGCTCGTCTTTGACATTGAGCTCGCTTGAATAGCCAAGATGAGCTGTCAAGCGTACATGATCTCACCTGGTTACTCGAAGAAAGAAAGAGCAGTGACCTATCAGCACTTGATCAAGAGCTACAACACACAGAAGCAAGAGAATTCGGTCTGGCCAATCAAGGTTGCTCGTTCAGAGGTGACATTTGCTTGCATATGCCAGAGTGTAAAAGTGTGCCATGAAACGTTGGAAGATACCAAGATTATGACTTACCAGGACCGGATGTCTTCCTCTCATAATGAATACTCGCCTAGTCAGTTTGAAGCACAAGTCCTATCAGTGACCCTCTCGTTTGGCGATAAAAAGGTGGAAAGTTGCATTGACGAAATAAGCTTAGAAGCTGCAACCAATGGTCTCGGTCGTATTTCACTACGCTAAGGCTGTAGCAGGTCCAATGCGTACCTATGATAGGGAAAGTCAAGTAGCGAAATGCTGGAGATCAAGGGTGATAATCCTGATACGCATGTTTGCAAAACTTTCTCGTTATTGAAAGGTCTTTGAAGCAAGGGTTCCGTCAGATGAGGCCCACCTAATGTAAGGACCTTGGAAATCTACTGCATTGTAAAGCTTAAGCAGGCTTAAAGTTGGTGAATTGGTACATTCGCATACTCACAAGTTCAATGAAGGCATACTCGGAATGAACCAGGCCTGCTCAGGCTAAACAGTTGAAGCTATTACTGTTCTTGTGAAGTAGTCAAGGCTAGCCACGTCGTTTGAATACAAGTAAAGAAGATATGCCTGCGTTACGCTAGTACAAAACTAGACAGTTCATTGCATGAAGTCTATCCTTATTTTGAATTATATGGCCGAATATTCAGACATGCTACAACTCCCTCGCTGTCCACTCACTGGATGACAAAAGTAACAGGTATACACTCATTACACACCCACATGCCTCAAAAATGTGAATTTCAGAGCCATACCCGTTCTGAAGGAATGGCATGGAGCAGTCGTCCATCTCATTGGTCTGCTGAAGAAGCCTACTAATTAGTTCATCTTTACAGTCGTCTGGGTTCAACGCTCCTCCACGCAGAACCAGCCATAGTAATTAGAATAAATAAAGAGAATCTGGTATGACGAACATAAATCATGCAAAGGGGGGATAGTATGAGGGTTTTGTGTGTCCTAGCCTGTTTATTCGTGTTTCCCATTATGGAAGACATTGTAACTATAGATAATAAGCATAAAGAACCCCAGGCTGACTACCCACTTAGTCTTCAATTTAAGTGGTTGAGCATGCATGATCAATGTATATCACCAAACAGTACTACCACTACAAGTTCCAAGCTGTCCTTACAAACTATTCATGAGGCTTGAAGGACCTAGAAATCTGTCAGGTCAACTATCCAAGACATCACCGTCAAGAGTAATGTTCGAGCATATATTGATAACCATAGAGTAACACCATGCCAATCTATCAAGGGCATCTAGCCATACAAGGCCTCCCAAGCCCTCACCATGCAAGCTCCCATGAATTCCCAGTGAACAATCTGTTTTCCCCACTCAAACTCCATTCGCCCAGCCCAATGCATCCCATGTATCTATCCCAAACTCCTAATGCAAGAACCGATTCCCACAACGCAAAACCCAAGCCCACCCGCAAATGTCCTTACAAATCTCCCATACAAACAAAATCTCACAAAGTCTCAAAAGCAAAACTCCAATCCCCCTACCGCTTACAACAAATCCAAACCGTCTCCCCCTCCCCCCACCCCACCTCCGCCAACTTCCTCCCCTCCCCCTCCCCATACACAAACGACCCCCCCTCCACCCAATAATCATCCCCCAATTCCACCACGACAGTGACCCCCTTCCCCCTTTCCTCCGGACAGCCAAGCAGTTTCAAGAATTCCTTGATCGTTAGACTGCATAGCGCTTTGTGCACGCTGAAATTGAAGGTGTGTTTGAAGGGTTGCAAGTGGGGGTCACAGGGGCGGGAACCGTCGTTGATGAAGTGGATGGTACACATGTTTGTGGTGCCGAGAATGGTGTAGCCAGTGCCATTTGGTGCGGCGTGTTGGCCGGGAGGCTCGTAGGGGGGTGCTTGGGGAGGAGGGAGAGGAGGGGGAGGGAATCCGGCAACTGGTGGCGCTGGTGGCGCTGGCGGTGCTGGTGCTGGTGGGAATTGGGGTTGGGGTTGGAGGCCGGGGTAGATTGGCATAGGCATGGGGTACCCGACAGAATAACCTGGGAAGAAACCTGGTAAGGCCATGGGAATCACTCCTGGTAAAGCGGGATAGGGTGAGTAGTAGGGTGGATGATCTATACCGGGAAACCCTGCGTTTGTTATTAGTCGCAGATTGGTGTATCAGGAGTGCGAAATACTTGCCAGGTATGCCAGCTGCGGCGATGGGAGCAGGATTTAGCGGTTGAGGAGGGGCCTGTTCGACTCTAGGGGGTGGGGGAATAGCGTCGTTATCGTGGTACGGAGGTGGAGGCATAGCTGCTGCGGCGAATATGCGATCTGGTGGTACACTACCGTTGGGAGGGGCACCGGTTAAAGTAACGAAGATGTTTGGTGGAGCAGCCATCGGCTGTTAGAGAAGTGTTGGAGTGTGAGATATGGGAAATTATCGTGCGGGGAAGCTGTAGACGGTTGCAAGTATGCAGTACAAGGAGTAGATTGAAGATAATTTATAGATTAGGAGATACGTAAAGAGATGATACGTTGTGTAAGCAAGTAGATGGCAAGAAACATGCAGTGTGACGAAGAAACGATAGCACAATTGACTTGTTCTGAAGAAGCACAAAAGACTAAGTAGGGCTACCAGTGTAATGCGAGTCGTACCTTCGATTCGTACAAGATTTGGTTCGTCGCGAGAGACCGATCTGAAATGGAAGACATCCATATCTCGGAGGGGGCCACGAATCCGTTATATATTGCAGCCTGACCGCTAGATTATCGCATGGAAAACAGAACACGAGAATCAAGTGGCGGTTCTACCAGTCAGCATGACGGCACAATATTCATACCAACCAATGTCGTGTTGAGATTAATGTATCAAGATTGCTTTCTAGACCGGCCGTACGTCAATTTTAGGCACGGAGTTGTAATGTTTGAAGATGATCATATGTTCGAAGAGTGAAGTCGTATCTGGAGAGCACAAGCCACGCCTAGCGACGAAGAGCCGCAACGGGAGGGCTTTAGAGCGTTTGGGGGCTTTTGCCTTGTACAACTTCACTTTATCTTTCCCCACCACATGATGCATCACTTCTCTGACACACTATTAGCCGATGCATCATCAGCCGCGCTGGTCCTCTCTCAGAATAGCTGTCGTACAGTACACTGACCACTCCAGTCGATGCTGAGATATTTTTAGCTTAACCGCCAGCAATGACAGCCAAACCGTCATAAATATTCCGTTTGACAGCGTAGAATGATCCTTCGGGAGTCCTTGTCCGCATATCGGTCAGATTCAACCCGCCCCCCTCGACTTCGATATTTCCAGTGCCCGATTTTCTTACGGCGACCAGTCCATCGACAAGGAGTGTTCCTTCGCCTCTGAATTCAGCGGTGTGTCCCGTTGATTGGAGGATCTTTCGAAGATCAGCCAGGCGAAGATCGCCCACATGTAACGGTTGCGCGACTGATCGGGTTGCGGCCACCATGTTATTGGGTAAGACGTCCAGGATGGGGGGAGGGTCCAGGGGCTGAGCACCCTTTTCGGATGCCACCGGGAGATCGCTAGGTCCAGGTTTAGCATCTTCAGCTTCACTGTTCAACATCTTCAGCTTTTTCCTACTGATACTCTCCGGGCCGAGCTCGTCCGTTGGACTACTGGTAGCCAAATGAAGGTGACCCATGAGGGTGACAACGCCTAGACCTCGAACGTTCTGCCAATGAAGACGTTGAACAAGGGCTTCACTGAGCTTGACAGCCCACGCGTTCGTATCCACACTGGCATCGATCGTCTCACCCACGAAAGGCGAGAAGACATAGTTTGTCGGTTTGCTAGGTTCGTCAACCACGTGTGTCTTTAATTTTAATTTGCAATCCTCTGCGAGATAATTCGTCTCAGAGCGATCCCCCGCAACCAGGACGAGCTTTTTGGGTTGTATCAAGGGGATAAGGTTGGACAAGCTTCGTTGATCATGGAGCCCAGCAAAATCGACGTATGCAATACGAAGATTTGCCTCGACAGTGGTTTCCGTGAAAATTATTTTGGAGGGTCCCACAACCACATCTGGGGACTCGTCCTCAGATTCACCCAAAGAGTCAATCTCCTCGACGTCACCATGGCCATTGACAGGCACATCCACCAGCCCGCTGATCAGGTTAGGATTGGCAGACCCTTTGCCAGACTGCCTTCGTTTGTTTGAGCCCTCGACTTGGTGTACGCTGCCTCCCTGCAATCCCGAGTCCTGCCATTTGCGCTTCTGGCCAAAGCCGGCCTGCTTTCGAGGATCCATATCCCGCATATCCTGGCCATCGATGTCATCACGTTCTTCAGCTCGCAGATAGTCCTCTGGCCTAATAATATCCCCAAAGTCATCGTTTCGTCTCCGCTTGTTGACAAAGGGGAACATCTGCTCTCTGCCTTTCTTGCCACGCACGTCATAGTCATAGACACCCGTTTGGCGTAACAAAACATTCACTCCCAATACTTCTTTTCCAAGCTCAGTCTTATTTCGGTTGAAGCGTGCCGTCTTAGCCGTGGTGTTCAGCGCTTTTCCTTGTCGTTCGGGATCCGACTCTTCGGACGAAGACGAGCTTGTAGACGATGCTTCGTCGACGGCATCCGCAGAAGTTTCCAAAGCGGTGCCATTACTCATCAACGAAAAGTTCCGCGACTGCCTTCGTGATGCAAGATATTGCTGGTAGATCAGAAGCTCTTTGCCTTCGAGGGGTACACACTGGGCATACTTGAAATGTAGAGCCCGTCCACCAGCATAGACATACTCGAGATTTTGCCCGTCTTCACTAGTCTCCGTTGCCACGCCATCTCTCCGCTCATGATACCTCTTCTTAAGAGTTCCAGAAAGATGAGTCTTGGGCTTATCGTCTATATACCCCATTCCACTCAATTCGGTGAGAATGATCAAATTATCAGGATCTGGGGCAATCCGCTGTAGAATGTCCTTTGAGAACCCCCATTCCAAAGAGGTATCGCTAGCTAGGATGACACGGGGACCCCTAGTCGAAGTCAATTTCTCAACCCGCTTGTGATTTTCGACAAGCTTCATATACTTGAAGTCGAAGGGGGTGTTGGATTTGCCAGGTGCCAGGTTAACATTATCCTGGCCTGGCCCCTGCTTGTTTTGGTTGCGCTTTTGCTGCCGTCTGTTTGGGTTCTGGGGCTCACCCTCAAGCTCCCGGACAACATTCTCGTCCATCCATTCCAGCATGCTCCTCGCGTATCTCATCGTTGCACCAACATTTTTGCTGGCCAGGTACAACTTTGTCCGTTTCAAAGGACTATCGCTCATATTGTCCAGGATTTCCTTTTGCCATGCGTGCTCCAATAGGTATGCCAGCTCTAGTACTCTTGCACTGGTATCGGTAGGTATTAACACAATTCCTCCCTTTGCAACTGTGGTACGGATCATCTCCAGAAGTAGATCGTCCCGCTTTTTACGGCCACCAGCAATGGCATTTCTTTCCGCTCCTCTCGCGCTGCAGACTAAAGCGGTGGGCTTGCGAAGCTCTTCTATAACCTCCGCACCGCCTCCACCAGAGCCACCAAGCCACGAGGCACCAGCGAGCACGTTCTCCCGCGCTTGATTCCAGTCCACTGCGTAGACGATCGATTCCATGCCATGCTGTATCCGCCATATGGTTCCTCCCAATGTATGTCCTGCATTGTAGGCTGTTATAGTCAAGTCGTTCAAAGGCGGTGAGAAGGGCGAAGGTAGAGGTTGGTGTGGCTGAGAGTATTTGAGAGGATGTATGAGGGCGAAGTATGACGCTATCTCCTCAGAGGTAGGAGGCTGAAGGAGAATCTCGGGGGAGTCATTGGTGTCCGAAGATGAATAGGATAGTGAGTTGTCTGAGAGAGAGCTTTGAGGTATAATTGTAGCAGCGAGTGGTGTCGAGGCGTAGATGTCTTGAAGCAAAGTGCGGCCGAGGGAGATGACTGGTGATGTAGCGTAGATGGGTACTTGCGTGAATGCCGGAAAATGCTTGCAGCAATGAGCAAATGCTGCAATGTGAGCTAGAGTTGCGTGAGTGAGAAGGATAATAGACAAAGAGGATACATGTCTGTAGGTAAGGCTGTTAGTGACTGTATGAATCCAGGGAATGAGCTCGAAGACGGCTACAGAGCACAAGGGGTGAAGTAGTGTAGTTTTCATTGTTTGTTCTTATAGCATACAGGCAGTTTCAGGGTTGTTGGCTCAAGGCTCACAACCACCTTGGAAAGCGCGACAATGTGCACAAGTGACCCACCTCTCCAATTCTTTCAGCTTGTCTACGTCGAAATCGTCATCCCATCCAACGTCTATGAGAATTTTGACCCCTCCATCAAGCTCTAGTAACGATTGTGATGCGGGAGAAGCAGATTGGGCGCCCAGTAAGGGAGTGAACTGGAACATTTTGCTCTCGCTTTAACACCCCGCTAGATCTTGTAGACACCCTGTCACCAGAATATCTTATCGCTCATGGCGATAGCTATGCAATTTACTGTGTGTCGAAGTGAAAAGAGCTGCACCGCAACAACTTGGTAAGTAGGAGTAAAAAAGAATAATGCGTCTTACCTGCGTCAAAGAATACATGTACCTTAGCTCCGGCCTCATAGGGCTGAGAACTGGCGCGTTACGGTGTTTTGGCTTCACCGGTTTAAACATGTCTTGCTTAGACCTCCCTCAAGGTCACTTTCATTGCTCAGCGCGTAGAGCCAGCAGAGCTTCGAAAACCTATCGACTACCTTCTCACCTTAAGAGCATGGTACTGGGCAATAACCCTGATTTATCTCTTCATTACAGCTTTCCCAATTTACGTCTTACCTAACAATCCAGAACGCTCCCCTCGTCCCAACACCAGCCAACTCTCAACCCAAGCCATTCAGAGAGATAACGCGTCTAAGTCCGTACCTAGACGGTCCTCCTTCGATGAACATCTCATGGGATGATCAGAGGGAATTTAGCGAGGAAAACCAACCAGTGGTGTGATCAAAAACCATGCTATCATCGGAATGGCTGTTCGAAGAGGCATCAAGAGCGGCTGAAAGTGGTATTTGCAGATGGAATGAAGAATTTGTGCAGTGACAGTCACCATATCTGGACCACTGTGCCAAAAGCACCACGAAAGCAGCTCATTTCTTGACCCAACGGGGAATTTTGATATTCCTCCATCTTCAAACCTAAAGAAGCCAATTGATCAAAGCGAAAGAGTCAGCTGAGCACTCCACATACAGGTAGTATCGACTAGGTAATATAATTCAACTTCATCCACTAGCGCTTGTTAAAAGACCTCCCATATTTGCTATTGCGATTCCTCCACGCAAGACTTTTGAAACGTCTTGTTGAACAACGACAGAAACCAATCCCATATGTACTTCCCGCGCGATTGTTGTATTGTACGTACAACACAATCACACTTTTTTTTTAAACGCCGTTGAATACGACAAAAGCCTACCCATTCCATTTTGTTACCCTTGCGATGTTTTCAATTGATTGAAATGCGTCGTCTTCCTTACCGTTACCAATTTCAAAGAAGAAGACTTCACGAATCACCAAGTTGTCTGCAGCTTCGAAAACTCCTTCGCACTAAGGCCTAAATCCGTGAAGACTGCATCATCGCCTGAAAGAAATTGTTAGCCAATCTTCCTCTCCCTCACAACCATCCACACAAGAGAAAAAGGGAAGAAAAGCAACACATACCCTTCAAACCCTCCACCCTCTCCTCATCCTCCTCCTCCAACTTCTCCAATTCCTCCAATGGCGTCTCCTTCTCCCCTTCCTCGTCCTGCGGCGGCTGTATCGCCTTTTCTAAGGAATCATCTTTGTGCCCAATAAGCAAGAACTGCGTATTCTCATACTCTAGCAGTTCTGGCTTAAGAGGCATCCAACCTCTTCCTCCAAACTCATCGAGAATCCTACGAACAGGCCAACCAATCAGCAAAAAGGGAAAGAAAAGAACGATCAGCCATGTTATACAATGGAAGAGACCTACTCTTTTGGATACTCCGCACCCTTAGGCAAACTGGCCCCCGCCGGCGCCGGCGCCGTCGGATTCTTCGCACTCGTGATATAACTCCCCTGTTTCTTCAGCCCGACACCGTCCTGCACCTCACCAACCTCCTCCGGCCTCGTCAACATATACGCCAAATGCGTCTGGCCCCTACCCTCCCCCGTGCTCGTGATCGCATACACGCCCTCCCCAATCGGCGCCGCGGCAGGTGTATGGCGGGGTCCAGCTGTTTTGGTCGCATAATCGGAAGAGGAGAGTGTGGATTTGATATCGTCCATAGTTGCAGCAGACTTTTCGACGAAAACCATGAAACGGTCTTTTGGGCTGAGAGGGAGGACTTTTTTGGGAAGGGCGAGGAGGCGGACGTTTTTGGCGTCGCCGATGGGTCCGTCGCCGAGGGCGGAATCGTGGGGTATCGGGCGTAGGATTATGTAGGAACGGGCGATTTCGGTGGTAGAGGAGGGTTCGTCGATGCCGACGCGGCCGCGGAAGAAGAAGTATATTATTCCCTTCTCGAGGATGGAGGAGGGGGTGGATTGGGCGCGTTCGGAGGATTCTTCGACTGCGTTGGCGGAGGGGGGGACTTTGCTACCGGTGCCTTCTGGGGTGGCATTTTTTTTGTTGGTGTCTTCTTTGCCTTCATTGGCACTTGCGGACATTAAAGTGTCGAAACCGTTTTTCTTTGGTTCTTCGTCTTTGGACGCGCCGTTGGTAACAGTTTCTTGGTGCTTGGCAGGAGCGTTGTCTGGTTTGCTGTCTTCCGTGCCAGCCTCCTTCTTTGTCGTTGCCTCGCCATCGCCGGTATTATCGCCTGTCATACCCTTGTCCTTCTGTTCAAGTTCAGCTTCGGTCGCCTTAGCATTACTATCCTCCTTAGTCTCAATTGCGTCTTTCATCTCAACGTCTTTAGACTCATCATTGGCCTCAACAATTGGCATCGCATCTTCGATCGTCGTCTGCTCTTTACCCTGCCCCTTCTTTCCCTTCTTCGCTTTCCCCGTTGCTCCACCCTCGGCCTTGCGCTTGCTACCAGTGGCAGGCGAAGCCTTGCTTTGCGACGCGCTTGGTGGACTGGAGCTAGTAGCCTTTTGTGCGGCTTGGCGAGCTGAGGATCGTGTGCTGGGCATGATTGCTGTGGAGAGATAGAATCAATGGTGTTATGATGCTGTTGAAGGAAGATGATTGAAGAAGGAGCTCTGGTTCCTGGCAAGGAGGATTCAGAGTTTGGAACTTGTGAGGTGATCCGTGGGTGAATTGGGTTTGTCCAATGACATGCGTGTACGTCATTGGTCGTGCATCATTGCCCCAGAATCTTTAATTGTAGTTTCGGGAGCTAGATTAGCGCTGCATGGTTGGCCACTGCGGTTGCTTGCAGTTAAGGTAGACATTGAGCATGGAGGTAATTTTCACAACATGCTACATATATTTACTTATACAACGTGAGGGAGCTTGTCGATGCTTATTCTCCCGATTTTCGAGTCAATTCTTCCGACCCATAGGTGATTGGTATTAGCAGGCTCCTTCAGAGACGTTATCATACAAACTTGTTGTATAATATTATTCGATCAATTTATGATTGATTGATCGAATGAATACTTCCAGAGTAGGAAAGCTACGTTTAATTTCTGATGTTTTGAGGCTTATCACTTTAATTGACACGGCTAGGCGAGGCGTATGCTGACTTAGTGGCTGTTGCCAGTGAGCCATAACCTCTAGTGTCGCCATTGAAACCGTCTCTATACTTATCGTTACGGCTGTGCGGTCTTCGAATAGACCTTCACCATCTCATCCTCTTCCTTTTCCTTCTTTGCGAGTCTTATGCCACTCCTTCGTTTGCTTTCCAACTTTTCCTTGTCCTCCTGCATGCTCCGAATAAGAATGCTTTTCATCCTGATCCTATGCCCGTATCTATAGAAAAGTACAGGAATAGGAATGATAGCCACCTGGATCAGCCCTAGCAAGGTACCCGCCCAATGCGGGTTTAACGTTGCATACATTGTCGGGCCGGCTAGTGGAAGAGTCCCGCCAAGTAGGGATCGAATGACCGAGTTGCCTGCCATAGCTGACGCTGCATATACTATTTGGAACGGTAAGCTTCAAAATTGCGCAGGGTAGTGTATAAGATTGAATTTGGTTGGGCACTTACTGCCGTAACTCTGAGCCAAATAATTAGAGGCGTATATGAATACACCCGTGTTGCCTGCACCGAATGGTATGCCTGCCAAGATAGGCCATATCCAATGCACAGGGGGCACACATGTCCAAGCAAACCATAGCTCCCCTATGGGCGCAAGCACAGCAGCAATACATACAACACTGACCATTGCTTCGGGTGGTACCTTGCCGGTTTCAGGATCCTTTCTATGGTTGTTGATCATTCGGCGTAGCAGGGGCTCGGTTCCGATGACTGTGAAGCATCCTACTGCCATACCGATGAATGCAAGGCCGGAGATACCAGGGGACCAGCCACGGATTCCTGTGAAAACATACGGCCAGGCAACAAAACCTAGATCGATTAGCCTCGGCAATTCATGGATTGGAACGGTCAGGCTCACATAGATATAGTATGCCGTATATGATTGCTATGTAGATATCCCAGAAGATGCTGTTTATGACCATCAAAATGAGATAACCCCAGTCTCATTTATGTGCAAGGACGACTTACCAGATAGGCTCAGTGGCTATCATTATAAATGGCCTGCTGAGATTGGTTTTTAGACTTGTAAAGAAGCTGATCTTTTTTTCGTCGTAGCGAGACCACCATCGATCATCATTCTCGGCTTTTCGGCGAAGCTTCGCCTTCTTCCTCAACAAAGCTGGGGCATAGGTTTCGCTTAAAATGCACATAAGCACAAAGGCTACTCCTGAAATTATCATGACAATCCAATTAGTCCATCTCCAGCCGAGATACCTGAATACCATCAGTAATCAACCCAACGAGAGCTTCTCGAAGTCGAAGCTGCAACCTACTGTGTCGAAAACCCTCCAATTATAGGTCCAAATGTGGGTCCATTCAGAGGACCAATGGACCAAATTGAGAATGCTAATGCTCGATATTCATCAGTCGTAATATCAGCAAGCGTACCGGGTGAATTGGCAATCATAGCGCTTCCAGCTATCGCTCCAAAGAAGCGTACGATCACTACTTCTGGTAAAGATGATGCGAGTCCGCAAGGTATGATCAAGATCGTGAACAGCAGCATGCTGACAATGTACACCGGACGACGGCCAAACATCTCGCTGACGGGCGCTAATATCATACTGCCCACGGCGAGACCGATCACTGGGAAGGTAATTAGATCCCCGTATCGAACAGACGATAGTTGGAGCCTTCATGCTTACGATATGTTGTAACGCCCAGAGTCACGAGCGGTTCAGAGGAGATATGGAAATCCGTCTGCATCTCTGCCAGGCCTGTAGTATAGGATGTTGAGTACACGACGACGCACCATGTACTCCAAGATACGAAGCCGATCGTCATGCCTTTGTACCATACTGGCCAATTCCTTGGGTTTAACTGATCATTGCCATCGTCCCAATCGACCTCGAAGTCCGGATTGTTTGTACCAGTGGTGTTGATTGATGTTGCATTCCTGGAGAAAGTAGGCCGTAATGATGCCACAGGAACTGTTACTAACACTGGGTCTTTCTCAAGGTCTTCAACGTCTGGCGCTTGATCATGAACCGATGTAGTCTCTTCTATCGACTTATCTGAGGGAAAGCTCGAACGAATGGACTTGACAGACGCTTTTTCGTCATTGGAAGAAGGCATTATATGATGAAGGCAAAATAACACAGATCAATCACACTATAAATCAAAAACACATAAGAAGATAGACCTGGATCAATGAGACCCGAAACGGCATACTCCTAGACCCGGCCTCACGCAGATATTGACGGACTTCACGAGCACATTTGAAGATATAGGAAGGAAGAGCAATGAGAGGGCATTAATATGATAAGCCATATCGAGTCATTATTAATTGCAGGCTAAGCTAGGTTAGTTCCCTCCCTTCAAGCAACTAAGGTATGTATTCGCTGCTGGTAGCATCCCCGAGGCACAATGAAGAGGGGAAAATATATGCTAAGGCCCGTCGAACGGAGAGGTTCCGCCGATAAATCCGGCGCTAGTTCCGCTATCAGCCCCCTGTTCACCAGCTAGTTATCTGGTACCTAAGGTATCTGTAGCAATTGGAACCTGAGATCACACCACGCGGAAATGCTCGTCAGCGTTATGATAGCCATTTGCCGTTGGATAAGGGTCGAGTATCTGGAGAGGGATCTTGTAGTCGCCAACGTAGCCTTTCTTCGGACACCTCATGTTGGGAGGTACCGCGTTCGAGACAGCAATGCAACCCTTGTCTGTGTCCGAATATGAATTTGTATGAGCAGCTGGGCTGGGATTACCAATACTGCCTTCACTGTCATCAATGTGGTCACATTTAGTGGGGCTCTGAGTGTGGACGAGGATACAGGCGCAGGCGGGAGCKTCGATAAGTATATGCTGTTTGCGGAAGGGAGGATTGCTCGTGTGGTTATTCTTAACCAGTAAGATAGGTTGCGTGGTAGTGCTCCCTTAATTCATTCAAGGGATGACAATTTTCTCATCCCGGGAAACCAGAGGCTCGAATATGTTTCAAGAATGGCAAGACATATCTCAGGCGACTAGTGTGTGTTGTGATTAACGGCGATGTGACCTGTAAACCACCTCCACTATGCGTACAGTCAGTTGCCATGTACACCGTGATCAAACAATTTCTTCCATAGTCTGACATGGAAGACTAAATCTCGAAAAGTAAGGTGGATATGTCGTCGAAGTAAGCCAGACCCCTTTCACGGCAGCCAGATATTCGTTAGCCAAGCCTATTTGCCCCGATAAATCCGACGCTACTCATGCACAATTGCGTAATACATCCCAGCTCTTGATACCTCCAAAGCATAATAACTACAGGGTAAACTAAATCAAATCACCACGACCACCCATCTACCAAAATCACACACTTCATCAGTGACATACCACAACCCAAAACACCAACCAACCAAAACCCACAACCCACAACCCTCCCAACCCTACACTAACAACAGCCCCAACCACAATGCCCTCCACAAACGACAACAACCCCGTAACATTCGTAACCTCCACCCTCGGCAACGGCGTCGGCGGGGTAGCGAAAACAGCTGGCGGAATAGTTGGCGCGACAGGCAGAGGCGTGGGACAGACTGTTACGGGTGTAACAGGGAGCATGGGAAAGCCTGTAGGGGATGCGTTGGAGGCTGTGGGGAATGGGGTTGAGGGCGGGGCGAGGAGTGTAGCGGATGGGGTTGAGGATGCGGGGAGGGGACAGAAGGGCGTTTGGGTTAATGGGTTTGGGAAATGAGAGATTGAAAGGTGGGTGAGGATTAAGGGTGCGAGCTGTGGATGGCTTTGCTTGGAGGGTGATGAGATATGATGGATCTGCTTCGGTCTTTTTTTAAAGGATTTGGGATGGGATGGGCACTTGTGTAGGGATATCAAGGAATTTTTTGTATTACTATACTACTTTCGCTTCAATGCCTACCAAGCGGTCCTTGAATTATGTCTCTGTGCCCGCTCAAATGCGTATGTACCAACTGGCAAGACCAACGCCGTACAAACAATGCTGGTAGTAAACCCACTGTCACCCGCTTGTGGCTGCTCTAAACCAATCCACAAGGCTTGCCAATTACATAGTACTACACTTGCTCTGCCTGCACTGCTCCATATACCCCTCCTCTTCTTCTTTCCCCAACGCCATACCCTGCCGTCTCTGCACGCCTTTAACGGTTATGTTTTGCTTGCCCTCTCCGTGTGTCCATCTCAGTCGTTGAGTCATTCCGCCATCCATGTCGTCCACACTGATGGTCCACTTACCACTGCTGACTTCCACGGCGGTGTTGTCGCGTGGGAAATGGAACTCTGGCAGGAAGATCTCCGTCGGTACAGCCTCAGTGGCAGCCGATTTACATTCAAGTGACAACGTAAATATGCAATTTCGCAGGTCAAAACCGGAGGATATCACTTTACCGACAGTGGCGATGGGAGTTGGACGCACATACGCTTCTGCAGCTCGGAAACCTGGTGTACTTCCGATTTCTGCTGGCGTGTTGGACTTCTGTGATGATATGGACGGGGTAGCGAGCGTTTTCTTAAGTTTGTCTGGAACCACAAGCGATTGATCAGTCGAGCGGCTCTGAGAAAACGCAGGCGAGGACCTGTCTACAGATACAGTTGACGCGTTGCGGGATTGCGGACCTGGTACTTCTGCATTGGGGCTTGGATGAAGGGGCAAAGGCTTATCGTCGAGAGAGTATATAGAAAGGTCCTCGCCATTCCACAGATCGCCCCACTCATGGTTGTTCTACCATTTTTAGCCGGGATACAGGGATTCAGGCTGGGAAAATCTTACCGTGGCCATATACACCCAGAGGGCGTAGCCATTAGCTCCGCAACCTTCTAATGCAAAATGATTTGCGTCCATGGCAGATGATTGACTCGAGAAGTCACCAGTCTTGTAAGCATATTTGTCATCCATGTCGTACGGTATGCCAATCTCCGTGAAGACGCACGGATGTTCTCCCATGTAATCCATTCCCTCTTTCCTGATAGCGGAAAGTTGATCTCTGAAGCAGTTCCGTATTGCGGTCTCACCTACTTTAATAGCGAACGCTGGTGACATGTACTTTCCACGAAGAATACCGAACACATCCACATTCCAATAACGGTTCCTACGGAACTTGTTAGAACAGGGTTGTCATCTTTCGCATTGAATATTTTAGGATTCACCATTTCTTCATCATTAAAGTAACCCCATCATAGAAATGAGGTGCGAACACCATGGTCGGGGAGTCATCGTCAGTGCCTTTTATTGAAGGAGGGATTTCAAGCACGGGTGGCTGGAAAAATAAAATAGCATCTTCATGTACGCTAGTGATAGCTTTACGATGCTTTCGATAGTATTGCATAAAATAGTTGTTCGTGAAAAATTCGTAATCGATTTTTCGTCTTGTAGACGGTTCTCGTGCGAAATAATCTTTCTTCAGTAGCTGGTCGTTCGAGGGATCCCAAACACCATGCTGAGCCCACAAACACTCCCCTAATTTCCAGCCTGGATCCCTCGTCCAGCCGTATCTTGAATCATCATAGTCCGCAGGCAACCACGCAGAGTCCCCTTTGGGGTCTACGAGCTCGGTGCCCGACTTGTACGGTCCTAACCCACCGAACTCCCAAGTATCCATTTCGCAGGCCCTCCCTGACCCGAGTAAAATCGCCTGCMAAGCCGTAGGAGAGGGTCCTTTCTGGAGCTTCTGGTCTTCTGGGATGACGGAGATGTCTTGCCAACCGATAAGCCCTCGATTTGGTTCATTCACGCTTTCCCACCCTATGACTACATCATTTTCAATATCACCAGCCTCCTTTATCCTCAAAGCCAGGTGTCGGCAAGCTTCAATGAAGTGGTCTTGCAGGTAGTCCTGAATGTTCTTGCCGTCAATAATGGCCTTAGGTGCAAATTCCCTGCCTCCAAAGAATAATGTGAATATGACTTGGCATGCAAGGCGTGTATAGTTCGTAGCCCATATCATCTTCGGGTACTTGGCGGGATCGGGGTAAGTGTTTTGAACCCAGGCAGCCTGGGTTGAAGGGAACGTTCGAGGATTAAGGCCTGCGGCATATAGCGTCCACATGGGAGCACCAGATCCGCCTGTGAACCTTGACCAAACATCCTGATGAGGGTCTATGAAAACATAGAAGCCGTAACCCTTTGCTAACCTCAGCACCTCGATTGTATGTTTTATCCAGTCTTCGTCGTATTTACCAGGTCCTGCATGCTCAATAGCTTCCCAGGTGAAAATATAACGTATGAGATTGTATCCCCATCTTTTCAGCCTCGAAAAATGCTCGTGTGCCTCGTCTATTGAAAAGGGCCTACCAACAAAGGATACTTCATCGCCGTCGTAAAATCGTTCTGCGTTGTTCGAAGGTTGATCAGGGTTCGAGGGGAACTTGGCATCTCCAGCAACATTAATCCCACGCAAGGTCACCTCGCGGTTTTCCGAGTCGCGAAAAGTTCGGCCCTCTATTCTCAGCCGTAGTGGTGCCATGAGAAGTGCGGAGGTGTATAAAGGGGTAAGGTCGCTTACACATGCGGCCGGGCCAAATAATGCTCTGGATAAGGATGATGAAGGTCGGCGTGCCTTTTATCAAGCTGAAAAGAAGGCCTTTTCAAGGCTGGGGGGCAAACGTACCAAGATGACGATGAGATGCATCTGTGTTGATCTCCCGCAGCGTGATCATCGGGAGGCGCGACTGATTGACAGCTCCAGATAAACATCGCGTCACACAACAAATTTATAGTCTAAACAGACTGGTAAGCAACGACATGCAGAGAGACCAGTTAGTTGTGCTGTCAACACTTGCGGACAGGGAGCATGTCCGCAACCAAGTCCGCTCTCAAGGCGGCCAAAGCTGCTCTGGATGCACATAAATATGAAGATGCAATTGAGCACGCCAACAGCGTGCTTGCGGCGGATACAAGAAATTACAATGCTAATGTCTTTCTTGGCCTAGCTTACGAGAAGCAGGATCAGTATGAAGCTTCAGAGAAGGCCTACAGAGCAGCCCTCAAGCTCAAGGACAAGGACCCTCTTGCATGGCAAGGACTTGTCACCCTGTATGAAAAGCAGGCACATACAAAGCTCGGGGAGTACCATGATGCTGCCATACATCTGGCCGAAATTTTCATGGAGAAGGATGACAAGACAAGGTGCCAATCAGTCCTGGAAAAGTACATTAGTGACGCAAGAAAGTATGGATCTCGTACCCACCTCAAACGCTCACTAGAGGTCTATCTACCTACAGGCGCTCTCTATGAATATCTCGAAGGGCGGATACCTCAGCCAGCTCACACCTATGCCAAGATAGCAGAAATCGTTGAGGCAGAAGAGAAGGAGAAGATCAATGCAGAAATCGGACAGAGACGGACTCGACTTGGTGCAAAAATTGACCAGGTAACTGCGGACGTGAAGAGAGAGATTCTTGAAGGTAGTCAACTGGAAGCGCTGTATGGTGCCGTCATTGACTGGAGCCATGAGGACGAAGTGCGACGTCAATATGAAGAGAAGCTCCTCCAGCACGCTTATGATACCCTCATAGCGTTGCCGAGTCCCAAAAAGGCAGCGAGACGAAAGCAAGTTACGGATCTAGCGCAAGGTCTCGTGATACTAAAGCATCCATTCCTATTGGCTTGGAGGATCAAGCTGGAATGGAACGATGTTCAAGATATTGATGAGCTAGATGCTGGCCTTCTACGTGAATATGTCGCTTTCTTTCCAGAAGGACTCAGTAAGGTGTTGCGTGGCTACATGGAAAGCGATATTTCTCCTTTTCCAAAACCTGCGACTCCATCGGATGAAGAAGCTCAGGAGAAAGAGGATTCTGAGCCGTTGTCTGCGGAAGACCGACTGATACTTATGGCTGAGGGAATGCAAGAGAGCTCCTCTTCGATGTTGGCGCATCGCCTTATGGGACAAATCTACTTGAACCTTGACGAGAACGAAAGTGCGGCAAGTATATCAAGACAAGGATTGATTCGAACAACTACAGAATCCAACATGTCTGGCTTAGCGCTCCAAAACATCCGCGATGCTATGAGCACTACCTTAGCCACAGCATTAGTCCATTTCCAGGCACCTCGACATCACCCTGAAGCTATGGAACTATTTGAGGACATATTGCGCCGCAAAGAGACAGAAACATCTGCGCTCATCGGCATTGGTTTGATACTGGAAGAGCAGGAGAACTACCCCGAAGCGATTGACTTCTTTGACCGTGCACTGAAGCGAACTTCTGAACCCCGGATCAAAGCGGAAGCTGCTTGGTGCAAAGCTCTGAATGGAGACAATGAATCAAGCTTGCACGAACTTGAGGCGTGTCTGTCAGAAATGGAAGGTTCAGACACGTGGACAAAGTCGCTCCGGTCACAAACCCTTTATCGAATTGGGATGTGTATGTGGAATCAAGATAGCGCCATTGGGTCACGTAAAGACCGCAACGGAGCGTATGCTCGTTTTCTGGCTTCTTTGCAGGCTGACATGAATTTTGCAGCATCTTATACAAGTCTCGGTGTTTACTATGCCGACTATGGTAGGGATAAGAAACGCGCTCGAAAATGTTTTCAGAAAGCCTTCGAACTTTCCTCCTCTGAAGTCGAAGCCGCTGAGCGGCTTGCGAATTCCTTTGCAAGGTCAGCTGAGTGGGATCTGGTTGAAGTCGTAGCTCAGCGGGTGATTGAATCTGGCAAAGTCAAGCCAGCTCCTGGGTCGAAAAAGAAAGGTATCAGTTGGCCTTTCGCAGCGTTGGGTGTTGTACAGCTCAACAATCAAGAGTATGCGAAAAGTATCTTGTCATTTCAGTCAGCACTCCGCACTGCGCCGACCAACTACCACTGCTGGATAGGCCTTGGAGAGTCTTACCATAATTCAGGCCGATACATAGCTGCTACTAAAGCTTTCGAGCAGGCACAGAGACTCGAAGATAGTGCGGAAGATGTCAACCTCAAGGATAACTGGTTTTCCAAGTACATGCTTGCCAACGTAAGGAGGGAGCTTGGTGAGTATGACGAGGCAATAGCCGACTATCAAGAAGTTTTGAAGATGAGACCGAATGAATTTGGTGTATCTATTGCACTTCTACAAAGCCTCGTTGAAGCCGCCTGGCATCACGTTGAGCTTGGATTCTATGGACGCGCAGCAGATGGCGCAAGCGAGGCAATTAGCATTGCACAAAGTATCTCAGAAAACCGAAACGACGCCTTTAATCTTTGGAAAGCTGTCGGCGACGCTTCCTCTATTTTCACGTATGTCCAAGCGTATGCTTCAAGGCTTCCTATCCAGGTTTTGCGTTCGTTATTGGAAGCTGGCATCGCGCTCGAGGTGTATGAAATTCTAGCGGACATTGATGGAATTGGCAAAAGCACTTTGCAGACTCTTGTAGATGAAAGTGAGAATACAACATCGTTCGTCAAACTCAGCATCGATGCAACGATTCTAGCTCAGAAGCGTGCCATTCATACTTGTGCCAACGATATTCATGCCAGAGCGGTTGCTTGGTATAACCTTGGTTGGGCTGAACACCGGGCACATGCATGTTCTGCTGAACAAGGTCAACCCGGCTCGAAAAAGCGATCTCCCAAGCACCTCAAGGCATCCGTCCACGCTTTCAAACGCGCTATTGAACTTGAAGCTGGGAATGCACAGTTCTGGAACTCATTGGGCATAGTCACAACTGACTTGAATCCGAAAGTGTCCCAGCACTCCTTCATCCGTAGCCTTTACCTCAACGACAAGAATACCAGAGTGTGGACAAACCTGGGTACGTTGTACTTGATACAACGTGACTATCAGCTTGCGAATGAAGCTTTCACTAGAGCGCAGTCTTGTGACCCGGATTATGCTCAGGCTTGGGTTGGACAAGGACTGTTAGCGGCTCAATTGGCGGATCAGGAAGAAGCTCGCAATCTCTTTACCCATGCTTTTGAGATCGCAGACTCATCTTCTACAATGATCAAACGACAATACGCTGTATCCGCCTTCGACCATGTCATTAAAACTCCTCCCTTGAGAAGCAGCACAGACAATCTTCAACCCTTGTTCGCCCTGCATCAGCTACGCTCACAGGTCTCGTCTGATATTGCCTTTCAGCACCTCTCGTCGCTCTTTGCGGAGCGTGTTGGTGATTTTGCTGATGCAGCCGCAAGTCTCGGTCAAGTAGCTTCAAAGCTAGAATTAGAATACGAGGCCTCTGAGTCGCCACACATTCTGATGCGTTTTGCGCAAGCCAAAGCAGACCTTGCACGTATTCGCTTAGCGGAGAGAAATTTTGATGCTGCCGCAGAGGATGCGGAGACGGCCCTTAATCTTGCCGACGGTAAGGACTTAGATGAAGCGTTGAGCCAGTTGGTCAGACTTTCGGCACATATGACAGCTGGACTGGCATACTACTACCAGGGCACTATGGACCAAGCAATCAGCATGTTCCGGAGCGCTCTGGAGGAGACCAAGGGCAATCCTGATATAATATGTCTTTTGGCTCAAATGCTCTGGGCCAAAGGAGGCGAAGAGGAACGGAATGTGGCTCGGGAGCAACTATTCGACTGCGTTGAGAATCACCCTGGTCACGTAGAAGCGGTCATCCTCCTTGGCGCCATTGCCGTCCTAGATGACGACAGAGACACTGTTGAAGCGGTCAGGGCTGACCTTCAGAGCCTGCGGACTCGTGAGGATCTAAAAGAGCTACAGCAAAGCAGGGTGGCCCAGCTCTTGTCGGTCATATCTTCGTTACACCTTGAAAAGGACCAAGATGGCGAAGAGATAAGCGAAGCAACCACGTCGGTGATGCTTGCACCCTCGAAACCATATGGCTGGTCACAGCTGGCTGGCTTGTCGGAAGAGACTTATCCAGCAGAGATGGCTGTGCTTACAGCAACCAAAGCTGCCCCGCCTAGAGGTATGCTCGAGGTCGCTGATCTCGCTAGGGCCCATGCTGGAACCAGAAGGCTCGACGATACTCAGAAAGCTGTTATGATTGCCCCTTGGTTGTACCTCACACGGGAAGCCCTCGTATGATAATGTCCTGCATAAGCGAACGGAGTTGCGGTAATAACTTACTGTACTTTTCCATGCATTGTAGGCGTATCTAGATCGTTCTTACAGTCATGCTGGAGAAGCGATGCTCTCACAGTCGATGTACGATAGTGGGAGCAATGTAGGAGCAAAGCTCCAGGATGGTCCATTGCCTGGTACCAGATCTTGTGTCCAAGGCGTTCAACTCCTGCCCATTATTCTTTCGCATTCATCTCTAACCTCTTCGACTCCAGCCACCCCCTCCCACTTCCTCAACAACCCCTTCACCTCGTCCCAATCCTTCTCCGCCTCTCCTCTCCTTCCCTCATCAAGCAATCCGCCTAACCTCCTCGCCGTCCCTAGAACCCACCTAACAGTATCCCTCTGCTTTCTCCTTTTCTCCTCATGCTCCTTTGCCCTCTGAACTCCAACAATCTCACCACCATCCCCCTTCCCCATTCCCCCCATAGCCAACCCTCCCGCCATCTCAGCAATATAACTGACAGCCGGACCCAACGTACTGGTCGTCGGCGTCAACGGATCCATATTACTCCGCATCTTCCTAATCGTATCCGTAGCCGTAATCAGCTTCGAATAATTGTCATAAACCAGCGCCTTCCTCTCCCCATCTAGCCCCTTGATCTCATTTATGAGCCCCCCTTCAACGCGCAGCACGCCTTCGAGACCTTGGTTTGCGAATACGGATTTCACATATGCTTCAGCGTCAAAGTTGGGAGTGTCAAGCTCGCTGACTTTGGGGGAGAAGACGGGGCTGTTGGAGTCGGGTAGGGGGGATTTTGAAGCAGTGACATCGACGGGGGCGGCGGATTTGAGGTTGTAGTAGTCGCGGAGGGCGGTGCGGTTGGCGCGGCGGGTTGGCGCGGCGGGGGAAGTGGTGCGGGAGGTTGCGGGGGTGCTGGTGATGGATGTTGGGGGGTTGGATGGGCGAGATGAGGTTATTGTTGACATCTTGTTGTGTGGAGAGTTGTGAAGTGATAGACAGAGATCTTCTGGGGACTCTGGGGCGCGTTTAGGGAAGGCTAGGTGCACTAAGGCCCGTTGGACGGGTGGGCGGGCTGACCTGGCGACCCTAAGGAAGCTAATTCAATAGGTAGCTTTCCAGGGGATATTTACCTAAGTTCATCTCTTTCTCTCCTTCTCCTCCGCTTCCACTACCCAATCCCAAGCATGTTGCCTAGTCATATACCTAGCAGTGCAATCATGGTCCTTTTCGACATATTCTTTACGTAACATAAGATCACTCACGCGATTTCAAGGCTTTTACTGTAGCGCTATGTTGGTGCCTGAGGCCTGATCACGCATGTAGTGTAAGATCCAGAACCGCTAACGCCGTAGGCAGACGTTGTAGGTGCGTTATCGTGTACACTAATTAATATGGCCATGCTGTCCACAGCCTTTTGTGACTCAGTGCTGCGGGAAGTTGACTTGTTATATTTGTTTGCTTGATCTTCAAATTTTTGAGAAATCTAGTCCATTGTTAACTAACGCGGCATTTGGTCTTCAAATATTGAATTTTTGGAAACTCTTTCTATTACCGGCCATCATGGGCGCCGAGGACGTGGGTCATGATCCCGAATCTCTTCTGAACACTGTTGTGGGAGATGCGAATGATGATGAAGGTTCGGACCCCCCAACAGCTTCGTCTACTGCACAACCTGGACCCGAAACTCGTACAGAAAACGGTCCTGATGTGTTCGATGGCATCGAAGGGCAGATCGCCCTTGACAGCTTTCTCGGTGGTAGATCGGAAAGACCTCTTATGGAGCTACTAGCTCGGATGGAGGGTCTGAATGTAGATGACTGCGTTTTGAGGTCGCGGCCATGGGAAGCGCTAGTTGAAGGAGATGGGGCCCAGCTTGGATATCTTGGAGCAGTCGATCAATTGGTCGATCTCGAAGACCACTACTGCTCTCTGGGCTCTACTAACAAACTTCATTTGCAACCCGGTGCAGCTCAAGTGCACAATCGAGAGATATCGATTGTAGACCAGCAATCAGTCGCAGCCAGCTCTACGGTGACGAATGTTCCAAGTCTCGAGCCCACAACTCTCCAAGACGTATCTACAGGCTACATTGAACCTGAAGAGATATTTGAATATGACAAATTGCCAACCGATGGCCAGCACTTTCGACTGCTAGGTCGTGGACCTCCAGACGAGCATGGAAACATATCGTCCCTCACATTGCATACGTTTGATATAAATGATGCACCCCTATTCTACGCGGTTTCCTATGTGTGGCATGACCAGCAATTGGAGGTACCAATGACTTGCAACCATAAGAAGCTTTTGATCACGAACAGTCTCGGCAGTGCATTGGAAAAGTTAGTACCCTGGAGCCGTGGTACGTATCTTTGGGCGGATGGAATCTGTATCAACCAGGGCGACATTGCCGAGCGTAATCACCAAGTGAGTTTGATGGGCAATATATACGGCCGTGCTTCAAAGGTCCTGGCCCACCTCGGAAATAGTGGGGCCACTGAAGATGACTCAAGTGATTGGTCGGCAGTCAGTCTCATGACTTTGCTCAATAGGATTTGGCTCGCGGAGCCCAATTTGTCCTCAAGATCCGATTCAGAATGGATGAAAGTTTTAGCCATCAATCAAGATAATGCTGCTATGTGGAAAGCTTGGTCTTATTTTGGATGAATCCTTGGTTCACTAGATGTTGGATTATGCAGGAAGCTGTGCTCGCGGATAATGTTGTTCTATTTTACGGCAAAGCCATCTGCAGCTTGAATGCGGTTACCACATTCTGGGACCTCACTCAGCGTCATGAACTGCCGGCAATCATGAGATATAGTTCATTGGGAGATATGTATAGGGCATGTCGGAATATGAGCCTGGTAGGGTCATTCAAGAGATTGCGGGAATTGAACCAGAAACCCTCGGTCACTGGAGCGACGCCGGAGTCTCTACGTCACCTTAGGGATGATGTTGGCGATCAGAAGTTGACCGTAACAGAAGATCATTGCTTCAACAGTGACAGTCTCTGTAGTTTACTGGCCATGTCCCGCTGTAAGAACGCCACTGACGAAAGGGACAAAGTGTACGCGCTCCTTGCACTGGCACAAGACAGCCTTGCCAAAACAGTCCAGCCTGACTATTCAGCCGAGAATACGATATCGAAAGTGTTCTGTGCCGTTGCAGAAGAGTGTGTGCGCCAGGGGTATGGTACAGAGCTACTTCATTACTCCGGCAAAGACCATGTTACTGAAGGACTTCCGTCGTGGGTACCAGATTGGAGTCAGCAAAAAAGGTCGACCTTCCATAGTACACAATACTGTTGTGCAACCTTCTCGCAACCAAAGATCACTCTTGGTCCGGAGCCAGGCCATCTTCATGTCCGCGGGGCTATCATCGATTCTTTCGAGTATCTTGGATTTCCTTGCCGCTTTTATTCTCTAAACCCCTCCGAGGATAGGTTGTACCGAGAGCTCATGGATGATGACAACCAACTTCCACCCGTTGAAACTGATATGCACATGAGACAGGTCATCTACGCCACCTCGAAAACGATGTTTGATTATTTGTGTTCCACCGACCGATACGCTGAAGGTCTAAACACTGCAATGGCTCGAACTTTGACAGCGGATTGCACCAGGACTGGGGAGCGGACAGGAGGAGATCCAGCATACATGGAAGGCTTTGAGGCATTCAAACGCTTCAATGAGGCGAGTCTGCAGATGCCCGTACTTTCGAAGCCCGTGGAACCTGATTCAGCGGCGGCTAGACTTCTCGACGAAGCTTGGCCATACGAATGTGCGTTGCAAGATGTCCATAAAGGGCGGAGGATTTGTGTCACAAAAGGAAGATACATGGGCATTACTACTTACGATACTGAGAAGGGAGATCTACTTGTTGTGTTCGAAGGATTCGCCATGCCTTTCGTGCTTAGACCAAAGGGCGATGGCTTCGTGATCATTGGGGACTGCTATATCCATGGAATCGTGGATGGAGAGCTGGCTTGTGTCCCTGAAGCCAACTCCGGACTCGATGCTTCTCAACAGGGTGTCGACAAGAATGGTGATGACTTCTGCGTTCGATCGCTGACAGGAGGTTTTGCGACCTTCCAAACATTTACCATAGCATGACACCGCAGCCTTCGATCTTTGAGAGACAAGTGGTAAGACCTTAAAAGACCGAGTCCCGGTAGATACAGTTACCGTAAGCCTGTGGGGAGCTCACAGGCGTGAACCTGACGACGTGACCTTTCCCACTAGAGAAAAAGATATCTCTATTTGTACAGGAAGAAAGCGACATTTCTATAAGCCATAGCTCTGTCACATCCTACCTACATAGCTTTATTCTTTACATCGAGACTCAGCAAATAGTGACAAGGCTGTAGGGCGCTTAAAGCAAGCGCGCGCTTGGCTTGTTTATATTTTCATGCAGAGTAGAATCGTGAGATATCTTCATAGCTTACCAAGCTGGATAACACGAACACACGTGCCATTTTACACTGCACCAAGGCGCGATGAGCTGAAATGATTTATAGTATACGTCACGTGAACAATTTGGAGGAATATTCTCGCCCTGTACTTTCATGCAACCATTTTGTCATATTGAACAATGTGCAAAAAGCTGCAACTCTAGTCACGTACCACATGCTTACTTAGTGCTGGATGAATAATCAAGACAACGTGATGAGGCAGTGCACATCACCGTCCCCAGCGCCATGCTAATCTCCCTACATAGCCCTAACCACGAACCATGTCGAACCCATCTTCTCAAATTGCTACTCAACTGACCACCACCAAAGGCCTCACCCCCTCCCCAACCTGGCTCACCTCCTTTCTAACAACCCAACGTCCCACCACTCCTCTCCCCGCGCTCACCCAAACAGCCTGTTTCCGCCTCCTAGCCTCCGACATCACCACCTCTCTAACCCCAAACCCTCCAAGCTGTTTCCCTCCAGACATACACAATGCCAACGTCCAAGAACGAAGACTCGCCGGCCCGATTGCCGTGCAAGTCTTGTCAGTCGAGGACATGAGCAAGAGTCGCTGGGAGCAAATCGAAGCGATTGAGGCGCTTGAGCGGGGCGAGGGCACGAAGGGGAGAGAGATTATAAGAGTGGCTGCTTCGGAGGAAGGGGAGGATGAGAATGTTAAGAAGGATGGTGGACCGCATAAATTAGCGTTGCAGGATGCGAAGGGGACGAGGATCTATGGTATTGAATTGAAGGGAGTGGAAGGGGTGGGCTTGGGGATGAGTATGGGGTGCAAGATGGTGCTGAGGAATGTGGTAGTTGCGAGGGGAGTGGTGCTTTTGGAGCCGGGAACGACGACCGTGCTGGGTGGGAAGATTGAGGGGTTGCATAAGGCGTGGAAGGAGGGGAGGAAGGCGGAGTTGAAGGCGGCTATTGAGGTGAATGAAAGAGCTGCATAGTTACACGGTGGACTGTGATCGTGCTCCCCATGGACTGTCTCCTAAGTGAAGACGAGATCAAGCGAATGCACGTCCGGATCGAGACATGCAAATAAGATCGAAGGAAGTATTTTTCTTTGTATAAATGTGACTATCCCTTAACTTACGACTGAATTCCAACGGCTCATTCTTCCAGGATTCTCAACAGTCCAAACGCAAAGCTTTCTGTCATAGAAGCTTGTAGACACGCAGGTGTACCGGCTGCTGTGCTCTCCATCATTGCTTTCAACGCGCCCATCGCTTGCGTAGTTCATGCTTTCATGCTCCTCGAATTTGGCAATTACGTTGATCGACCAACGAGTCTTGTTCTCTGATAGCGCGATCTTCAGCAATCTCGCCCCAGCGTGCATGCAGCTTGCTAACACCAAGAAGTGTATCCCTTGCCCGAGGATGTATATTGTGTCCAGGAGTTTCAGCCTCCAAACACCTCCCCCGAGCTGCTTCTCCGCCAGCACTTTGGTTCGACCACCCAGAGTTGGCAGCGCAAGGATCCTTACGTACTCATCATAGCTACCAGTGATAAGAAAGTCGTCCTCACCGGGAGTCGACAGTGACAGTGGCAATATCGCAGTAACACCAGCATTATGAGTCGTCCTGTCTCGACGAGATATTTCGAAACGATGCTGCGCCTCGTAGTACATAGACCCTTCTGCCTCTGAGCGTCGACGAAACGAGCTGTGGGTGCATAGCGATGAATCATCGCCGCCAGAATACAAGATAGCGAGGCTGCTCTCAGCTTCCCAATGCTTAACCGACCAAGCCACCGTCCATGCTTCTAGAGAATGACTTTGCGCTCTCCCAAGGCTCTGCGGGTCGATTTCATCTGTATGCCACATGAGGTCGGTGACGGCGACTCGACCATCAGAAGATGAGACAGCAATGACTGAGGAACGTTCGCCTCCGGGCCCCTCAAATACTGGGTGCCAAGCCAAGGAGAGGATCAGAATGCACGGGTCGAATAGCCTTACCACTGAATGCTTCGCTAAACACGCTTCATCTGCGAGATTGAGTGTGTAAATGCAGACAGAGCCTTCACTTGTTGCAACAGCTAATGTTGAATCGTTATAGCTCGAGAAGTGAAGATCAAGGATAGCAAATGCGGTTACCATGGTCTGAAGACATGACCTATTAAGTCCAGACATGTTAGAAATCGTGACTTGGGTACCTCCAGGTTATACAACACCGACGTCCATACAGATTGTGTCCCTGTAACCGAAACAACATTAGACTCCCACTTCGATTCTGTTTCGGACATGAACTTTCATCTTGCTCTAATGTTTCACTTCCATCGGGCCCTGAACTCTGATTTTCCTCGAGGACGTATGTACCCACCACAAAATATTCGGGATAATGGGGTGAGAACTCCAGACAACTCGGTTGTGAGTCGAGTGTTATACTTATACTTGATACTGTGGCCTCCTCTACATCCTCAACCTGAGGAGTATCTAGCCCAGGGTTCGTCTCCGAACTTGGAGACATACGAATAATCTTACTACCTTTACATGTGTTAAGTCAGAACATGTATCGACCTTGATGAGGCTGAGCCTTTAGCCGTGGCGTAGCGTGTAACAGCGGCGTGTGGCGCTAGCTAGTATAGCCGCCGCTAGAGGTCTAGATCTGATAATTGAATGCTAAACATGAATATAACTACAGCATGGGCGAAATGTGACTGGACGGCGTTGTACAACGAAAATGGCGTTGACTGAGAATGAAGGTGAAGAAGGCGATGATAGCTTTCTATCGGACGAGTCGAGCTTCTACGGTGGGTTATTTCCCTAGGTAGAGGCTCAATCGCTCCTTCCATTAAACCAACCTAGGAGGCGATGACCTCCGTTCTGCATACGAAGAACGGGTAGAAACCTTCAACCCTTCTGAATATTGGGCATCGCATCATCTCCAGCTTTCGGTCATTGCACACGCTGCTATAGAAAAAGAAAAGATGGCTACTTCCGTTACCAAATCCCAAGAAGCATTCAATATATATGACGACTACCCCAGCGGCCGGCAACTTTCCGAGACCACTGAAGCCTTTCTGAAACGTCTGCCACCGTTGAGTACGAGCATCATTGAGTACGGTCCATGGATATATGTTGCGAATCCCTACTCCCCAAGGAACCACGCCCGCGAAGACCAAGCAACCTTCGTTCGTAAAGGCCACCAACTACTGGAGGACTTTACTGCCGTCAAAGCTGGAATCGAGGCATCTATGCCAGGCAAGGCTAAAACTGTCATTGGACGAAAGGTAATACTACCCTGAATGCAATCGACAACCAAACCCCAAAACCCCCTCCGATAGGCATTCATACTAACGACGATTATATAGTTGACACCCCTCCGCAAACAACTAGAGCTTGATCTCCTCTCCCTTGCTAAAGAGACCAACTGCACATCCGGCAAATGGATGCTCTTCCCCTCCGCCTCAGACGTCACCACCCACAGGTCTCTCGTAGCCAAAGGCACCGTTGCCGGAGAACTAGGCCACGCCGCAAAAGTAGCCACGGACGATGGAACACAGAATTCACGCCTCATCTGCGTCTACACTCCCGATTTCAACGACAAGAAGGATGTGAAGAGAGTTCTGGAGAGGCTGTTGGCGATGGGGCTGTGTAATCGCAATGGAGCTCTTGCTGAGGGGAAAGCTATTTATTATAAAGCTGATGCTTATACGTATTTAGAGCTGGTTAGTGGGAATGAGTACGGGCTTAAGGCGAGTATGTTTTCTTCGAGGGAGATGTTGGGGGAGGGGAAGTAGCTCGTGGAGCAGAATGTTAGCGGGTCTTGTTTCCCTGCGGATACCCCATATGCGAGATGTTGCTGTGAGATATCGTTGCAAGTCATGGCTCCTGTACTTATTCATCGCGAATGCTTTTCACATAATATGAGCAAACATTGAAACCTGGTAGCACTGCCGTTGGTACCAACAAGTGTAGCGTCGATCTGGTTGATGTTTGAAAGCTCGTCTTCTGACACGGTCACTGAAGGCCTAATGAGCTTCCAATTGAGCCGTCCTCAGCTCCTTTCGTTACCAGACCGACGAAGGCTGAACGCCATGCTATGCGTGTAAAACCAGTCTATTAAAATACACCCCCTCATACGATAGTCTCCAGCTCCCTAGCATAGCCAATAGTATTTTCAATAACCTGCCCACTCGCCACCAATATCTCCTTCTCATTCCTCACATCCTCCCCTTGCTGCAGAGGGAAGTATATCCTACCATCTTTAACCACCCAGCCCCTAATATGTGCAAAATCCACCACACTGCCCTCACTCTCCAGGAATAGTAGATTCTTCGCATTGGCGATCGGAAGCGAAGGGTACGCTTTTTCTGAACAAGACGCAATTTCTCCGCGGATGGTGTTAATGAGGACCTGTTGTTCAGCACGTTAGCATCAATACCCCTCGAAAATCCATCTGCTGAAGACCCATACCTCGCTAAACACAGCAAACTCCTCACTGGGCACGCCCTCCTTCTTCGTCGCGCCCCAAACCCGATCATAACTCCCCTCCATCAACCATCGCTCCAACTTCACTGGATACCCAATATACCGATCCGCCTCCAGCCCTCCCTTCATCTCAACCTCCAACCCCTCCAACACGGTATGAAAACCCGCATAATCCCCTCTCGTTAATAACAGCAGTAAATATAACCCTGTGACTTTACTCCGCTGGCCGTTGTCGGCGGGTTGGAAGCTGGCAGAGGGAAGTTCGTAGAAGGGGAGGAGTTGTTGGAAGTAGCGCGTGAAAGCGTCGGGGTCTTGGAGGCGGATGGAAAGGAGGGCGGAGAGGTGGAGGAGGTGTTTTTTGGCGGTGGTTAGGAGGGAGGATATTTTTTGGGGGGAGGGGGGTGGGGTGGATTGGAGCTGTGAGAGGGTTTTTTCGAGGGCGGTGGTCGCCATTGTTGTGGAAGGGTTAGTGCTGAGGGTCGGAGGGTCGGAGGTGGTGGAGATGGGAGTTGGAGAGGGCTTGGGAGAGCTGGATGTGGCTATGGTGGCTGTTGAACATAGCGCGCTTAGGAAGCCGCCAATACGGCGGGCCAGGATGGACAAAGCGCCATAACCTAGAAACCTAGAAATCTTGTAAACCATTTATTCTAGTGGCAACCTATCTACCACCAATATTATATATGAGAAAGGCTTTATAGCTGCGTAGTTATATAGCTAGGTTCTATATATTGAATTATAGGATTTGGATAGGGAAGAGCCTATTCTCGCGCATGCCTAGGTGCACATGCCCGAGTGCGCGTGCCTGGGTGCGCATGCCCAAACTTAGCTTCTGGGGCTTACGGGGGCTACGAGGCCAAGTTGACACGCCTGGAACTCCTTGTGCGTGCCTAAGTGTGGACAACTCAAGTCTTTTGGAAAAAGGACGGCTGCTGTTCCCGAACTCAATACCAAACAGCTGCCAACGCTAATGAGGCAGTTTTTGGTATACATCGAAGGTATCAAAAGGTAGCAATGCTCAGTAGGGCAGAAATACGGAATTAATACGCTCCTATACAATAGTCAGGTCCAAATGGTGAGTGGATTATCCCCACATTGAGTTCCACGAGTCCGTAAAGGTCAATGAAGAGTGTTGAAATGGAGGCTTGTAGACAGCTGAAATTTGCATAGTGAATACCACATATTAATGTCATTATCGCAGTATGTTTGTCCCAAAGCATCCTCAAACTCGCCACAGGGTTAAGTATCGGGAAGAGACTTCCAACAATCTCGTCTTGTTGTTCGAGCGGTCCCTTTTCTGGAGCAGCGAAGCCCTTTTGTGACACCACAAAGAAAATTCTTCCAATAAGCTCGAGTCACGATAGACCGCTTCTGCGTGTAACATTGTTTAATCCTCTCCTTCCGATCTGTCGCTGATTTTGACATATTATGTAACGAAGATAAGTAGCCTCCGTGTTTTAGTGCAGTCCTATCTCAGCGCTCTTGCGAGACAATTCTTTGCGGTACGAGCATGTCGTAGTGAGACGTGCATTATGAAGGGCCTTTCTGCGAAAAAGGAAATGCTCCAAGATCTCTAACATCATTCGTCAGACAGTCCGGACTCTCCCTCGGAGAAGGGCGCATATTTGTTGATCAGATAATTCATGTTCTCATAGCACCTGAGATTCGTTAAATTCTCGTTCAGGGAACTTGAGGACCAAGTCCCAAAAAAACTACCTACTCTTCCCGAAAGCTAGAGCCACCATGGCAGGCAGATTCATGAAGAGTATGGTAGCAGCTGTAGATCCTATTGCGATCATCGAATTGCTCCGCCGGCTCGCTAATACCCATCATGTTGAGATAGGAATTCAGGTAGACTTTGGCACAGACAACTTCGTTGAGCCTTCCGCGCCACATTGCCACCTCCATCTCATTGTGCGCATAGTAAACGCTGGCATCGAAGATGTAGATTTCTCCAGTCTCAAGATCAGTCCCAATATTGCCATCCCAGAGATCGCCGTGAATTAGCGTGGGCTTTACGACTCGTCCTTCTGCTTCCAATGGCCCAAGAACCTGTGGAACAACATAAGTTATAAGACGGTCAACGACCTGCTCCAAGTCTTTCTAGACACCGTTTCTCTCTGTTCAATTGCATTACATCTTTGATCAACTGAATGTAAAACTCAACCCAACTAGGATTCCATGCTGTCTGTTGAGGAAGATTTCCTTGACAAGTGTTGAGATGGAAGCCAAATTGACCGGTAGGAGATTCACTCGCTTGGTGCATTTGGACAAGCTTGGTGCATAGCTGGGCTGGATCCGGATTCTCATTTGTCATCTCAATGAAGTCGCAGAGGAAGTAGTACGTATCGGGGTTCGAGACGTTTAGTTTCCCCCACGTGTAGGGTTTAGGCACAAAAGTTGGTGCTGTTTTGTATAGCTCGGACATAGAGTTGAACTCCCCCTCCAACATAGCCTTTCCTTGAGCGTCTTCTGCACACTACAAGCCAGTCAGCTATATTCCTTCTAAGTCTTGGTCAAAAGCCTGATACCTTGAGGAAATAGAACTTCCCTTCGCCGTCTGCAAGAGTTGTTGTAATCTTGGCAGTCACAGTCCAAGCGGAAGCTCCATATCGATCGCAGGAGTGGATCTGTGTACCTCGAGGAATATCTAAACATCTAATGAGACATGGGCCTTTATGAGTCTCTATGGCGGTACTTACGGTCGATTACGACTTGGTCCAACGGAAAGTCGCCATCGATCTTCTGACCGTTACTTGTGCCTGGCGTCACTTGAGGGACTTTGCCCGCCGAAAAAGTTGGAGGAGTCCATATCTCCATCTTGTTTACCGACTGCGCAATGGGTCTCCGCGATTCTTCGCTGTGGGGTAGGATTAGCAGTGCGGTGCTAAGATAAAGAAGTCTCCCAGGCGTTGATGATTCTTGTAGATGTTTGATCAGCCGGTGTATAGACGAAGTCCTTAGCCACCCTCGGCTACCCAGACGAGATTTCGAAGTCCTTGAATGCTGATCACCATACTGTATGTAAGTTCGATGTTGAAGATTCAAATTATGTCAGTGTTAGGAACGCGCTGAAAACCTTGGTCACTACTATTCGCTCAACGGGTAAGAAAATGGAGCGTGAATCATGCATATAAAACTGAAAATTTGTGACACATTTTCAATTATACTCTTGAAACTTATAGCTCTAGAGGCTTCCAACCTTTGATTATGTCTCTTCAGGACTTAAGTAGTGTTGGATTAAGATTATTATGCTGCTTTGAAGGAGCTTAATAGGTATAGAAACCAACTTAAAGTCCGCGCTGTATGCATCACTTTTGTTCTATTCTCTTATATTAGTGCACAATTTCTAAAATGGACTGGAACAAGATAAAGGGGGCATTGTGACAATAAGTCGCATCCAATCTGTGCTAGGCTTGGCTGATTCGTGCTCCATATGCTTCATCAGATGTACGCTGATCTTGAACAGGGCAAAATCTACTCGGAACACACGACCTCTTCCATAAGCGGTGGACTCCAGGAATATGTGATTGGGTGGACGAAAGCGAGGGTGGTCCCACAATGCTCAGCCAGCGAGAAATCGATACTATCTTCATTCATCATCAACCACCTCGTAGAGGAGTCATTTTGCGTGTATCACTTCTTCAGATATGATGATCAATCTGAAACATTCGCTGAGCACCTGCCTGAGGACGATTGCCTTCCAGATTGCGGAACAGCTCCCCCAATTTCGTCGTGCATCGAAAGAGGTACGGTTTTCGACTAAGACTGTTGAAAGGACAGATGCGACGACCATTTGGGAGAACAAAATTCATCGGTGCTCTCTTCAAAAATCTAGATGAGTCGGACCACCCTCGACCGCACAGCCCTACAGGGCTGACGTCTAGAGACCCCTAAACCCAGTTCCCCAAGACAAAAACATCGCAGGAGTCTCTAGGACGCTATACACTTGAACGGCGTACACAATTAACATGTAAACCCTTCAATCCCAAACCGGCACCCCCCCCGCTCGCCTCAACTCCCCGTGGAGATCCCACCTCCCTTCCCCTGCCAAGGCGGGCCAGAACAAAGCCTATCCACGACATCCATCTGGAAATGGACCCTTGATGATACGAGCACGGTTGAGGCGTCACTTGGAAATATGGCTGTGCTGCTTGCGGAAGAGTATATATATGCCGGGGGTCTTCTTCGCTGAAATGTCTGTCTGTTTGTCTGTTTGCTTTGTGAGAACAGATATCATTAGCGGAGAGGAATTGTCGTGATAGGTGAGTCGATGCTGTGGGGATGATGGCACGAGACTGGTTGTATGCACTTTATGTGACATGACGCTTGTGACCATCCATTCTATCTATGTCTAAAGCATTATAAGGCCGTCTGCTGACCCTTCTTTTGTCTTTCCAGTCTCTCACCCTAACACCATCGCACCATCACCAGCACCAGCCCCAGCCCCCACCTTCAAACCATCCCAACCCCACCTTCTCCATCATGAACACCAACACCAACAATAACAACGCCCCCACCGCCGGCGGTGCCGATGACCGCGACTACCTCGACAAAGGTCTCGAGTCCATCGAAAAGAAATTCGGAGGAGAGCGTTTCGCAGGCGCGGATGCGATGCAGAAGAACCGTGGTATGAATGAGAAGATTACGGATACTATCCGTAAGTTTATTGAGAAGGTTACTGGGTATGTTATGTTTGATACGTGTTGTAGGAGAGGGGAGAGGGATACTGTGCTGATGTTTTGGATTTGTGTGTAGGAAGAAAGTGCCGAGTAAGGTGTCTAATTAGGGGGTGGATTGTGGTAGGGATGAGGGAGTTGCGTGTACCTGATGTTTAGCTATAGCCGTGTTTGGTACATGGGAGGCTGCGATGAGGTTGCTTGATACACCTGTTTGTGGGGGTTGGACGTATTGGTGGTATATTTGATAGACAGATACCCATTTCGTGACTAGGAATATATATATGTACAAGCGTGCGTGCAAGGCCTTTGATGAGCTCGTACATATCAATGAAGTTATCACTTTCACCACCGCACATGGTGCAAAGAGCACCAAGCACTCCTTACCGGGGTATAATGCAAAGCAAAGTTGATCTCCTCACCACATTTAGGCGTCTTTTAGAGTCAGTATTTGACTGGTTAGCTCCGGGCCTATATCCTTATCCACCATAGGCTCCTCATTTTCATGGACTTCTCCATCAAAGAGTGAGTCAGCTTCTCCATCTTCGTCCGCCGCTCCACCCTCTGCAGCTACTTCATCATCCTCAGTCGCAGATGCACCATCGCTATGTACACCATTGGCTGTCCCAGCGGTGTCTGATCTCGGAAGACCATCGTAGCGATTTCGGTTTTGAGGCTCATTGTCAGAGTCAGGTATCTCGTCATCACTATCATTGACAAATAGATCACTCTTCCTTGGTGCCCTCTGCTTGCGCTTCCTTCTTGTTTTTTCCCCCTCCCTTGCCGGTTGTTCTTCTTCGTCCTCTCTCTGCATTCCTTCGCCCTTCCTCTTCTTTCCTGCGTCCTTCCTCTTCTTCCTTTTCTTAACATTCACATCTCCATGCTCTTCTGGGTCCCATCTGTCACCGAGGTCGTCTTTAGCCATAGTCAAGATTCGCGAAATGATCTCGTTTGCCACCTCGCGGTAATCCATGGATTCCGCACCTTCAACATGTTTCTTCATCTTCGCCCAAGCTTCCTTTTTGTCAGTGGCATTCCACATCGATCGAAATTCTTCATCGCCAATGGACTTCCAAGGGATATTGCCTTCTGTAGTCGCCCTTGAGTCTACGATGGCCCGAAGCAAAGCATGTTGGTCCCCAATTTTCATGTTTGCCACTTTCTCTAAGGCTCTTTTCCTTCTCCAAGGGTTCTTAGTCGCGGATTTACGCTCCTCAAATGCACTCGCATCCCTGTATTTTCGCAAAAGATCTTTCTGCTGTTTTCTCTTCAATTGGCTCCATTTGAAAATGCACTGGAGTCTTGAGCGCATGCCTCCCATGCGATCACTGACAATTTGCCAATTGACCAGCTTCATGTCGTCCAAGTCTTGATCTGAACCCGAATCTGTGTCTGAACCATCATCACCATACTTCTCAATCCTGGTTTGTCTCCTTTCATCCTTCATAGCCTGCATACAATACATAATCGCACTGCAAAACGATTGGACTTCTTCGTTAGTCCACTGTTCTCGATTTCTATTCTCCGAGTTGTGGACATAATTCCGATATCGATCCCTACAGTCGTCCGCCATGCGACCGACCATTTCACTGATGGCTTTCCAGTTATTTCCTTTTTCAGCAACAGCATGCTTGAGCATCTCATCATCTTCGGCGGACCATGTTCCGCGCTGGAAGTTATGAAAATGACGTCTGCAGTACTTCTGCACAGACATACGGGGACGGTACGGTAGAACTTCGTGGCACTCGTTGAAGATCTCGGTCGCCGTGGGGTTTCCGCGCATAGATGACTGAATATAGTTATTGAATTGCTCAACACTCATATTGTTTGCCTCGCAATAAGCATGACGGAACCTGTCCAGCTTCTCAGCTTCGGCAGCTGTGTATGGACCCCCTTTCTCGGAGATAGTTTTCTTGCCCAGTGGGGCTTCCTTCGAGATTCTGTTTCCGCCCTCATTGGGCAAGGATGCCTTCTTCTTGCGTTCTGATGTTTGCTCCCGAGGCGGCCCCTCACTTAAGAATTCCAGACTCCTATGTGCAATGTCCGCCATGAGTGGTTGGCCGAGTTCAGGCGACATTTGACTTTGCATATCTTCCAAACCTGGCAAGATTCTATCCTGCATATGGCCTTCGTCGTGTCCAGTATTGTAAGCACTATAGTATGGTGCTTTAGCGGTGGAAGCACCCAGTGATTCTTCTGTCCGCCTGCGTTTACTGGGTCGTGCTGAGGCACCTGGTGTTGTTTTCTTCTTCTTCCTTTGCGATACATGCACATCGCCGTTTCCCAGTTGACTCAGATCTACTGAAGGTGGCAGAGCGCGCATACTGTGTAATTCAGGATCAATGGGTATGTCGTTGTCTTGATGTGATCCCAGCCAATCAGTCAAGCCCAATTCAGTGGTAAGGGATTCATCAACGTTTGTGAATTCAAGAAGAGATTTATGCTGACCTATTCCATTCTCCAATGACTGATGTGTGTCTCCTGCTTGACCTCGTGTCGGCGTTGAGCGTCTCTTGCGCTTCTTTGATTTCCCCGAGGGTTCAGGAGAGGGGTAGACCTGTTTCGGCTGGTGATAAGCAGAATACATTGCTTGCCCATATCCTTGATCATTGGCAGTATCCGTTGACTGCTGCGAGAGGCTGTAGATGTCGTGGTCTGATGCTTCTGGGCGTTGCGAGCTTCGACTTTCTTGTTCATACTCTTGCATGAAAGCCGCAACATCTTCGTCATCCGTTCCAATATCGTCAAGGGTTTGGGTGGGTTGAGCAATAAACGGACGATCAGGTGATGGGGAAGAGCGAAGAATTTGCCCAGGTGGTGTAGAAGGTGTAAGTGTGGTCCCCCCATTACGTTCGCCGTATTTTCTACTATCCGATAATATGGCAAGGTTCCTTTTTTGCTTCTTGTGTTTCTTGTCATGCTTCTTGCGATTCTTGACCCACTGCGAAGATGTTGCGACTGGGGCTCTGCCATTCGAGACCTTTGAAGAGCGGACAGGAGAGCTTTCTGCTATGAGCTGCTGAGAAGCTGCAAAGTTGTCGTCTGTGACCCCATTGGCCTCGAAGGGAGCCGTTGACAGTTGCAGTAGCGCTTGCGCGCTCTCGTAGTCACTGGCTCCATTCATATCATCACTTACATCGCTTAACCTCTCATTGCTAATCTCCGTTTTGCGGTTCTTATCCCTCTTTCTGGTATGAGACCCTGTCGCGACCGCTTTCGCAGGTGAAGATTGGAGCTGAGAAGATGTCGCCCCCATGGGTGGCGCCATTGCCATTCGTGGTGTTTGCTTTGATAGATTGATGGATCACCGGGTAGCAAGAGTGAAACTTTTTCGTTCAAGTGGATGAGATGATTGGCTCAAGACTAATGGTAGAACTTCGGTCCGGACTTTCCCACCACGAATCTGTAAATTACAGAGTACAAAAACCATCACGGCAGTCACTGTATTAGGAAACTTTCATGTTGCTGGATGAGGTCAAAGCAGGTGTCAATATGTCACTACCATCTAACCATAATACGACTGCTTGGCTGGATTTAATTCTGAATAAAGAACAGGATTCAGAGTCCCCAGCCTTGCCGATCACCAACACTGCAGCAGCACCGGATGCCTGGTTTTTACGTCTACCTCTCGAGATCCGCGAGCAGATATACAGCCATCTCATAGACCACTATCCTAAGTATCATGGCTCTGGTATGAATCCCAGTCCAGCCGGCAAGATCATTTTTCGGCGTAATAGATTTCATTCTGCAATTCTCAGCACCAATTGGCAGATCAAAGAGGAAGCACTTCATGTCTTCTGCAGGGAGACTGTATGGCATATTCAAATMCCTGCTGTTAGTMCCCAGCCACAACCTTCCTACCATGGTTTCCATTATTGGAGATTATTGCATAAACATCCTTTCTTCAAGCTCATGCGTCACATCAAGCTGGTATTCATGATGCCGAATATGGGCCCCAACATTTGTATTAAACCAAATGGAACAATCGACATCTATGGCAGAGTTCGGAGATTTGGATACTCAACAGACGTTCGCCCGAGACAGTTTGTCGTCGAGCAGATTGTCAAGGCCCTTGCCCACGCGCCTGCTCTCAAGACTGTGAGCATTGAGTGGAACGATATCGTCGGGTGGGGAGACTGGGATGATAGATACCTCTGCTTGCTACCATTGGAGAAACTGCCGGCTCGTTGTGTGGTTGAGAGTGTAGACCTAGCACTCCCTCCGGCGATGGATTACGACTTGTATCGGTCATGGTTTTGGAAACAGACGCGTGAACCATTACAGAATCCAAATATTGACCTCCATAGACTTAACGAACATGGGCGAAAGAAGCTGAACGATTTTCTTACTGAGATCGCGAGCAAGTGATGGTGCGCTCATGGCAAGCATGGAGCACAAACTTTGAGATGGTGGTTAAGACAGTGGCCGAAAAGGGAATTGAATCAAAAGTCAAGTTGAAAATCCATCGCACGGAATTCTCATGTTTGCAAGTTTGTGTTTCGCAAATGATTCTAATGATCCGTGCAAGTCCAGGGTCAAATCTTTCAGTCCACATCCGTCTTCTCTTTTCGATATCGATTATAAGGAAGTTTGGCGATCAATTTTATACATACGGACATAGACTGAGGTAGAATCGGCATTCCGTCCGCTCTGTCAACAAGAAACCCAGACCGGTTGGAGGGTATCATGTGAATGACCGCTGGCGAAAACCAGCTGCTGCATAATGTAATATCGTGTTGCCGAGGTTCCCTGTAGCGAGCAGGTACCGATCTTTTCTGCGTTGGTCAAAGCATTCGATGCCCTCGGTGTACTCCCCGTGTTCTGAAATATTGTTGAAGCGTGGGTATCTGCTCCCATCCTCATGCTTCTGACGCGTTTGTCATAGACAACATGTCATGGCGATCATGTTAGCTCCGAAAGTCTTACTTGTAGAATTCGTAATCTTCGCTTTTGTCATCTCCCTTGCCATTTCCTCCCACCMCCTTGCCGCCATAACCACACTGCGTCGGTAGCTGTAACCCAAACACTCCTATTTCCACCTTCTTCTCCTTTGCTAGCGGCGGTTGTCAGATTCTCCACAACTCGACCTTCATCCATCAATTGCCACAAGCCTTCACAGAGATCGTCCCCCTCCTGTCCAAAATCTCCTTTCCCAAGTCTGTAGAGTATTCTTCCAAGCGTCTGATAAGCTATGCATCGTTGAGCAGGATACGTGCTCCGCGCTAGATGCGCAAGTTCTAGAACTGTGTAGCCAGCAGAGGATGGGGCATGGCCATGGTGATGTAGGCCTTTCGTGATAGGTATCTGGGAGGAGAGACGGGGTGGTAGTAGTCGGCCGCGAAAGTCGAAACGGAGTGCTGAGGGAGGGATCGATTGTTGGGAGGGAGAGTAGATAGAGTTGGCTTCTGATTCAGGGTCAATGGGCGTCATCCAGGAGAGGTTCGAAGGGTCGGCTGGGAGGGAAGGGTAGTAAGTCGAGTGAAGAGCTTTGAGGAAGTTGGGATCTGAAGGGTCGAGTTCAGGCGGTCCAGGTCGTTTGGGGAAATGAATCTCTGGCGTTGCGGGAAAAGGTTCGTTAGACCAAGCAGGCCGAAGATCTGATGGGGGATGCAGTGGTGGGTCTTCTGGACCGAACGAGCCTGAAAGAAGTTGGCCCTCTTGTACTGTCTCATTTGACGGCTTTGCATCTTCGAAGGTGACCTTCCTCCCACGCACATGGGTTGATTGAGGGTTTTCCTCATTCGATGATTGTATTGGCCGTTTTGGGTCCGCTTGGTCTTCCTCGATGTTCGCTCTCTTCAATAGCTTTTCGATAAGTGACGGGCTTAATCCAGCCATGAGCTCTCTCCTTGCCTCTTCAATCTCACCTTCCGACATCTGAGCCAAACGCTGCTTATTCTCTTCATCGATACTCTGGTCCCTGTTTCCAGATTGCGTCCCAATATCACGGCCAAGAGCAGGAGCTTCATTCGTATTTATGCTGCCCTCATGATTCCCATTTGACTCATCCTTTCGCGGATTTTGCAACTCTCGCTTCCGCTTGAACCTTGAGGATCCATTCCTTGTTCTATGCACAGGGAATCCGGTTTCTGAGCTCTTGATGGCTGGCGGTGACGGAGGTTTGGCGTCTGATGAAGATACTCGCTCTTTAACGTCACCCACAAGACCCAGCTTTGAGCCGGCCACTTGTGTCGAGTAAGATGGCGAATTACCGCTGAGCTCATCATTGGACTTTAAATCGATTTCGAAACGTTGACCTCGTAATGCCATAATTTGCCGTGATTAAAGCTTGAAGCATGTAAGTCTCGGTCCCCAAGTAAGTACTCAGGGTTCTGATCTTAAGATAAGATTAGATCTTCGGTTAAGGMTAGGTGCCTTATCGTCACCGAGCGCGTAAGATTTACGAACCATTTTTGCCTCAACACGTAGACGAGAGATCTGATACTCTTTGAGAGGCAAGTAATACATGCATTGAACGTTCTTGATTATGCCACCTAGCTATCTATGCAAGAACGCTATGATACACGTTTGCAATGCCCGCTCGCGAGTAACGCTATACCAGAACAAGGACAGTGATTCAGGGTTCAGAAGACCGCTTCTAGCCTCCTCATGGAATCCTCTCCCCATACAAAGTCTTCTTCTCGGTGTCCGCATATCTCCTTCAAGATTCCGTCATTTGTAAACACCCGTAATAAGCCATCACATACAAGCTTCCCTTACGATTGCGTGTCGCTTCTTGATTTAGAAAAGAGCCAAGCAATAGAGTAATTGCACGCTGGTGGGCATGAAGTCCGTTTTCGTAGCCGGTAGAAGCTCGAGAGGTGGAGCTCTTGTCTTTAATTGAAAGCGCATGAAAAATCGATACTGTACAGGCCAAGTTGATATATGATTATATCTGGACATTAACCGTGGATGTCCAGTTAGAGTGTTGGTCGATCTGAGAACATTTCAGGTTGGTGGGTTGGTATAACCGGCAGGCTTCGATGCGAGAACCGCCAAATTCTCCCGCTGGGCCTTCTCTCTCTCCATCTGCTCTTTTGCAGCTTTGGTGACTCTTGGCTTTCTCCCCGGAGCTTTTGCTCCTTCTTTAGCTGCTCTGGCGGCGCCCCGCGTGGTCCCGCCTCGTCCTCGGCCACTTCCTCGGCCACGTTTTGCTGGTCCTTCGGCTCTGTGAGGTATTAGCGAGGTGACAACTATAATATCAATTGATATTTTTACGTACCTCTCAACCGTAGGCTCCTCGCCTGGAGGGATAAGTGGGCCACTGTACACAAAGAATCCATCTTTACTTGTCGCCGCTTGTTCCTCCCAGATCAACTCAGTGTCATCAATGAAATCGTCCTCTTTATCGTACATGTCCTCCTTCATCAACCTCTTTCTTGGCTTTTTTGCTACGCCTGCTTCACCAGTCTCCTCGCCAGATTTGGGAATCCTTTCGCCATCATTAATACCACCCATTTCGACATTGCTATTGTCAGCTTCTCCATCAGATAGGTCGACTGACATCTCGTCTCCTGAGCCAGAGTTGCCTCCATTCTTGTGTGCGTTTTCAAGAGCTGCACCAGCAGCGGCCACTCTTGCGAGTCGCTCACGCTGCGCAGCAAGACGTGGATGAAGGGCATTGAAGCCATATCGCTCTTCAGCTAGACGGGTGAAATTGACATACTGATTGTCGCCATCGAGACGCACATCAAGAACCACTGTAGGTGCGGTCTTTTCTGGTGCAGAGCTGTCATAGCCACCACCAAAGATAGCACCTGAAAGCAAGCCACTACCTGATGGCAGCGCAACAGGAGCTTCTTTTTGACGGGTAGGCTTTGGTGAATGCGATGAAGAAGATACAGCGGTGCTTGCCTTGGGACTTGGCTTCTTGGCAACAGTAGTAGTGCTATCAGATATATCCTGAGGCTTGTCGGTGTCAATTTCCATCGCGTTGGTAGTGTTAAGGGATGGTGCTGTGCTAATAAAAGAAGTCGTTTCTCTATGTGGGCTGTTGAGAGGCTGCTGGGGTTGTATGTGTAACGGTGGAGAAAGCCGTGGTCGTTTTGGTTCAGGCGGAGATGGCGCTTTGATATCACCCTCGCGCCTTGTTGGTTGTGGAAAGGCGTAGGCTGGTGCAGAGTTTGGCGGATGTTCAATGAGACTGTAGATCGACGGTGACGCACTCGCACTCACACTCGAATATTGAGGAGGTTTCTGAGGTGTTGATGCGAGGGTCATGGGTGAATTAGGTCGAGGGGCTACTGTAGCAGATCTAATCGGATCATAATTTTGGCCACTGGAAGGTCGTGGTGAATGTGTTGGGGTATTTTGAGAATTAAGTTGTGGGACGGGAATAGCTTCATTATTGCCACTTTGGGTTGGCGCGTGAATGGCAGGAACATCATAATGCGTGGACGGAAGCGAGGCGTTAGGGAGTATTTCGGTAATTTTACTTTGACGCGCAGCCTCCGCAGCCTCGGCTTCTCTGGCCCTCGCTTGATCCTCCAGAAGCTTTGCTTGTTTCTTTTTGTATGCAGCCGATGTACCTCTGGGAGCACGTTTTCTCGGCTTTTCCAGGACATCAGTTGCCGGAGATGCGTTGCCGTTGTTGTTGACTGGAATTTCGGGGTCTCTCTTTTTGCGAGGTTTCCTGGTGATCGGTGTATTTCTAGCGCCGATTCCTCTTCCGAATTTATCTCCAACATTTGCATCCTCGTCGCCATTTTGAGTGAAAGAATCCGAATTCGGTAGGGGAATAGCAGTGGTGGGTGTTGCTGTGCGGTGCGTTGGCGAATTCGCTGAGGGTGGAGATGAGAGGCCGGGTGATGTGCTCTCCCCGCGATTTTCTCGAGTGTCTGCTGCTGCCGACATCTCGTCCACCACAACCACCAAKATAACACCTACAATATGTTGGAAAAACGAGGTTGCAGAAACATTCACTGTCGATCCAAAGAAGCTGAGGATTCAAATTGATGCAAGTTTCGCGGGTCGCCGTGGTCAGAATGACAAAGACAGGTGGCCAGTAGTCGACGTCGCAATAGCTTCAAATGTGGGATCAAGAAACGTAACACTCTCTGAAATTGCTTTGCTGGGGACTAAGAAGCCTCAATGGAGATCATAAGCTCTGGGAACTCAAATTGTGGGTAGCATTGCCGACGATACACCTCAAATTGTTGGGCGGAAGTAGATAAGGAGGGTCTGGCGAGAGTAGAACATGAAGATGCTCGTTGAATGAAAGAGGGAAAAGAAGAAGAAGATTGAAAGGAGTGGAAAGATGGGGGGATATAGGAAGTGTCAAGAGTCTGGCGGAAGGAGGCAAGCACTAGGTTTGATCACAGCACAGACGAAGCATCGGCAGACTGGGAACACATCATCTGGATTCTCTGTTACGAGCTAATTCATTGCCGTAGGGGAATTGGTCAGGCTGCCGGCAGCCTACGACCTAGGAATGGCCTACGAGGGGGTACCTTATACCTTAGTTACTACGTTACAAGGGCACCACCTACCTTAGGAAGTAGGAAGTAGGAAGGAAGGGGAACCTAAGAGCAACGACCTCCGTGACCTCTGTCTGGGTCCAGGACCAAAAGGGCAAAGCCTCCTAAGGTATGGGGGGCGATCTGAGTGCACCACAAGCCCATAACCACTTTTAAACGGTGCAACAAAAGCCAGGGCCCCACGAAGTCCAGGGACCACTTGCTGACTCTAATCCTCCTCAGCCAATTACGTGCCTCTATCATCCGGCCAAAGATAGTTCCGCGTCTTGCATTAACCCTGCAGATCACCTTAGGAAGAGCCGCTGTCGTCTTCCAGGAACCGTCATCTGCTATTGATATGCTGCTGGAGATATAAATATATTGATGTTAGTGTTATGAAACATACATACGGACGTTGTATACTTCAGCTTATTATGCTGACAATGCTTCATATGGCGGATTGAGGTCATCTTCCCGCTCCTTTGCATGATTTAAATATGCACGAAATTAGAGTATGTGGCTTGCCCCATGTGGCTAGAACAATGCTAGCGCTCAATATGGCAAGTAGTACCCTTCGGCTAGTGGTTCCGAGCAACTCTATATTTACAATTATTCTCCCCCTCCTTGCTTTGCAATATTTCCTCCACTGCACCTGATACGGTGCTTCCAGCTGCTAAGAGCACGTGCAATACCTACAATATCTTTGTATCCTCCTATTCACTCTTCCTAACAGTCATTAAAGTGCTACCTCACCGTGATTACCTAAATTGTGTTGGAGTACCAGAGATGTTTATTTCAAGCACTGTCCTTCCGCGGATCCATCGTGACTAGACCACGGTCCTGACTCACACATTCAAGTGGTGTATCTGGAGGCAAGTACGGAAATCAAATCGATATCTCCTGGAGTTTCGAAAGGATCTACAACGAATCAGCCACCAATATGAGACTCACTCATGGATAACCTACCTTGTCAACGTATCGTACACCGACCTTTGATCACTCGATTAGTCATTGTCATTGATTATCGAGGAAGTGAACTTTACCAATACGCCGTCCTCATCCATGAACTCTTTCTCATTTCCAAAGTCTGGATTCGTCTTGTCAAGACATGTTAGACATGACTCTACAATATCTGCATAGCGTTGACCCATTTGACTAGGCAGATTTGTCTTCGCTGAATCTTTTCATGAACATTGAGATCAGTGAGAGCAAAGATATGCGGTGATAGCGAGACTAACCAATGAGAATTCTTTTGACCTCGTTGGCCTTAGGACGAGGATCTTTCTCCTCTCTAGCCACTGCTGTAGCCAATTCTGGGCAAGGTTCTGGTACAAAGTCCCCTTTGTGATATTGTACCTTCGATTCATTAGCCTACGCGTCCAAGGGTATAGCGGAAGGGGACCCAAAGCTTGGGATCATTGGGGGCATCGTACCAACGAGGACCACATTCCGATCTCCAAGAGACATACACCGAGACTATAAATGTCGTGCTGCATCCGGTAGTCTTCAATAGGTCGCAGACCCTGCCGTGTGGGATGCCTGTACAGGTTTTGTTGCCACAACGAATCTCCGATATGGTACGTCCTACCATCTGCTAGGCGGAACTTCTCGAAACCAACAAGAAACGGCTTTCCGAGTGTAGAAGAGTCATTTTTCAGCAACAAGACGGTTTCTGGAGAGATGTTCTTGTGTACGAATTGAGCGTTGTGCACGAACATGACCGAATTAGCCAATTGCTTAGCAACCTCAAATCGTTCGTTCAACGGATGCTCTTGACTTCGAGACAGCAGTAATGCACGAAGACTTTCGGGTGCTCCAAATCCCTGGGGTACTGAAAAGATGAATTCAAAGCTTTCCACCGGCGCAGCAGAACCAGCCTTGGGAGGTGGTTTCGGAGTTTTAAGGGCTGGAGATAGATGCTTAATCACACCTGCACAACGTAAGAGGCCAAAGGTAAGAGGGTTCATTCTAGATAGGGTCCTTGCAAGCTTCCTGACGTCTTTGATCGTTCCTTGGAGGTCTGCCTGCGGGTGAAGGGCCATGCGGTCAGTGATATATGCTATCCTGCCCTGGTGCTGGTCTTTGGCAATTTGAGATGAGGAGAACCTTATCGACATTCGTTCAAGCGCTAAGTCGTTGGACGAGATGAACATAGACTTGTCCGTTCCGTCCGAGGCATCATCGATTCTGACTGCGTCTCTGAGGCTCTTCAACTCTGATAGCGGCTCACTGTGGATGCTCGACTGTTCGGTCAAAAGTTCGTCAAACTTCGGATTTCGAATCGAAGTCATGAGGAACCAAGATGGGTCGAACATGCTACTCCAGACTTTGAGATCTTCGATGGCTTTCCGAAGACGTTCCTTTCCTAAGGTCGCATATTTGACTCTTCTCACGTCGCCCTTCTTACGCATTAATTGCTTCATAGAGCTATCTTCTTTCCCATTCCCAAGGAGACCGTCTACGGCTGATCTAGCCGTTTGTAACTTGCCTTGCAACACCACGAGGACGTGCTGCTGATGTACCTGGAGTTCACCGTCGAGATCATTCCAAACACTGCCTAGGAACTTGATCTGTCTCTTTATTTTGATCCAGTGATTTTCTATCATCAGCAACATTTCTTGCGTTTCCTGTTCTGCATTACAAAAATCCTTATATATTCTGACCAGCTCATTGCCATATCTACTTCACAATTAGTCTTGAAACGTCTGCCTTACAAGTGTTACAGAAACAAACCTGATACATATATCTGCGATGCTCAAGGCCCCACCGGCGTAGGAAAATGGGTCCATTCCCGCATTATCTGGCCAAGCCGGTCAAATGTAGCATGCTACTGGCCAGTACTAGCATGGTTATGGTTGAGAACTACTCCACGATTATTCAGGTTGCAACCTGGAGGTATGGCCCCCACACAGGGGTTAATACTGGATTTGGCTAGAGCCTACAAGCCCCACTACTCAACTACCAGCATTTACCACTACCATTCTGTTCATCATAAACACTATTTCAGCAGCAACGTCACAATCTCTTATCGAAGAAGCGATATCTATTTTGCACCTATATGATTCCATCTTTAACGAACAGAGAGCTCTTTAATTTACTTCTTACCGCCGTGAGGCCCAAGCTGACGGCGTACTCTCGCTTGCAGTGAATCGAATTCTTGAAGCTTTCCGCAGAGCATCTCATGTAATGCTATCCTTGCCTTTTAATTGACAGCAAAGTACTAAAGCTACTGATAGGTTGATGTTCGGTGTCCAGAGTTACTGGCGACGGCCAAAGGCTGGACACCTTCCGCCTACCTCACTCCAGTGCCCGTTCACACCGGGCCAGTGACTATTTCCGTACAGCGATAATGCCACCCCTCTCAGACTTCGATCACTATAAGATCGAGACCAAGATTCTTGGGGACGGAAATGAGGTTGTCAGTTACGAGTACCGCACCGACGTTGGATTAGGGCTTAGAAATGCCAAATTCGAATATAGGTGGTCTAGGCAGGCAGATCTCGGTCGAGGTTCGAGTAGCGATGTCTGGCTGGAGATACAGAAGGGCAATCCTGAATCTAAAAGAGCTGTAAAAGCCATTTCAAAGAGAAGGCTTCTCGAGACCAAGGTCGATTACAGAAGCGAATTGAAAGCTCTTACCGAGTTTTCCAAGCCGAAGTACCGCCAAAAAGGTGTCTTTGTGGATTTTCTCGGGTGGTGGGACAACCATGACAGTGTTTTCCTAGCCATGGAATACTTTCCGTTAGGGAATCTCGAAGACAATATTCTTTCCGGAATACCTTATCTACGAGGCACTATGAATATTATCTATCAATTACTCGAAGGCCTGTAAATCATGCACGCCGAGGGTTTTGCTCATCGTGACCTCAAGCCTGCCAATATATTCGTAGCGCGGAAGGACCCCTCGTGGTGGGTAAAAGTTGGGGACTTCGGAATATCCAAGCGGATCCAGAATCAGGATACATCGCTGCGAACTTTTACCGGCACACACGATTACATGGCTCCCGAGTTCTTCGGATATGGAGATAATGTAGATGAGGAACGGTCGGATTATACGCATGCGGTCGATATATGGGCCCTTGGATGCGTCGTCTACAGACTGTGCACTGGTACAGTGCCGTTTCCATCATATCCTAACCTTCGGCCGCTACAGCGTTATTGCAGCGGCCAAATCGCACCTCCCAAAAAAGCTTTACAGTCCACTGGGTGCCCGGAGTCTGTCATTGATCTAATAATGAATCTATTAAACCCACGACCTTCTCATCGGCCATCTGCAACCCGGGCGCCAATGCTTACAGTATTTGTGTTAGAGGAGCAATTGAGCGGAGCTGGATTGCAATATCATAATCTAATTCAACAATTACCGCCAACGCCTACAAGCCACGGACCAAGACATTCAATCCCAACAAGTAAGGCGATCAACAAGACATATACAAACCCTCCAACAAATTTCCCAAAAGGCCTCCCACCCCTCCCGCCAAAGGTCGATAGCGAATTTACACCATATTCGAATCCACAACATACCCCAATACCCGACCATCTCCGCCCTGCTTCTCCCTTTTCAGGACTACCCAAATCCCCGAAACCCCGTTACTACTAGTGGGATGGAAAATCCCCACCCTAACTATCACCAATTCACCTGATTATTCAAGCTTCAGAAGTCACATTCGCATGAATTCATTTCCTCTAAAATCCCTCGTCTACCCCAAGAATCCCCCCCCTTTGTCACCTCATCATTGGCCAATACACCCCCGGAATCAAATCACCCAACGATATTCTCCCCCTCCCTCCCCAAATCCCATTCCCTCCCCTCCCTCCCCACCCCCCCATCATCCCACCAAACCAATTCCTCCCCCCCAAACTCCCCGCTCGACTACTATACTCCGCCCCACTTCCCCCACTTCCCCCTTCCCCTCCCCCCC
>KE598558.1:1846935-1909759 GCA_000444155.1 Cladonia macilenta KoLRI003786
CTCCCCCCTCCCTCCCATAACAATCCCCCTCTCCTTCTCCGTAAACCCCCCCACGCCCTGTTCCAGCGCCCGTATCAGCACCGGCACAGACGACGAGGTGAAATCGGGCGCTTGTCGGATTTTATCGATGTCGGACGCGAAATGCGTGGTTAGGAGGTGGAGGTAGGTGGATGAGAAGGAGGTGGAGGGGGAGGGGGGTTGGGGTGAGGGTTCTGAATGATGGGAGGATGGCGCGTTGGGGGGGAGTGTAGGGTGGAAGGGCTGTTGGGGGCGTTGAGGTGAGTGTTTTGAAGGGGTGGAGGGGGAGGATGATATGGTTTCGGACGGTGGGGGGGTGGATTTGGGAGGGTGGGCTTTCTTGCTGGTGGGTTTGGATTTGGATTTGGATTTGCCCTGGGTGTGTGGTGAGCTGGTGTTTTTGCTTTGTGTGTGTTGTTGCTCTCACCATATTGGATTCCGTGGTTGACTTGATATATGTAGAATCCTCAGTAGAGATGTCTAGGCGAGACGAAGATTCGGGTACTCGTTGATAATTATAATTCGGCGCTTATTACTATGGTTCATGAGAATTGTATCTTTAACGGTCACAATCTTACTGAGAAAAGTGGATTGTGGCTTTCAACATGGCTGGGTTGAGTAGTGATTGCGTACGAAGATTAGAACTTTTCAAATTTTTTGAATCATATTGGCTCATAGTATCTTTCGCATTAATTTTCCGAAGGCCTACAGCACAATCCTCTTCCACCTTTTTAAGAAGCCTGTAAACTATACGGACACCGTGCGTTGAAAATTCATGGATGGACTGTATGGAATCATGTAGCTAAAACCTCGAAACCAAAAAGTTAAGCGACTCCTCCTCGCCCCCTCTTCCCCCAACGCCTACATTGATGCCACATAACGGCCTACAAACAGTAAGACACGTCCTTAAAAAAGCAAAAATAAATATTTTGCATAGAGCAAAGTTGTATGTTCCAAAGATTGATGAGTGGAGATTTGGGTCCATAGCACGGTCACTTCTGGTAAAAGGCAAGGAGTGAGTTCTCTTACTAGGTACCCCTCCAACTAAGACGGCGTTTAAAATGAAATATATTATAATTTTGCAAGAGGGGTAATTTTGTGAAGTTTGGGACGTATTGATAGGTGAGTTTGGGGCGGGATTTTTGGCATTTCGTTTCACGTGTGCAGACAAATGGGATTGAATTGTATGAGCAGCGATCGGATTTGCTACTGCAAGGAGGTTTGATTGTTGTATTAATTACTACCTCCAACGAGGCCCATTTTTCCATTGCAATTCCATATACAACCTAAGCCCCACTCATTCCAGACCTTACTTTCCTGCATGCAGACCAGATACTAAAACCACAAACCACCATGCGAACACTGAAACAGTTTCAGCATGCAACAAATTCACCTCCGAACGCCGAGCTCTATGATGGACTGCTCCCATGCAGTCTCATAATGCAAATGCTAAGCGAATGCAACGGACTGTCTGTACAAAGTGCCCGAATGAATATTTACCCATAAGCGAAAGGGGGTATCAAAGCGAAAGTCACATGAACAAAGAAGCGAATGTCCAGCAGGAGGATATTGAATCCTGAGCTATGCACAGCGTTTCGGACGCTGCCCACCGGATTAAGCATTAGTAATAAAGAGCCCAATCGTATCCAATGACAGGGCTCGTAAATATGTACGTGCTCGAGAGCTTGGAGGGACTAGGTGACAAAGCGTACAAGTGCTCTTTTGCTTTCATGATAGATGATCATAAGCCGTGACTCGGCAGTGGGGCGTTGCCGATTCATGGGTTCCATTATCGCTGGGCTTCGGAGTCCGAATGCGAGGCCAGGGTCTCACCCTCCCACTGGTTGGTTTCATCAATCGGACTTCTTGAACCAGATGATACTGAAGAAGATGAACCAATAGTCCACTCATCCGCGTCCTCCGCGGCTCCTCCTGGGCTCGCCAATTCATACCCCTTTTCGGACGGGTCCTCACCAAGCTCTACATAATCATAATCCCAGCGGAACATCTTGTCTGGTTGTTGACGGGGTAGAAACTTGGACTTGACGACAAAGAATATTACTCCGGAGACTAGTGAATATTAGTAAAGATCACTAATCCGGTTTGCTTCGACTCACGTAAGCTACCTCCCACTAGATCGACAGCATAGTGGTGAGAAAGGTACATCGTCGCCCACCATAACCAAAGGGTGTAAACGGTGAAGAGTGGAGTAAGGCGAGGGAAGACATAGCTCATGAACAGAGCTTCCATAACAGCGCTGCCGGCATGTAAGGAAGGGAAGGCTCCAAAGACCATGGGTGATCCTGTAAATCCTGGAGTATATAGTGGAATACCAAGCAACTCATCGATAGCCGCCAAACCTGCCGGAGAACCTTTGACTGCATACGTCGCTGGCACAAGCCCATATTTATTCTCATACCAAGGTGGGGAGCATGGGAATGTTAATTGTATCGCGACGCCCGCTAAGTTCATCCAGCCAAAGCTTCTCGCGAAAACTGGCGTCGTTCCCGGAGCCGCAAATACAAAAATAATTGCTGAACAGACGACTGGTGCTCCGAAGTGTATTAAACCGTATGGCAGCCAAGCCATGACACTTAAAAATGTACTGGTATGTGCTGATAGGATGTTGCTCAAATTGGCACCGTAGAATATGTTTTCTAATGCAGGCAGGACACGGACCCATATTGGAGGACGCCAGCTGCTTGGTATGAACCTGAAGAGAAAATATGTTAGCTACCTGTAGCGGAAAGCGCCTATTACTCGGCCGCCAAAGCACTCAGCTGCCAGCAGCGACAATTGCTGATTGAGGAAAGAATTAGGAACTCCTTACCCGCAGGCATAAAAGAATATTAACCACATCCATATGGCCAGAGAGGGGAGGAGGAGCTGTCGCGTGACCGGCAATATAAGGGCGGTGATTATAAAGGTTGCAATGGCTGTTTTGACCAGAGGCCCCGGAGAAGGGATTATGCACAGCGAGAAAATGCCCAATATTATTAGGATCAGGTATTGCCCATCATAAAAGGACCACTTGTGTGTTCGAAGCGAGTGCAGAGTATCGGCGGGAGAGTAGGATGTTTGTAGGGAGGCGAGGGAAGAGGATGGCGACTGTCTACTCCGTACTTTGGAGCGCAATTTTCGCCGTATGCGATGTGGTATTATGGTGGGTATCGAGGGCGGCCATGAGAAAGGGAGTTTGACGTTCGCATATGTCTGTTGGAAGTCATTCCGTGAGGGGAAAGTGGACTTCCTCATGGTCTGGAGGCCTGCCTAAGCGAAGCCTGGGGGAAGGCAACCCTTTTTCTCTGTTCGAGTGCGCCGTCGTTCTCTTCAAGAAGAAAGACCAAGTAATGGAGGAAGGTGATGCACTCGACGGAAGTTTCGGTGTTTGTGCGGAAGGCGCAGGGCGGCCCAGGTGAAGTATTTTTTCGCCGTCACGAGTGGTAGGCAATGGAGTAATCGCGGAGGTTCGGTTCAGAGTGCCGGAAACGTCGGCGTTCAGACGAGCACTTTGCGGGGAATACGTCACTTGTAGCGAAGGATGAAAAGAAGTTGTAGAGATTCCTACAAGAACATGAGAATGAGAATGAGAATTTCGTATTACCGATGCTTCTTCCCACCGGAAAGCAGTGGATGCCAGAAGCAGTTGAGTCAATCCTGACTGGCTGAGTGAGCAGGAGGCCAAGCCGGCTGCAATTTCACTGTTTTTCGCTAGGTACTCTTCCAGCCGTCATATGCCAAGCCTACCTACACTGGTGGCGGGAAGGGGCTTACATTAGCCCGGCCTCCGAGATTACCTCAAAAAACTCTCTTGTCCTGACGACTGACTGATTCATCTCTCCCCCAGTATTGGCTGAATGAATTGGGAGAGGGCAGGATGGACAGCATCTCTGTGCTAAGGTCTTTCCCATACACTGGTAATCTACAGACAAGGTAATGTCGTTCCCGTTCTTTAGTTCCTACATGAACAGCCTCAGCTCAGGCCGTCTGAAACACTGCGTCGTCAGCCGGCATGAAACCTTGGCAGGTAAGCATAATTTGTACAACTTGCATAATTCACATAATTCCGGTCCCGATGCACCGAGAGCTCACGCGACTCTGCATGCTGCATGCGCCTCTTGTTGGTGTGCTATTATTGCATGGTATCTTGCGGTTGGTTGGTCTCCTATGTATACCTTAAAGCTTGGATCTCGCGTTCTTGCTCGGTCTCGCTCTACTTGCGATTTATACTTTGATGAAAAATGCATAGTGACCCAGGTAAGCCCGTGGAGGATGGAACATGCATAGACAAAATCGGTACGTCACCGGTAGGAGACTCAACCTCTTGAGCCGTAATGGTGGTACGGTACTCATCTCTCGCTGTGGAAAATTATCGATAATTGGGCATAAGCAAAGGCAGAATATTGTCAGTTTGGAGAGTCCCTTCCCCTCGGAAACAGAGGAAGAGAAAGCCACCCTGACTCTATTGAATAATTGATAATTTGGTGCATGTCGAATTCGCAAAGGAAGGTGATATTTGCTARTTGGCTACTTATCTACCTCTAAAGTACACCCCCATTGAATGTGTCATTTCCTGCATCATGATGTTTCCAATATCTTCGCCATATTTTCGCCGTGTCATAACATTCCCCCAATCTCAATACAAGCATGAAGAACGCCAACGCTAAAGACCAGTCTGTTTACCAATCTGAAGGCACTTCATCCCCTCCCCACATATCTACGTTGCAGAAAGCCGAGTAGTCTGGCTCCGCTGGACTCTTCATTGCTCCGTTCTTGGTTAACGAGGCCGAGAGGTCAAAGTCCTTCATGAAAAACTCATCCATAGTGGTGAATGTCGGCGGTAAGAGTTGCTCGGGAAGGTCAGCCTCGGAGCTTCCATCGAAGAATTTCGATGTGGTTGGTGATACAATSGGCGATGAGGACAGATCAAGCTCTGGCGGAGTTCCAAAGTAGCTGCTTGAGCTTTTTCGCGATCCCGAATTGCTCGCGGGTAGTTGCTGTGGCTCTTCGGGGATGGTGGCTATCTTGGGTGAAGGGCTCATGCTGGGCGCTTTGGGAGTATATGAGTGCTGGGAGATCTGTGGAGAATGGGAATCGCCGGTGCTGTAGCTGGGCGATGCAACAGGCGTACATGAGAAGATATCAGCTGGAGCCATGGACACTTGCTCCAATGGAGTCTCATAATGTGAAGGCGACGACGCGGCGAAGTCCATATTATCAAAGAATTGCTCCGGGCTTGGGTGTGAAGAGAACGATGACTCTGACGCGGAAGAGGAGTACTGTCCGGGGAATTTCCGTTCAATGACCCTTTGACGTGTCTTGGCCGACTTCTCGAGCCTCTCTTGTGTGTCGGGTCTTGTCTTCTTGGGTCTCCCACGCTTGGTCTCCTTTTTGGGAGCACCAGAAAAGGCACCGGAGCAAGAATCACGCTGTCTGTGTCGGGTCAATGCGTCGTGTCTTGTGAAATTCTTGCCACAAGGACAGAGGTAAGGCTTGACTCCGCTGTGGATCTTCTTATGACGTTTCCGATCATTGATACGCACGAAGCACTTTCCACAGTACTTGCAACAATATTTGCGGTCATCGAGATGAGTCTGCACGTGCGACTTGACGTTCTCCTTTCTGTTAAATTTCTGGTTGCAGTTGGGCCACAAGCACATCCATTGATTTTCAGACTCTGATACTGTGGTAATAAAAGAGTTGACTTCCTCCATGGTTACACCAGTATCCACGATGCATTCGTTGTCTGAATCGTCAGCTTCCGATGTAGATTGCACTGCTTGCTTGGACATTTCGTTCCTTAGTGGAGGCTCGATATCCACATTTGGTGAGTTTTGTGCGTTGGGTAGGCTCGATGATTGGGAAGCCATTAAATCGCCGTTATCAGTCCCGTCCAAGCTGCCAAAAAGTGACATTTGAGCCATCTCTGGGGATGAATGGTAGGAAGATATGGTTGAAGATACAGCGTTGGACATGGGCGAGTAATTGGCAGCACTGTTCCATGGAGGCATCTCACTGTTCAAATTTGACATGTTGAAAATTTCGGGCTGGGGAAAGATTGCTAGATCAATARAGCTCTTTGCCTTGAGCGGTGCTGTGCGTGGCGGAGAAGATAGTGGGCTCATTGGGAAGTGTCTCATGGCTGTGAAGTTGTCTTGGCAGGACATGCCGCGGTGCATTGCGTGGGAGGCCTTGATGGTCATATTAGGATCCCTCCGCGTAGGAGAAGACTCTACAGTGCGGCATTGTGAAGTGCTTTCATCATTCAGCCCATGTTTAAATGGTGTGGTTTCAGGCGTCAATGGGAAAGAACCTATCCCATTGTCAGCGACTGATGTCATCACGGACCTCAAGAGTAGTATGACTGACATGTTTTAGTCTGGCTAAGAGGTGTACAAGGTCGCTGGGGCGTCTCATTGCTTGGAGATGCCCGCGAGTCTTCAATTGATGGGAGGCCATGGGGCGTATGTATGGTGTTCATTAGTTCATTAGTTGRTATGTTCTTTGTGATTTCGTCAAGTCCAGTTCCGAAGCCGTCGAGGTATCCAGCGGAAGTCGTTGAGTGATATCCTTCAAACATGTTCCTATTCATAGGAATCCTGTTGTATGTGTCGTGGTGGTAGTCCTGCTGATCAAATGATGGTGAGTTATTAATGGTGGTATGTTCAAAGCCATTCTCCAGAGATGGCTCCTTCTGTGTCATTATGTAAGCTTGTAATAGTTCTTTGATCTGTGTTTCATTTGAAAACTCGTTATGGCCCGGTCGAGCCTCTTGTTGCTGTTGCTGCGCTTCTCGCATATGCTGTTCGGTTAGTTGCTGGCGGATATTATGTTCAACGTTGATTCGGGTTTGGTCCTGCTGTTGGAATCCATTGTATTGGTGTAATTGGGTCAGCTGATCTACACTGAGGCCTCGTTTGTGTAGCTCATTCTGGCTTCCTGAAGCAGGGGGTGTCCTGGGGTTGTCGAAAGTCGTTGGCGTCGAAATTTGTCGTTGTTGTCGTCCTGGGGTAAGATCCGAAWTCTGGTAAGACAGCATGGGTATGAATGCAAGTCGAGTCCGAAAAGCAATTGTCGAAGGTTCAGCAATGGTTCTTCGTGGTTCGAGACTATGCAGTCAAATTTAGTGTCAGATCTTGGCYGATTGAGATACTTGAATACATACCTCACGCAGCGCGAGCCGTTCGGCCGGGCTACACACGATTACCTTGGGTCGTGCCCAGATGGGAAGACGTGTGTTGTGTCCGCAGTATAGTAGGTCTAAGAAGAAAATAGCTCTTTTGAAGGTGCTGTAAGAGGAGCGCCTAGGGTGCGGTCTGAGTTTTCTTGATTTACAAGTAAAATTGGTTTCAGTAGCAAATAGTAGAGAGATTGCACAGTTATGTAGATGTGGTTCAAGCGCAGCTTGTGTTGAGGAGGAAGATGTGTGTGGTAGAGGCAGAGCTAGAGAGCGGCCGACATCATGCAGATAGTCTTGGCAAACAGTGGAGCGACCCAGCAACGGCCTTCCCGCCGCTAAACAGAGGAATCTTTGCCTCATGTAGCCTAGCGCCCGCGACACATGAAACCAACGAGATAAAGAAGTATCAGAATTGAGCACCACCAGCCGTCGCAGTCACGAAAGATTTATATATATATAGTGCGAGACCACAGTATTCTCAAGAGTGGATCGTCTGAAAATGGGAAATCTTGCCAAAGAGACTGGGGTTGGTGGCTCAAGTTGATTTGGTGCGAGACGATTTGAATTGATTGGTTGACTCACTCAAGCTGGCTAATGGATGCCGAAGTCTCATAGCAGAAAGGTATGCGAGGGACCCAGCGCGAGCTGGCGCAAAGTGATGCAGCAAAGTGATGCCATTCAAGGGCTCGGTTTCGTGCCAAGGACTCAGCATGAGGATTTCCATTCAAAGGGTCTAGTTCGCGTAGATGAAGGTTGGGTGTGATCCACCAAATCAGCCCTTCCATCTACGAGACGGCCATACATCTACCCCTTCGAGAACAAGGTACCATGCAATGTTTGGCGGTCCTTTATTTGACAGGAGAGCTCCAGCCGTAGCCCCCAAGATAGATCTTTGAGCAACTACAGTCCGAGGGAAAGCACCTRAAATTRCATTCGCTGRTTTAACGATTGAGCACGCTTCTCAAGACCTTGATCCCTCAATGTTTCTTCACATCGGTCCGTCCTTTGACTGTGGATGCGCTCTTGGTGAAGTGGCTTGCCGCCGACATAGTGCTCCACGATACTAGAACATGAATAAGCTTTACCAGGGTACAGACCCTCCGGCAGTATACTGCCGTTCTTTAACCGCATATCAATGTCAAGTTTCATCATAGCATGAATAACGATCAGCGAGCGAGGGCGGAATGAGCATTTGCTTGCGGTCGTCGCTCCGCCCGAGGTTCTGCCACTAGCGTGTCATAAGCGAGGGCACAAAATGTTTCTCTAAGCCCGCTTCTCTTGTTCCTAGAGCATCTCTGCTGAAGGTTGAGGACGACAACATTTGTCGAGGTAAGCTTGCTATCTTCATGTAAACGCATTACATGGAAGTTGACGCTTCGTTATCAGGCCATCATGCAGATTTTCGTTAAGACCTTGACGGGTAAGACCATCACCCTTGAGGTCGAATCTTCCGACACCATCGACAATGTCAAGGCCAAGATCCAAGGTGAGTTCCAGCTGTTACTCCGTTGAATAACTCTTTTTAGCTGACAAGTCTCTCAGACAAGGAAGGCATTCCACCTGATCAACAGCGCCTGATCTTTGCCGGCAAGCAACTCGAAGATGGCCGCACTCTCTCCGATTACAACATCCAGAAGGAGTCCACTCTGCATCTCGTCCTACGTCTACGTGGTGGAGCTAAGAAGCGCAAGAAGAAGGTGTACACCACCCCCAAGAAAATCAAGCACAAGCGCAAGAAGACGAAGTTGGCTGTCCTCAAATACTACAAGGTGGATGGAGATGGCAAGATCGAGCGCTTGAGGAGGGAATGTCCAACCGCTGAGGTAAGATGATAGAGCACGTTATTCCAATAGGTATTGCTGCTAACTCGGGGTACAGTGCGGAGCTGGTGTCTTCATGGCTGCCATGCACAATCGCCAATACTGTGGCAAATGCCATCTCACCTATGTATTCGACGAGACAGCTGGAAAGAAATGATTGGATGTGAAGTCATATTATCGCTCCATATGCATAATTTCTCCATCTTGGTAATCTTGTAGATAGAATATCAAGATCTGTGCTCGTATTCACTCAGTCTCTCCACCACTGCAAATGAAGGATTTGTGTCACGAAAGGCCCTTTGGAGGGAAATTTGATGTCTGCAATGTGCCATCTCTGGACAACCTAACATATTTAATTGTATTGAGCGAGGTCCATTCCCCATTCCACCCTTGTAATATTGCCAGACTTCCTTCATCCTGCATATCTGGCATCCAGAACCCTGAATTGTATTCCCTATCCTCTGTTGTCATGCTCTGCTTCAGTAGATCTTCTCGAGTGCTCGATGGCCGCCCAGGTCTCCGCTGACCCTTGAGCTCTGCAAGCTCTTCGTCATGGCGACTGAGGTAACTGCCAGCAGTCAGCAACAACTCTCAAGCAGATATAGTCATGAGCAGACGTTTGTATGAGGCTGTGAATCTTTTCCAATTCAATTGGTCCTGTGGCTGCTTTCGCTGCCCCCTGAAAGAAGGCTACCCTTTGCACTGTGGACAATTAGCTGTTCGCACACCATTAATACCTTGGACCTGAGTATACTATGAGGTTGGTTCCCTTTTGCTCTTGCTGCTGCAACTCTTGCGAGTTTCTCGCCGCGGGCTTCAGCCCGTCTTAGCCTTTGGGCATCTCTACTGTTCTCATGCAGACTGCTAACATTTCCCCTTTTCTTAGAAAGCTTCTTTTGGACCTTCGCTAAGCTTTTCGGCATCTTGAATACATATCTCCAACTATATCGATACTTGGAATCGAAGGCCAAGAGATAATTTCGGTGCGCCAGCGGAATTGTCTCCGTCGTGACTCCGAATATTTGTATTACTGTAGCCTCCCAGGGATATTCTGACACAGATACAAAATCCCAAAGCCAGGTAGCCAGTATGGACTTACCACCCTTAGCACCATTTCCACCGGCGAGTCTGGGGAAAGGTATGATGCCCGAGGAATGGGAGTTGTGTTTAGACTCTTGGATACTTCTGACTCGAAGATGTCTGATGTTACCTGCAAAGACCTTTGCAATGAAAGCTATAAAAGACCCTTCTCTTGTACAATTCCTTGTTTCTTATGTCCAAGATTATCAGCTTCCCAAAGACCACAAAACACAGCAACTGCGAAAGGAGTCTTTTCTTCTCGTACATAGGATGATGACGGAAGTGAGGCCTCCCCCTTCGCCATTATTAGAGTGGGGTTTTCTTGCAAATCTGAGTCTGGCGTATGCAAAAAGCAAGGCTCTCTCAACTTTGCTCAACGACTCGTGGGATCAAATTCTGGAGGGGAGCCCGTCAATAGAGAAACATAAGCGATCATTAATCAAGATACTGGAAGCTACTGCAGCAAGTTCCGACTTAGAGAGAGTACTTATCCAAGTAGTAGCCTTGCTGAGGGTTTGTTATCGCTACGGGCAATTTCTAATGCTTGGATCAGACTTGATTGATTCTTTTTCTTCTACTTATGACCGGGTAGAGCCAAGTCTCAAGAAGAAGATCTCGACAGTTGTGTATTTCTGCTTGACAAGTCTGATGAGAGCAGAGCCAAAGATATCTACTTTACTAGATCATTTGTACAGCCTTAAAGCAACCCCATTGATCAAGGCAGTAGTGGAAACAACACCATTCCTGCAAAGATTGCGAGACCAAACTTCCGGTCAGGAGTCGGGAAGAGCTAGATCTCTAATTGAATCTTTGAAATCCTACGAGAAAGGTTCCCTTGGCAGACCTAAGAAACCAATTAGAACGAAAATTGACAAAGGCAACGGGCGAGCCAATGATGGATATGGTCATGGTGCCCTGGGCGACGTGCACGTCCACAGGCTCAGTCTAGTGTCTCAAGTCCAGGATCTATTTCCAGATCTAGGCTCTGGGTTCATCGTCAAGCTACTAGATGAATACAACGATGATATCGTACTCGTTACAGACCACCTCCTAAACGACGACTTGCCGGTACACCTGAAAGGAGCAGACAGGTCAGAAGAACTAACCAAACCTCATACATCTCAAGACCACGAACTGGTCCCGGACCTTGCCCCTCGTTCCACCCCACCTCTCCTCCCCACTCGCCGTAATATCCATGATGACGACGACTTCGACCGCCACGCCATAGACACCTCCAAACTCCGCTTCGGCAAAAAGGAAAACGTAACAGCAGACAAACTCCTCGCCTCCGAGCGACCCACAGGCCAAAAAGCCGCCATCCTCGCCGCCCTGGCAGCATTCGACTCCGACGACGATGAGCGTGACGACACGTACGATGTCGGAGATGTAGGCGGCACAGTCGACACAACAAACGAGGAGATGGCAGCCGATCTCAGACAAGAAGTGCATGAGGAGGCGTTGTTCAATGCTTACAACATGACTCCTGAGCTATTCAACCGAGACGCAGAGACGAGGAGAGGGAAACCGAGAGCAGCCTTGAAAGCTGAAACAGACATGACTGATGAAGCTATTGAGGGCTGGGCGATCATGGTTGGCAGAGATCCAAGGAGATTGAAGCGGTTGGAAGCGAAGTTCGAGATGGGACCTCGTGGACAAAGACCACCACAACGGGCTCTGGAAGGTACGGCGTGGAGAGCGGATTCTGGGACCGAGGGAACGGAGGATAGTGATGTTGGTGGAGGGGTGAGAGGTGAGAGGGGTGGTGGGGGTAGAGGAAGAGGAAGAGGGAGGGGCCAGGGTAGGGGAGGTGGGAATGTCGCTGGGTCTGCTGACGACCAAGCTACCCAGGTTGCTAGGCAGAGGAAAGATGCAAATAAGGGGTCGAGAGCCAACCATAATCGCCGAGATCAGAGGGCGCGAAAGATGGCGAGGGGAGGATTCCCAGGCTGAGGCCTTTAGTAGATACAACTTTCAGACCTCGTTTACTTGCAACGTGACCAAGCAGCATCCATTGATGATGGAAAAGGCCATAGCACAGGGGACCAAAAGCCCGAAATCAAGCTGATCATACTCAATTGACGTCCACTAATTACGTACAAGAATAGATCTGACCGGCATTCCGCCACAAGACATGTCCTAACCCCCAGCCAAGTCAAATACTTGCATCGCCTGCTCTCGCTGCAGCTCAAAGCCACCACCCCCACCACCACCATCATCTACTTACTCGCATGCGCACACGTACCCATATCCAGCTTCTTCGCCGGCCCCGTAGGCGAGATATCGAAATCGAAGATATCCATCGGCAGCCCCAATGTCATACACGCGTTCGGGATCTACCAGCACAGTCAGCCAGCCCTCTCATGTCCCTCCCATACTACAGTAACAAAGAATAGTCACTCACATCAACCAACCCCCCGACATGTCCCTGAATAGGCGCACAACTCAACATCAAATAAACCTGATAATCACTATACCCATACCGTCTCAAATACTCAATGCACCTTAAGGTCGCCTGCCGATACGCCACCGTCGCATCCATATAATGCTGCTTCCCCTTCTCATCCACGCTGAAGCCTTCAAATGTCAGATACCTGCTCGGGCCATAATGCGGYTCTACMGGCCCTGGGAGGAAAAGGGGGCTCTTCATGTCTAGATCTTTCATGCCGTTCTTCATCACGGATAGCTTAACGGTTATGACACCTGCCATCTCGATAGCGCCACAGAAAGAAATCTCGCCATCGCCTTGCGAGAAATGTAGATCGCCGACACTGAATTTCGCGCCGGGGACGTGCACGGGGAGGAATGTCCTACTGCCTCGACTCAGGTTCTTGATATCGCAATTGCCGCCGTGTTCAGGGCGGCCGGGGATGGTTCTTGCTCCCTCCTTTCCTACCTTCTCTTTTAGCTCTCCCGTGGCGGAGCCGGCATGTACGTTCTTGGGTTGAGGGGGTTGAGCGACGATTCGTTCGAGGTTTGTGGTGGAGATGAGTTCGCCTTCGCGGCGGTTCCACTCTGCGAGGATTTCGGYGCTGGGTGCACAGCCTAGGATACCGGGGTGGATRAGGCCGGGGAAGCGGATGTGGGGGAGGTGGCGGGAGGAACAGAATATGCCTTCGAAGTCCCAGATGGCTTTGGCGCTGTGGGGAGGTTAGGAAGTGTTTTGTGGATCGAAAAGGGGGGGGGGGGAGAAAGGAAAAAGTAGCTTACGCTTCAGGATAGATCTCGTCGAGGAACCCACCGCCGTTATTTTTGTCGAAGACGCCGGTGAAGCCCCAGGGTTGCTCTTGGAAGGGTTGCACGTCTTGGATCTCGACGATGAGGATGTCTCCTGGTTCGGCGTTTTCAATTTCGAAGGGACCGGTCAGGTAGTGAATCTTGGTCAAATCGATGTTCTTCATGTCATCTGCACTGTCATTGTTGCCAATTTGACCTCCTGTCCAATCAACGCATTCAATCTTAACGACTTCTCCATCCTTGATTTTGGCAGCGAAAGGGACTGCGTGTGAAGTCAATTGCAGTCATCAGAGCTTTGGCAGGCCATAATTACCATCAGGGTGCCATCTGTTCTGCGAATTGTTAGCAGGTAGTCTCTAAGCTCTTATGTAATTGTCAACAAACATGGAGAGCAGCCTGTTGATCAGCGGGCTTCTTCAAATCAACCTTGAGGGCTGTACGAATTTCACTAAGCCCCATATTGAAGACAGAAGATAATGGCTGATGCCTGGCTCTCTAATTGACCTCCTAACAGCGTTCAGTAGTGATAGTTGAGGGTGTTAGAGAAGAAAGATGTCGTTGGAGTGAGGGCAAAGAGTTGCTCCAGGCAGCGCGGGGCAAAGGAAGTCAGATTGGTATGACCCCGCGAATGGGCCATACTCTCGGGCTAAGCCGTTCAACATCGATCTGCAAGATAATGGAGAGATGGGAAAACCAATTACGCAGTATGGAAGTAGACGGGAATAACGATAAGCATATTGGCCGCTTATCAGTGCTAGGCTCTGCTAAGGCTTCGCTAGAGCACCCATGACACATGCTGTGAGACGACTTGCCTAAAACGATCTGAGCTCATACCACTAACGAGAAACCTAGGTCTCATGAATGAGCCAGGGACCGTATTGCTGAATTGAGCAGATCGATGATACTTCGAGGAGTAATAGGAGATGTGGGACGAAGAAAGGCACAGTGGAATACCATACTTGGAAAGGCTCATCACAAGTACCATGGAACTTCCTAACGCTCCTTGAAATATGCTGCATCCCCTCCTTTGTTTCACGAGAATTTCTTGCCAGGAGAGTCAAAGTTCTCGATAGGCTTCTTCTCCACCGTATCCGCGTTGTTGGCGTCCAGATTGTGCAACGGGAGCTTCAGAAACTCCTGCTTATTCTTCCACGTCACTTGGCTCTCAGCAAACTTCTCGCTGTATGCAGGTGGAGGCGGTGGGTCCGTAATTTTAGTGATCAGGTACGCGGTGGACGCTTCAGCAATACCGTAGATCAAGACACCCAGGAGAGGTATCTTGAGAAAGATGTAGAAACCGACACCGAAGCCAAAGAGCACCCCCTCACGGTCGTGGAACCAGTGTTTCTTCTGCTCTTTGGTGAACTTTATGCGAGAGAAGTAGGGTTCCAGCTGTGCTGCTGTCAGCTCTTCTCTACCGAAATTGAAGACGTATGAAGGACATGACATACCAATTCTCTCATTAAACTCCTCGAGGAGAAGTAGCTCTGCAAGAAGACGATAAGGTATCGCCTCGGCAGGAACACACCACTGCCGAAGATTACTGTAGCCGGTACAGGCCCCACGGCCTTGTTGAAAGTGTAGAAACTTGCTGCGGGGAGAACAAAACGCCCAACAACCGGTAAGTACGAGAGCGCGTAGATGGCCAACGATATTCCAGCTCTTCGTCCAAAGCGCATGAGGAAAGCTATCGCCGCATCCATGGGCTTTCGATGCTTGCTGGTATCGCCATGGGCTTGATACATCCGTAGTTCAGCATAATACGTAGCTCGAAGCGTCTTTGGGTTCTCGGATTTGTGTTTTGCGTAGTATGTCTGATCTACCCATTGAAGGGAATCCATGAACCTGGTGCTGTTAGATTCGATTGGCATAGGTAATGGTAGGTCAGACTCACATGTGATCTAATGTAGGTGTAATATAGCGCATGAGGCTCATTAGGAAGAATGGAACCTGGAGGACTGAATTGGCAATGAAGTCCAGTCCTCCGACCAGCTTGTCATCCCATGTCATCGAATCGAAATCTACAAGGAAGGAAGAAGCCCATAGTGACGCCTTGACTGCGATAATCTATGAAGAAGTATGCTATCAGTCTTTCTATCTCAGTGTGTGACAGGGAAAGGCCATACCGGAACTGCGATTATGAATCGAATAAGAATCCCCGCTAGGACTGCGATTGCAGCTTGTCGATAGTGCTCATATTTGAAAAGTCCGGGGTTCTGAAGAGCTCGGTATGCTGGTCTTTCTTTCAGCCTTCGCGATCTGGTTCTTGGAAGCTGGGTTGCGAACCCCCAACTACGGTAAGCTGAGCACCACGCAGGATGGCATTCGGGTCGAAATTAGACATGGTGGTCAAGACGGAGTAGGTGTAGCGGAGCGGTATTATTTTCGGGCACAGTTACAGAGGAAATAGGAATGAATCTACGCTCACGGCTAGCGCGTTTCGATACTTCCGTTGATATGTACTTATGTCATGAGCTCTACACCAGTCGTTGATCTAAGGGTGCACTTTTTAGGATGCTACTCTATGCTGCTAGATAATTGGTATCAAGTCTTTGTCGTAGCTACCCGATACATGGTGCTTTCCTCCATCAACTCTGATCGATATGCATATGTGTTATCTGTCATGCGTCTATCTCAAACATCCTCCGCTCAAACGATGTCCTCCGAGGTTATGAATTGCGTGATCTGAGAGCCCAGAAAGTTGTGCATTGGGTAAGTCGGATGAAGAGTGTTCAACCAGAAATACGCGTTGAGTGGCACACCGCAGATTGGGTCAAAGTACGCCAGAGTCGTTGTTCCACTCGAATTTGTGAGTTCCACTTGGAGCGAAGAATCGTTGGCATAACCGTATTGCTCATACTGCGCGTAAGCAGGGCAGTAGCTTGTCGTGTTGAGATATCCCGCAGTCTCCACGAATTGCTGGGGGTCATCGAGAACTCTGGTGAAGAGCCAATTAGTATCGAAGAGGAACAAAGTCGTTTCGGGGTTGCGTGTGCCCAAATTGTAGACTAGAGCACCGAGCCGAAAGTTGAATTTTGCAATGTAGGCGGCCTCAGCAGCTTGACTCGAAGAGCTTGTTTCCAATGTTCCGGGTGAACGGTCTACAGGAGGTACATTCAAGAAGAGAAAGTTGCGAGCCCCGGCATCGTATAACTAATATATCATAAGGACTATGCTAGTCGGATGATGGGACCCGAGAAATACTCACTATGTTTACAAGCCATTGATAGGCCTCGATGAGGTCGTAGTTGATGGTGTCATTGCCTTCGGCGTACGAATGTGTCACATCGTTGATGCCAAAGAAAACAATGAAAAGGCTGTTGGATGCGTTCCAAGGGACTTGGCTGTTGTTGGCATAGACTGGTAGGAATTCGTTGTAGACCTGGTCCTGGAAGCTCTGTATAGTGTTTCCAAACCCTGACTTTACGACTGCATCATCAATGGTGGCACCGCCGTAACCTAGGTTGTACGTCTGGATGTAGCTTTGGTTGTACGTCGTGGTCAGGAAATCGATATAATTAGGGCCAGCTGCAGAAGTAGCACCAGGATACTTCGGATTGCCTAACGGGTTGCTCGGATTCGGTTGTGAACCGTAAAGAGTGAAGTTAGTGCTTGTGTACGAATCACCACTATAGTTGCTTTGTCAATGTATGTACCATGCCAGGTTCAGGAGACTCCAGGCCTACAAGGCAAATATATTGTGAACGTTTTGCCAACCATTCCAGGAGCCAGAGACGCGTTTCACAAAGTGTGAGATATCGGCAGATTTGGCAAGGGTTGGAAGTAATGGCGTCCCATGTGGCCAATATTCTGGTGTGGTGGAGATATTCTCAAACAAGCTCGGGACAGGAAAACAGCCCGGCTGCAAATTGTTCAAGTATTGATCGGATGCTTTCAAAAATCTGGCCAAAAAGGTCATAACAAGAAGTAGAATGAAGTACATGTTGTCATGCGAGTCTGGAGCGAGAAGGAGCAAAACAAGCGAGAATGTAGGAGCAGTGCTGTGATTGAGGAAAGGGTTGGGAATGAGTAAAGAAGAAGAGTCAACAGAACAGCGCATTTATAATGAATCGGCTCCACTCCGTTCGCTCTTGCTCTAGATTCCATGATCTGTGGTATCTTAGCTAGTCAAACGCACCTTCACGGATACTCAACAAGCCAGCGCATCTTATGCAGTGGTGGAAGAAAAGCATGTCCCATGCTAGGAAAGAGCAGAACGAAAACATTTTGAGCGAATGATCGAGGATTGACTTTGCTCTCCATCCCTCAACATGATAGAGAATACAACGCTGCCCAGGAGCGGGTCGACACTTTCACGGTTACATCGCATTGTTACCATCGTGCGAGCAATCTCATCTCAAAAGCACGATTCAGCCTCGACTTGACCAGCAAACTCGAAGTTCCGAATTCCGGTACTATTCTCTAGAGGATATTCCATGGTTCGAAGGAAGGAAGGTGGAAATGCAAGCACGGCGGAAAGAGCTTGGCAAAATCTCCAAATCTTACCACTAGTTACCGCTAGGGCTAGTTTCCAGCCTTTTGTAATATATCCCACGAGTATCAAAACTACCAGTCCAAACCGCAACATCACACCCACAATGCCTTCAGAACACCTCACCACCAACGAAGTAAACCTCTCCCACCCATCGGAATCTGCTCTCACAACTGACCTATCTAGTTCCTCTCCCGCCTAACCACCCTCTTCCGATCCCGCACCCACTCCTCCCACGGCTCAGTCTACATCACCCAGAAGCGCCTATCCCCCCCTTCCCTTCCAGCCCTCGCAACCGACACCCCACTCCCACCTTCCTCACCCTATCCCTTCGCAGACCTCGCACCACCACACCCTCTCCCCATCCTCATCCGAGCCACGGATGGAAAATCCCAGGAGGATCGAAAAGATAGAGTGAAATTCAGCACTGTTGTGCAAGCTGAGGAGTTGGAGGGATTTTTTGTGCGGTACGCGGATGTCTGTAAGGGGGGGATGGCGAGTTTGAAGAAGAGGGATAGGAGTGGGAGGAAGAAGGGGAAGAAGAAGGGGAAGGGAGGGGAAGGGGAGAAGAAGGGCTGAGAGGGCAGCGTGTCATGCTCTGGAATGAGAAATGAAGGATTGAGATTGTGAGGCTTTTGGAGGAGCGGGATCCTATTGCGGTGCGGCGCTTCGACTGTTGGCACGAGCGGAATTCAGGGTTTGAGCTAATCACAAAATGGCTTGCGATATATCTCGGCTGCAGCCGCAGGATGAGGCTACCTATCGTATGCTAATTCAAGAATGACGAAGAATGAGGATGTATAGCAGGGGTCGACCTCAGACGCCACATGTTCCAAGAGTCTTTCATCACGCCATGCATCAATGAAGCTTCAAACTCCCAACGGCAAACCTCCGGAGTTTACTTTATGCCCGTCCGGTAATGTAATCTCTGTTTTCGACCGTCACGCTCTTGGTCTATCACATATTAGCAGCTTTCAGGCCAATTCGATACTTCTAGACGCACCATATGATTGACCTTGTACACGCCAACTAGACGGGATGCCAACTCGAACATGTTGTTCCTCAAGGAGATGACGATGAATTGCGCATTTTTCGTTCGCTCTTTAATATAGCTAGCAACAATCGACACCTGTAACAGATTTAGCAACGAATTGTTATAGCAAGGAACAGAGAACTCGCGTTTCGGAAATCCAGAGCCGCATCGATTTCATCCATGACATATAATGGTGTTGGTTTATAATGGTGCAGCGCAAATACCAAAGCCAGACTGCTCAACGTCTTCTCTCCTCCGGACAAATTCGATATGTTTTTCCAGGACTTCTTCGGGGGCATGACACTGAAGAGAATTCCTTCCGAGAACGGATCCAATGAGTCGACAAGCTCCAGCTCTGCATTGCCGCCCATAGTGATCATCTGGTACATCTCCTTCAGTCTTAAAGAGATCAGACTAAAACCAGTCATGAAACCCTCCAGTCGAAGCTTGCGAAGCTCATCACATCGTTTCTTCGCCGTGTCGCGAGAAGCCACTGCAGCTTGAAGGTCGCTGCTACGAGAAGCGTGCTCTTCGACACGGCGACGGTATTCAGCGAGAACCCCAAGCTCGACATTGACGTTTTGGGTCTTTTCTTCGAGGATTGCAATCTCGGCTTTGAGGACGTCCTTGTCCATATCCTCAAGTTCATCTTTGGTGTATTGCGGCAGTTCTTCTGCAGCTCCTTCTTCGCCAAGGTCGCTAACCACAACGTCAGTGTACTGAAGGTATTAAAGATGTCACTAGATTTACCTAATGCTTTGAATGCTCAGCTTGCTGAGCTTCTCGTTCCAGTACTTCAGCCTTTTTTGGTTTTCTAAGTGGACTTTCTGGTTCTCCTCCAGCTTGTTACGCATCTCGATCTCAACAGCACGGGTCTCATTCAGCTCAGCCGTCTTCTCGTCTAGCTCTCGCTTTAGGGCCGCCAGCTCGTCTTGTTTGCTACTCAATGCCTGATACATTCGTCAATTTCGCTGACCATCAGTTCTCATTTCACTTCCAACGTACCTCTTGTGCTTCTTCCGCTTTCCGCTTAGATCTGGATGCATCGCTTGTTTGGGTTGCAACCTCGCTCGCCAGGTTCTCAAGTTCCTCCGTTGCCGCAGCAAGTTCTTTCTCGGTATCATTGTAAGTCTTCTGATGCTTGATCTTCTGCTTCTCGGCTTTCGATTTGGCAATTTCTGCATTTGATATCTCTTCTGTCAGCGTGTCTATTTGCTCCTTCAAGCCGTCAACTTTGGCCTTTTGAGCTCTGAGCCTTACACCGCCAACCTCCATTATCTTGTCCTGGAGTTCTTGGATTTCCTGTTGAAGGCCGGAGCTCTCAGCGCGCAGCCTATCTGCTTCTTTTTCAAGCTTAGCGATCTGTTTTTCCAGCGCATGGATTCGAGCATCATCCGTATTTGTCGCGGGCTCAGCGGCCGTAAGCTCACTGATTCGGCGTTGACAATCCGCAACGTTCTTCTTCAAGCTCTCAGTCTCTAAAGTTGTCTTCTGGATTGCTGTTTCCAATTGGGGTATCTGCTTATTGTGATCCTTTAGGGTTCCCTCAATCTCTCGTTGCTTCTCTTGGAGCTTCTGCAGTTCTTGTTCCAGCTGATCACGGTCGACTTCCAATTTTGAGACTTGCTCTTTCGAGGTTTCAGCCACAAGCTTTGACGACATTCCACCCTTGGCAACACGGGTCCCACCACCGCTCATGGTTCCGGAGACATCGATCAATTGTCCATCAAGAGTCACTACTCTCCATCGTCTAACGCCGAATGCAATCCGGTTTGCCTGCTCAAGGTCTTTGGCCACGAGAGTGTTCTGCAGGACGCTAAAGAAGGCAGGCCTAAATATCTCGTTCTTGGTTTTCACAAGGTCGAAGAGTCTGGGAACGCCTTCAGGAGTATCTATAGCCGATAGATCCCTCCGAGCGAGACGGTCAAGCAGGATAATGTTAGCTCGTCCAAGATTATTCTTACGCAGATAATCAATACACTGCTGACCAACTTCGACTGAGTCAACTACAAGGTTTTCCAGGGAAGGGCATGCTGTTGATATTGCGACATCGTATTTCTGATCAATAGTACCCAAATTACCAAGACGTCCATGAAAACCGTCGATACGTCCAGACTCCTTGAGCCGCATCAGTCCACTGAGGACGTTGCTCTGGCTTTGGGTACTGGACAAGCTGGCTCTGGCTTCATCTGCTTTCTGCCGGGCGCCAGAGAGCTGCGATCTGATCTCGGGTTCCCGTAGGCCTAATTGACTTAGCTCACTTTGTAGTTTGGCTGCATCCTTCTCCACTTTTGTCTTTTGAGCCTTTAAATCCTTGACTTCGATTTCTTTGAGCTTACGCCCTTCCTCTAGCGACCTGGTCTTTTCCTGAACCTCTTCAAGAGCGACAGTTCCAGCAGAAGCTTTTTCGCGTAAGATGTCGAGCTCACTTTTGGCAACGGCAATTGCAGACTGCTTTTCGTTGATCTTTTCACTCCATGGCTCCAGTACTTTTTGTTTAGCAGCGATTTGGTCCGAAAAAGCCTGAGTTTTTCCCTTCAGACCGTCCCGGACTGATGCTAGTTCTTTCTCCTCCGCACACATATTCTTTTCTAAGGTAGCAATTTCCTTCAAATTACGCCCAATGTCATCAGAGTGTTTCTCTCCCAGGCTGTTGGCCTCGGAACCGGCAAGCCGACTCGTCTGAAGCGCCTTCTCCAGCTTCGTTAATTTATTTGTCAAGAACTTTTTCTTCTCTTCAAACTTGACATGTTCCTTGTCATATTTCGTCATCTCCTTGATAACGGCCTGAGTAGTCTTCTGTAAGGCTTCGTATTCCTTAGCACTGTGCTTGTACTTTTTCTCAAGGCTTTTGATGCCGTCCTCATTGCCTTGATGCTTTTCTATCTCTGCATTCAATTGAGATTGCATCTGTACTATCGCTTCTTCCGTCACCTTAAGGTTATCTCCGCACTCTTCGGTATAAATCTGGTACAGCGCAGATTGCTTTAACGCGATCTCATTCTCATCTTTGATATATGCTAAAGCTTTGTTCTTTCTGTCCTCAAGACTGTTCTTCTCTTTCTCAACATGCTGTACACGGGCATTTTTCTCCGTACACCCTTCATTCAATGTTTCTACTTCAGCTGCCGACTCTTCAATGGGTGTCTTGTACTTTGAGGTTCCGATGATGTCTTCGAGATATTCAAGCAAGCCATCATCATGCTCGTTCGCAGCTTTAGGCTTCATTTGAGCAATAGATTCTACTTCTCCTTGCAGAATCAGAAACCTCTTGTGATCGAGATCAACACCGCGGTCCTTGAGCAGAGTTGTTACTGCGGTGAAATTTGACTCTCGCGTGTTGATATAGTATTTGCTGGAATTGTTCTTAAAAGCTCTTCGAGATATGATCAAATCCGATTCCGGCACGACCTCGTGCTTCCCACCTGGCTGCCTAATGTCAGCAGCGGATTCCAGCTAATTCACCTAAGACCTACTAAGTCCATGACCTCTTGAAAATGCACCTCCACCTCGCAATAATCTAAGTCAGGGAACGCCGCCGAATTATGTATCAAAGCTGATATTTTCCCCTGTCTCATCTTGCTTGCACGAAAACCGAAGACGAACAGCAATGAATCAATGACGTTAGACTTTCCAGATCCATTAGGTCCCACTACGGATGAAAAAGAGGCATGGAATGGGCCAACTTCTTGTCTGCCGGCATAACTCTTGAAATTCGTAAGGACAAGGGACCGGATGACAGTACGTGCTTTTGGACCTGTGTTCTCTGGCTCTTGAGGCACAGCCAAAGCTCTAGATCTAACCACAATATCCATTGGCCGCTCTAATACTGTGTCCATTGCCTTCACAGGCGCAAATCCCTTCTGACTATCCACTGGTGGTACCGACTGATTGATAGCAGCACTGGTTATGTCCGCCAGTGGTGTACTGTGTAATTGGGAAGGCTCAGGCGATGCCGAAGGTTTGGGTGTTGGCATCTGCGGAGCGCCCACAGAGACGGATGTGCCAGCCTTCTTCGATGGTGCAGCGCTTTTGCGCTTCCTTGGGGAGGTCTTCTTGATGGGGGACATTGGTTCCGGAGGGATCGACTCCTCTGGCTCGAATATCTGTGAAGGCTCAATACTATCTCCGGTACGCGCCTTTCGCGTACGGGCGACGGTACGTGGAGTAGGAGGCACATCTGTAGTCTTTCGTCGAGGTTGGCGCTTAGGGCTGCGTTGAGGTGCAGGTGTGAAATCATCCCCTTCATCGCCTTCTTCCTGGACCTCTGGTACATTCTCATCATCTGAATCTTCCAAGACGATTTTCCTCCTAGCCGCTGCCCTTCGAGAGGGTCTTGTTGGTGATATATTAGACATTGCTGCAATGCCGATTAGAGTGCAACCTGAAGCCCTATACAAAAGTCGCGGTGTTTTGTTTACTTTCCACCAGCCCTACCCGCTTCGGCGTTAAGATGCGGAGCTCACTGAAAGTCTTGGCGGCTGACACACATCTTAGCAACCGTAATATAAATTCGTTAAGACTTAAGAATACCAATGCTCAAGTACGCAATCATAATGTCATGCTCCGCAGGTTAAATAAGGCTTCCTGCTCTAATACCTTTAAAACTTATAGTGGTTGTACCGACGCCCCTCGTTCGCTTTCGGAGCATATGGATGTCATACGATAACGCCAGATCATTATCACTGATGGAATACCACCCTTCGCTCCGTGAAAATGCCAACGAGAATGCCGCGATATAGCGCAAGAGGTTCATATCAAATGCCTCAAGGCCCCATAGTGATGTCCACATTAAACTTCCATTCGCCTGGACTATGTCAGAAATTGGTAATAGGTTTCCAGGAATTCAACCTACCAGTCTTAAGATTCTGTGCCGTATCATCCAATAGGATAACCCTTCTTTTGTTGCAATATGACGTTTTGTCCATCATATCAACCTTCAGCGCTGCCAACTCTTGTATAGGCTTCTCAAACATCTCACTCAGACTCTCCACAGCCATCTCAAAATCCTTTTGGTTGTCTTCAAAGATCTCTGTTAGATTGTTTCGCTGCAAGTAATACGCGAAAGCATAAGTCCATTTGAGTGTTTGTCGACATGTCTGAAGTGTCTGGGATGCGGTTTTCAAGAATTCGACCTCAATCCATGACATTCCTGATGTCGATGCAAGGCTTTTCATCTTTACGTTTGTCTTTCCAGCAAGGTCTTTATCCAGCTTAGCTGATTGCTCATGGTTGGCATAGCGATTATAGTAGTGAAGATATCGTTCGAGAGACTGCCGTGACTTAGCTTGAGCATCACGGCCATCAAGGCCTGACCGTTCTTCAAAACGATTRCAATTGTACCAGCTCGTGCCGTGCTCAGACCACAAGCCCATACACATCCAACAGAATTCGTGTTTGCATTTCCGGCACGTCATATGATTACAACCACCATTTTTCTCGATTGTCGACGAGCATTTCGGGCACTCCTTGGTATTTGCTGAAATCCAATTCGCGGTTTCTGAGTCATCTTCGCACTTCTTGAGCCATTGCTTGACAAGCGAGCATGGTGCCGGCTGATGGTCGTTCAAGGCACAACCGAAACAGAAGCGGTGCTCACAAGCACAAGCCACCGTAGGTACTATTCGGTTGAGCTCTCGCTTCTTGACCCCACACTCGATAGCGTACTCGCAATTAGGCGCAGGACACCACTTTAGATTGTCTTTGTCATCGACATAGGTACGGGTTAGAAGGACTTGATATCTGAGGTAAAGTCAGTACAGGTACTGAAGCTTAGTCATCCACATACCTGGACTTCAGTTCCGCAGCAACAAGCATGTCCAGTGATTTCGAGTCGACGATCCGGTTGCATCCACTGGTCGGACACTGTATCCTCGCCGCCTCCCCTTCGTCCTTGATTTTCTGGGCAAGGTATTGTCTGTAGCAATCAACGCAATAGCGATGTCCACACTTTAACGCATATGTCTCTAGCCCTGGTGTATCTTCGCAGCAGATTTCGCATGTAAAGCCTTTGATGACTTTGGTGGTTGGTGTCTGGACAGACTCTGGCCCAAGACCTGCGGTCTCGAGCACAGATTCTGGTCTTTCCATGTAGGTCTCTATCAACCGCTCCTTGTTCCATCGGAGATGCCTCAACAGGATGGCTGTGGCTTCTGAAGGTTGCCCTAAAATAGCAGACACTTCGTCGATCTGCTTGTCCTGGTGTGATTGAATATCCTTGGGTGAGAACACCTTAAAGTCGACTTCATATGCCTTTTTGCCTGGTTTCAGATCTTTGTCTTGGGAAAATCCGGCATCCTCGTCGAACTCCTCGTCTACCAGTGTCATGTCAGCCTGATAGATCAAACAACATATAGAAACGAGACTTGGGAAAAACTGACCATCTGCCATACTACCATCACCGCTATCTTGAGCTTGCTCAAATCCATCATCCGATAGACCGCTCATGAATTCATCATCAGAATCCATGGTGGTGGGTGGGGGAGTGTTAAGGGCGGTGCTAGAGGAGTTCACGGCAGCAGCAGTGGCTACTCGCTTAGTTTGCTTTCTGGTTCGAGTAGACAACTCGAGTGACTCAATAGCCTTCCTCTTCCGCGTTTGAGAAGGCGTGGTGGATGGTAGTGAGCAGCTCTGTGGTCGGATCTCGTAGATGACGAGACCGGAACACGAGCTTTTGAGACGTTACAGTATTATAGAGTATGTCTGGCAGGGCAAATAAACCAGGGTAAAATTTACTACCCTAGCAGGCAGTGACTGGTTTTCAAAAGCCGAATAAATTTGCAAGCCGTAAGCAGGCGTCTTCTGACTCAGGCAGCTGAAGAATGACTGGATTTAGGAATGTCGATCAGGCTTCGCCAGGCGGCCAAGGCCGATAGTCCCAAATAGTATTAGCTTTGTTTTGTAGAGGTCACAAAAGGCCGTATAGTTCTACCGATGTTTACCCGGCCACGCCAAGACTCCACCAAAACATCGCTTCCAGGACATGACAAATGTATCATCCTACTACATATAYCTTAGTGTTGAGGACCTTTTGTTACAAAGTCTCAATACCTAATAGCCCTAGAAGGTCAAATATCGAATCAGTGTTGTAGTAATTACGATATATACATGGGCCGGATGAACACAGGCTAGGTATACGAATTKTTGTCACCTCCTGCATGATATGTTACCACAGTCTGTCATTGCAGCATTAGCCCATCGCACCTTCTGGTCGGTAATGGGGCTATCCTGATGCAAAAGCATATTCGGTTTGTCACGCGCGTAATTTGCTTAGCGAGATGCAGAGTCAAGCGTGGCAGCGGCAATGTCGACAGAGCTGAACCTTCCGTCTCGGAACGTCATATCCAAAGTCTAGGTCCCACACGTCTGTCAATCGTCGTCGCTGTACTGACATGGCTGGCGGTTGAGTCGGAATGACATCGGCTACTTTCACCTATTCTGGCTCCCCTACTTCCCAGACCCAGAGTATCGAGCATCATATGCACCGCGTCAGATACTGCAGTGCTCAGAAGCCTCACCCTTCGACTCGAAAAGTAGAGAAGCTAAAGGCTACACTTCGAATTGAATCGACGAAGGGCTACTATGAGAATGCACAACATGATGGCTCCTCGTGCGAATCAAAGGATCCAGGCTGATAATGCTTCCATTTACCCACGTCTGTGTTCCCTTTGAAGCGCCATATCCCATTACTAATAGGCATCGAGAACCCTGTTGCATTCAAGTAAGTCTTTCACTTTTCATATCCTAGCAATATCAAATTATCGCGACCACGATTCAATAGGCTACTCGAGACAGCCCAACACGCGAACCAGGGATAAAGTTACACACGCGTTTCAGCAATGTGTAATGAATACATCTCACCATTGTTTCTTTAATGTTGCTTGCTTCCTACTTGTCACTATACTCGCTGTTTCAGGGACATCTAATATCAATGAGCTCTCTATCATCTTTTCCGCGTTCGGYCTCGTTCCATTGAACTTGGCAACGCCAGTAGCCTACCCAACCGGCAGCGAACCAGAGCTTTTGAAGACAAGGTTTATTGCTATCTGTTGTTCGGATGACTCCCACTCCACGTGGGCATGACTGTGGCCGGATAAACCTTCAGATAATAGCCGAAGGAGAAGGGTCAAAGAATCCTTCATTAGCCCATCCTTTGGTACGCTCATAGAATGTGGGTGAACGACATTTAGGAAGTTGATCTCATCCGGGAACTTCAAGCTCTGGAGATCTTCGCTTGAGGTGGAATATACTCTTAGCAACAAGGCATATGCGGCTCATTTGCTCCCGCCGTTTACACATCCCCAATGATCTCTTGATGCATAGTTATATGGCTGTCGACCCGCGCGCGGTATTTACGGTGTTGGTTCGGAGGAGCGAAATTGAAGAAATTGCCTCTAACCGCTGTCAGAACAACCGTTATAACACGGGCGAAGTGGGGGTTCACGTGTCCCAGCTAGCGGTGGCTAACGAGTCAACCCTCAGCCTCTTCCTTTCAGCTTTCGAACAACAACTTGTATCCTTTCGTCCGCTAACTCGAGGTTTGATCTTGAGGTTAGCCCATTTCTATGAAGACCAAATAAGCTTCGATGCCACATAAGCGTTGATGGAACCTTTGTCAGCCGCAGCAAGTATCTTGGCAGTAGTTTGCGCTGCTCGTAAGGCTGCCGAAGGTCTTCATCGTCTGAAGGCCATCAAGAATGCCCCAAAAGAGCTCGAGGATCTTCTGCTTGAGTTCTCTCAGATTGAAATTGTTCTCCAGTCATACAAGAATCTACCAGCCAATTTCCAGTGGCGGTCACCTAATCTAACTACAGTCCTTGGCATAGCTGAGAATAAATTTGATGAGCTGGATAAACTCGTCCACTACACTCTTACCAAAGCGGGCAGCAATGAACAAGTCGACCGGTTGCAATGGATCCGGCAGCGTTCGGACACTGAGAGACTGCGTGAGCAGCTAGGCCAGGTTCTGGTCACACTCAACACGCTGGTGAGTACAAGAAGCTTGTAAGTTAGACTGCACTTTGATTAAGAAACCTTTATATTGAGATAGGTATGGTATATACAGTGTCAAAACTGATAGTCTTGGCAGCACAACGCTTCAGGACATCTCTTTCACGACGAATGAGGTCTTGAACGAACAAAAACGAATTCAATCTCAAGTGGTCGCTGTCTTGCCAGGATTCGCTGCTGCCGCTAGCCAGATGTGTCAGAGAATTGAAGAATCCCAGACTGCGCAGCTTGAATTAATCCGGTTGTTGGGCCATCTCCGGCAGGCCAATGTTACAAGTCTTTCCGGAGAGGAGAACCTGCTCTTAGAAGATGATCACGAACCCACTCGTCAGCTCATCCTTCCCAGACCTGCCGTGAGCTCAAACCATGGACGCAAGATTCATCACGTCCGCACTCCTCGCCCCTGTCAACGCAATTGTGATTGCAATTGTCACAACACCAGACAAATCGGGACGCCGTGGGCTTGGCGGAAATGCATAGGCTTTGGATCGGTGAGGATCTCTGGTCGCTATAGCCTACAACAGTGCAACATTAGGGGTTGCAAGCAGTCGGCGTCCCCAAGTTTGAGGCTTGACTATATCCTGCCGCAATGGCTTATACTGCGCATGGTCTCGATATGGTACAATTCTTCCCCATTACATGGTCCCGAGTTTCTCCTGAGGGTTCCAGTCATTCTGCCTTGGCCCAAACTCCCAAGGCCCCGTGACAGGGAGCGATATCTTCAGGCTAGAAATGAGCATATTGATCATTGGCTTCATACGCCCAGTTACCTAGATCCACAGGGTCACGCGCTCCTTTACGTATGTTCCCGCTCCCTTGAAGGATGATCACCTTATCTCATTAATAAATGCGACTATAGTGGGCCGTGATCTATAAGCGTTATGATGTAATAAACCGCCTTCTAGACATGGGTGTAGACCTTCATCAGCCTGCCGCTCATCTTGGGAGGCAAGTATACAATCTCTGCTCGTTACTCTGAGGAATCTCATAAGATGATAGATCATTGTACTGTACCCTGTGGCGAAGTTGGTCTTTCTATGGCGAGAGATTTTCTAAAACGCAGCAAGATGAAGTGATTTCAAAGGTGAATTGGGACGAATATATAGCAGATGGAGGGGTATCTGAGCTTCATCTGATCGTCAGTGGCTTTAGAAATCGGGATCTGGAAAAATATATTCGGGCCCATCCTGAGGAGCTTGAGAAAAATRWCGAGGTAGGTTATGGTCCGTTATGGTACGCAAGTACAATCGGAGAGCTCGCAGACATCCGCATGCTTCTCAAGTACGGTGCTATATTAAATGAGAGTACATTTGATCCTTGGAGGTTCTTGGAGAGATTTGGGCATGAATCATACGATCTTGTGAAGGAGCTTCTATCTTCCGGTGCTTTGATGAGCGCATGCATGGAAAGATGGGCCCGTAGCTGGTTCGTAATTTCCTCTTCCTGGCAGCTTGATGACGATATTTTGGCAGTCGATAAGCTGTTCTTGGAGCATGGTTTCGACGTTAACCACAAAGACTACGAAGGAGAGACAGTGTTGATGTCGATGCTACGACAGACTTACCCGTCTCTTCCATTACGAATGAAGCAGCTCTTGGATTACGGCGCTGATCTGGAGCTAACGGATTGCTGTGGCAAGACTGCTTTGCATCATTCTATCGAAATTGATCCATACCGTGATATTGATCCGAAGACATTCAACGTGTTAGTTGAGAATGGAGCACGGCTCGATTACAGGACCAGGGACGGTACCACTATTTTACATGCGCTGATTCTTAATGTCGCAGACCTTGAGCCTATTGAAATGATCCTTCATTCAGATATTAGTGGCTTGCTTCTGGATGCCAAGGATAGCGATGGATACACTGCATTCGCTCTCATCACCCTTCGGGCCAGGCTTCTTCGACAAGCTTTGGGAGCCTGCTCGTTCTCGCTGGAAGCAAGCCATAACTTGCATTGCATACCAATTTCTAAGTGGTACGATACCGGAGAAATCCTGGGAAAGTCGATGAGGAGAGCTAAGAAACCCGACATGGAACGCAAGGTCCTTACAGCCCTCGAAGCTCTCCTACGCAAAGCCCAAGAACTCCAAGGCATCCCACCCGCAGAGCAATACCCATCGGTAGAATCCCTGCTTGACCAAGAAGACATGGATGCAGAAGCCTCCAGACTAGAGGGTCTCCCAGGGTCCTGGCCAGAATAAGGGTTTCGGTATATGCGGCATACGTTACCATCGGAATAGGGTAAACACTGCATTGCCTTCCTAGATAGAAGCTATGGAAGGCCTCTGCTATATATATGATGCTCTGCACGGTAGATGCTAGAGTATAGGGGCAGAAGACATCAGAAGATGTGGAAATGAAAAACAGTGGTGGACTAGCTAAGTGCGGATGGAAATGGGATAGCTATTTTGCAACAGCTGCAAGGATGTGATTGAGGCGTACGATTATACATGCATGGCAAGGCAGGCAGCTCTGATGATTTGARTAACGAGAACGGGATTTCTTTATGGGATGATAAGCCGGTACAATGATTTCTTAATGTTAGACTTGAAATTTGCTTAGTGCTTAATCCTAGATTACTACCTACATTTTATGCAAATGATCTACTTTTCTATGCGAATCAGAGCAAGTGGTGTCAGTAAGTTTTGAAATTCGAGCCAGTAGACGGAGCTGTACCGATTAATCAGGTGAGGTCACAATGACAAATTGCTACAATATTGCCAGCGATCTGTTATCGAAATCACGACGATGTAGCCAACATTTTGTTGAAGGGGGGTTCCATTGTTTTCATACCTAACAGAGATGACATGAGTTGAACTACATCCAGCAGACTAAGCAAGCAGCGTAAGCACACCCTAAAACAACATTAAAAAAATTTGATTGAATCCCGCATCATTTCTTCAATTTGCCCRACTCTTTCCCCGTCACAGATTCCTATTCTTGTAGATGTCCTGCTCTACTAGCTGTAGCTATAGATCAGCGCCTTGTGAGGCCTCTACTTCTTACCGTTCTTAGCAGTCTCAATCTCATCGTCAGTGGCGATAAGCTCATATTCTTCGTCAGTAAGGAAAGCATCATCACTCTCGCTGTCTTCGTCCAGCTCCAAGCTCTCTACATCTTCAAGCAATTCTTTRTCTTCAGCCGAAGTCGGTGCTGGGGCGATGGGGGCAGGAGGCTCAGCCTCGTGGTAGCTGGAGACTGGAGATTCCTTGTCGAGCTTAGGGAAGATCATCTTACTCTCGTGCTGTGGCTCCTCGTCTTTTAGCTCGTCTTCGACTTTGGCGTGCTTGGAAATGTCTTCAATGTGCTCTGACTTGGCTTGCTCTTCGACTGCTGGCTCACGAACGTCAACGTCGCACCAGAGCTTGTGACCAAATGGCATGCCGCTGGCATCCTTGAGGCGCCAGTAGGAGATCACTTTTCCCTCGCGCTCAGGAGTTCTCATAACAACCGTGAAGTCGACTTCCTCACCCACGTCAACAACGCGATCAACGACATTGCTCCGAGTCGCGTTGTAGAGATCAGTAACGTGAGATGGATGACTAGGGTCAACGTTCAGCATGCCGTCACCACCCATATTGTCACCACCAATGAAGCATACACAACAACCTGCGGGCCATGCATGAGGCCCTGGGTTGCGAAGTGTCCAGGTTTGCTCAAATTGCTTGCGCGGTGGTATGGAAGATCCATCCACAACGGTATCGCGCATAAAGTGAGCTTGGAGCTCTGAAGAAGCGACAGGGGCCTGTTGTTGAGCTAATTTGTATTGAACATGGTTTGAAGCTCGGTGTGGAGCCTGTTCAACCTGTTGAGCCTTCTGAGCCTGAGCTGGCTGTTGGACAACGCATTGCCATTCGAGCTGCTGAGCAGCGAGCCTTCGAGCCGACTCGAACGTAGAGAATTCCTTAGGCTCTTCTTTGACTGTTTCAGTTGGCTTTACTTCAGCAACAGTCTGAACTTGAGTAGCCGCATTGGCGGATGAGGCAGCTGGTGTTGTCTCAGTAGATTTGGAGCTCGTATGCGGGAACTGATCGCGGTCACCCATGGTGCACTTAGCCTCACCATTTACGTTCTCCCCGATAGTCGTAACCGCAACATTGCGTACTGGAGTCTTGAATTTAATCAACGGGTGAGTGCGATTGTGCGAAAGCTTGGGCAGAGCCTCGCAACTGGCGCAAAAGTCTGTATCGTGGCATACGGCACATTTGTAACGAACTCCGGTAATGTACGTATCTTTCTCGACGCAAAGAGGACCATCGCAAAAGATTCCACTATGGTGTTGCTGAATCCGAGGTTTCTGTGAGATTGGCTCGTAAAGAGGAACAAAACGATGGCCTGGATGATTCTTGTGTGCCATTTTGACACACTCGGAGCAATAGTCCCAATCAGGGCAGTTCATACACTTATGACGAACGCCATAGATATCCTAAATTGCTTAGCGGTGTATTGTAACAAAGGAGTCCTTCAACATACCTTGTCACAGCCATCGCAGATAGCCCAGTGACGCATGTTACGGCCCGGGGCGCAAAGAGCGACCGCCAAGACGTCGAGCATGGTGTCCTTCGAAGCGGGTTCGAAGGTATGGCTTGGGTGATGACCATGCTTCAGCCCGACATGACATGGTATGCAGAGGTCATAGTCATCGCATGCAGTGCACGTAACGAAGTTGGGTTCCTCGAAGACTACAGATATCAGCAACATATCATGACAGGTAAATAGACTGTTTTCATACCACCAACACAACAATTGCAAGTGCGGCTGAGGTCAAGTCGCTCTCGAGAATCTTCCCGCTTAAGCTCTGCGGTGAAAGCTCCTGGTACCTTTTCCTCTGTCTCAACCTTGGCAGGAATCTTCTTCGGAGCAATAGTCTCGGTCGTGCTCGCAATAACCTTGCCGTCTTTTACGAATCTCTTAATCAGAAAATGATCCTCGTCTTCGCACAGGGTGCCCTTCTCAACACAGTCTCCACATAGATCAAAGTCGCCGCGGTCGCATATCCCGCAATGCCAATGAGCATCAGGGATTGCTTTGTCGCACTTGTTGCAGCAGATCGTGAAAGCGGATCCGGGAATGGCGAAGTTACGAGCTTTAGCATTACGCATCATGGCAGCATGATTGGCAAAGAACTGACGATCAGACCAGGATTGAGGCACGGGTGCTTCGTCCTCAGTGTTTTTCTCGACAATGTTCTCCTTTTTCTCGGCAATGCCCGGAGTCTTCTTCTCGAACACAGCCTTGGTAGCTTCCGAGAAACCAGCCCTCTCAGATATGGGCCAGCAGAAGAGTTTCTGTGCTTGTTGGACATTGTCTTGGACTGCGTCACTTAGCTGCTCTGGACCAGCCTTAACAGGCGGAACCAGGGTAGTAGATGAGGGTGTGTTCCTCAACTGCTCAAGCGTCGGCAGTGATTCTAGTGGAATCGACTCGTTCTCGGTCTTGGTAGGATCTGAGATATAAGGATGCACATAGCAACGGGTGGAAAGACGCTCAGGGAGAGCGGGTCCAGGCTTCGGGGTCTCAGTAGGCTTAGGTACCAGCTTATCGGTAATAGTAACGCGGATCTTTAGCTTCTGCTTGGCTTTCGCAGCGCGGTGGAGCTGCTTGTACACAGAAGGGACATTGCTGTCGAGGGTGATGAATGACGACGAGCTGTCAGAGTAGCGCTCGAACACAGTGTCCTGATGTGAAGGAATGGCAAGCAAGGTGCGAAGCTAGAGTAAATGTAACTCTTAGCAAATAGACCACAGTCAAAAAACTTGTACAGTACGTATACACTGAGTCCGAGCGATATGAAAGTTGATGAACAACTGCGAGGCTGGCTCGGCCTTATGAGACTTACCTTGTCTGGCAGCGAGTTTGCTCCGAGATCTCTCAGGGGTAGCTTGAATTTACGATTTTCATCCTTGTCAGGGAAGACCACTTTGATGGTAATAGGCATGTCTGGTGATGATGCCTGGGAATGGCTAGCCATGATGGATGACTAGGAGCGGTGACAATGACGACTGACAGTGTCGGCCAGTCAGAAGAGACGCCCGCAGGGATGTGAAAATGATCGGACAAGCTTCCAAGGAAGTATTTGTCGGATATGGCACTCAGTTGAAACTGTTACTCTCGCTGTTGAGAGTTGGGCTGAGGTGAGTGAGATGTGGAAGTGGATGGAGATGGAGGGGTCCTGACGACAAGCTTGGATGCCTACGGGTATGATAAATCTGACTAGGCCCAAAATGGGTTGCAACACTCCACCTGGCTGAAAGAAATCTACGTTACAATTTTGCCACACCAAGAAATGGTCACATGTTAGAATATATCAAGTTTTGCAAGTCATAAAACGTTCATGTTGCTCTTATTTTGAGAAGGCGTCGCCAGGTCATAGCATTTACCATTACCTAGGTAAACTGCGTAGATCAAGCGAAATATGCAAGGGAATCCGTATGATTTATGGATGTTGTGCAACCGCGACATCCAGATCACATGTATTCTCTATACAAGAAATGGTATGTAGACTTGACACACCGAATAGCAGATACACCGGGCGAAGCCTTGCCTACAAAGACCTGGCAGCTCAGGCCATCCAGTAGCTGTCCCCTCCAACCAAGGCCAAAAGAAAAGGGTAACACACTAAAGAACCCGATAAGGTAGAGGATAATTATCAGGTACACGAAGACGATTACAAATGGGTTATTGAGGAGTCGCCACACGCTCGCAAATGCATACACTGCACGCTAAATAACTAGGACTAAAGACGAGGAAATGAGAGCCGTATGCTCCTTATTGCGGAGGGTAGTAACCCGCAGGTGGCGGGTAGTAGACCGGAGGCGTCATCATGCCACCCATCCCGATTACTCCACCAGGTGGCGGCATAGTATAGCCTGCAGCAGCATATGGGTTTGTATTTTCTGACCCAGCAACGAGCTGTGAGGGTTCATAGTAGTAAACCATTCCATTGCTCTCATGAGCCACCATGCCTGCCTGTGTGGTTGATTCTGTTTGTGGCTGAGGTGCTGGCATCATAGGCATGGGATAGTGGAATGGCTGACCCGGTATGAAAGCCGGCGCAGCAGCAGAAGGTGCCCCTGTAGCCTGGTCCGGAGGGGGATAATAATACATCGGTGGGGGAAATTGCTGCGGATAGAAGCCTTGAGGATGCTGGTAAGGGTAAGGTTGGAACGGCTGAGCGTGTATCGCTCTCTCCGGGATCTGAGGGAGCGGCGTTCCACCAGAAGCTTGGCTGGGATGAGATGGGTGCCGAGAGTGGGGATATTGAATTGATGTAGAAGGGTAATCAGCAATTTGGGGCGGAACTTGCTGATGGAATGGCAGTTGTTGTTGTTGCTGTGGTGGGTTGAACTCTAGGGTGGCCGGAGACTCGATATCTGCGACCTGTAAGGTCCTTTCGGGTTTAGGATGATGCATTGTAAGAGCTGCAGGACGGAACGTAGGTTTCTGGGGAAGAGGATATGCCGATGGCTGAGGCAGGTTGACTGTCGGAGCAGCGTTCGTATCGATTGGAGGCTGCTGTCCTGAAAGCTGAGCTTGTTCGGCTGCTGGAGGTAACCGGACAACCGGCGGAATCCTTGGACCAAGAGCTCCAGTAGGTGAGACCACTCCCTCCGCAGAGACCTCGCGGGCGAGCGAAGAACGCCTGCTTAGAGCCACACTTGGCGAGTAAGCGCTACCAGCATAAGCACTCGTCCTCCTACTCGACAAACCGCCGAATGCACTATAACCTCCACCAAAGCTGCCACGTCCTCTGACCCTACCGAAGCCTTGCTGATTAGGTCGCAAAGCTCTTGGAATGAAGATAAATGACCTTTCCATTGATGGAAAAATATACCGAATAGGCATGTCGGGCAATGATATTCGCACTGGCTTATCACGTCGGAGCGGCGGACGATGATGAGGAAGACGTGTGTGTTGATTGACAGGCACTGCAGAAAAGACAATTGGATCTGACATGCCTCCAAGAAAGACCCGGATCTGAACATTGCCAATCCTGGTTGTTCTAGAAAACGATCGATTTGGTGGTTGTGACTTTGCCGGAGGAGCAATAGGAATTTGCTGAGTTTGGAGACTCGGACCAGCAGGGGGTGCTTGGTCAGCCGTCGTTTGGATATCAGGCTGAGCAACAGTATCGTGAAGATCATGGGCCCAAGGGGCATCTGCGGGTCCAAGGGCTTGGGTGTGACTGTATGATAGTCAGCTTTATATACTCTTACAGGTAAGAGGACAGCTTTTGGAACATACCCAGATGGCGGGAAAGGTACCATGGCACCTCGTCCCCTTCCCCTACCTCTTCCAAATGGTCTGAAGCCGTTTTGGCCCGGGGCAGCGGAACGGTGATCATGCATGAAGAATCCTCCTCGATTGGGCACAAAGGCAGGATCGGCATCCCTTTTCTTCTTGTATTCCTCGTGTTCCCGTCGCCTTCGTTCGCCTATACTGTCTAGCGTCATCGCCTCGGCTGAGTCCTGTGGAATGACTTCCTGTGACACTTGCTCCGGCTGCGTTCCCAGATCTTCAAAATCCATGCCTTCTTCTTGAATATCATCCTTGACTTTTAGTCCGTTCATCATTGCCTCTGTATCTCCAATTGTTGTCATCAGTGCCGGCTTACTCGAACCCGTTGCCAACTGCAGTTCCGAATTTGTAGATTTTTCTCGGTGACCATTTGCCACAGTCGCCGAATTCGAATTCGGTGGAGCGAGCGAGCCTATATCACTACCATCGCTACCTTCAGCATCTGCATCATCCTCTGCATCGCTTATCCCGGATCCTTCACTCAACGAGTCCTCTTCAACCCCGGCGGCCACGGAACCTTCTTCCTCACCATCATCTTCTACTCTTCTCCTGCTCTTGATGAGCTCTTTTCGTCGACGAGGTGCCCCCATGATGTATTAAAGAAGACAGTAGACCCCCTAATAGTAAAATTCTGTGCGAGAGGGCACAGGCCAGCACAAGAACAGTGGCGCTAGATCAGGCACCAACACCGAAGGAGAGGACCAGCTCAGTATGTTGTTGCTCGATTGGTCTGAGCATCTGGAATTATAAGATGGCCAGCATCAAGTTTGATAGTATGCTGATAGATAGGACTGAAGGAACGGCCGTAACTTGACGGACTGATGACATCGGTTGCTCAGAAAAAGAATAATCTTGAGCAGAAGGCGCTCGGGTAGGCTATGCCTGATTGGACGGGCGGACTTTGCATTGACGGCTAGTGGCTTGGCATGATTCGTCGCCTTGCTGGAATTCCCCGGACTACGGTTAGGACTGGGTCGCGCTGTCGGGGCAGCGAGAGCCGTTGGGTTTTACATTGCACACCGCGCATGAAACACCGTATCACGCGAGGTAGGCTGCATCTATGTGTTGGCACATGTTCATGATCTATAATACATGGCGGGATGGCCAACGTGCACCCACATCCAACTAACCATTTCGCCCATGTACAAGGGTAAGCAAGGTGCTACCTAAAGGTAGGAAGTGGAGAATCGACTAGCTACATACACTGCGGTTTAGATCCATTCGATGCGTGGTAAAGGGGTTCGCTATCAGACAAGATCAGAACTGGGAATTAGTAGTATCTTATTATTGTAGAGGTCGTGCCATGCTACCTCCCATTCCCTGCAGCCGGCTAGCCAGCTGGGGATACTTTTCTTGCACCTCCAATTGTGTTCTTGTGGCTTCCGCGTATGATAACGCATTGACAATCTCACCCTCCGTTCTTGAGAGCTCTGCGGCCCTTTCGAAATACTTCAAGGCCTCTGGGACCTTGCCTTGCTGGAGCAGTAATTGCGCCATTGTCGCAACAGCGATATCGCACTCCGGATCAACTAGAAGCAAATCAACATCTACCCTAGGACTGATATGAGATGAAACGTACTTATGAGTGCTTTCTGGCACAGTTTCTCTGCCTCTTGAAAGTCTTGTTTCCATTGGAAAAGTGCAAGTGCTTTATTGATTAATGGCAGCACATTCATGCCTAGAGGCTTGGTCTGCTTCTCCATCTCCACGGCCTTGTCAAACTTTTCCACTGCGTCTTCATACTTCTGCTGATCCAATAGCAATTCCCCGTAGTAGTTGTAAACGTCAGGCACTTTTTCAAAATTCTTCATGCATCTTCTGAAGGTAGCCATCGAGGAAGCGATTGAGCCCATCTTATACTGTGTCACACCGAGCTGGATATGGGAAAAGATGAAATCTCGATCGAGATCAATGGATTTTTGATAGTCTTTGGCCGCATCACCGAATTCGCCGAGGATAAAGTGGAGCTGTGCACGATGATAGTAAATGTCGGGGTCGTCCTTTTGTTGTTCCATGGCTTGTTCGAAGTCACTGGATGCAGCGTCTTTGTTTCCTGTTTCTATCGGTCAAATTGGGTTGCCCTGTAGAAGCAAAGAAGCTTACCAAGTTCCAGGTGCATGCTCGCTCGCTTGATATAGCTTTGGGTTAGAGACGGCTGGAGCTCTACACTCCGCGTAAGGTCTTCTAACGCATCTGTGTTCTCGCCTCGGAGGTATCTGAATGTCCCGCGCATATTATATGCGAAGGCCTCGTGTTCGCTGAGCTCACCAAGTTCAAGAGCTTTATCGAAGGCCGCTGATGCTGCTTCGTATCCTTCGCCAGTCCTCTTGTTCATGGCTTGCAAGCCTGCTCTTAATTGTCCCTTGCCACTCTCCTCATCCAATTCCGTCGTCTCTTCCAATCCTTCAGGCGGCGGCCGCGGTCTAAAGCTCTGTAGGTAATTGGTGACAAATGTTGGGCTAGGTAGTTTCTTCTCCTTCCCTTCAAGGATCGTCTTGCCTTTTGCCTCAGCGACCTTCTTTAGTAGTCGCTCCACACTTTTTGCACTGTTGTCGTTCGTAAACCCATCTATAATGCAGCTTGCTGTGTAATCCAGGAGAGCTTCGCTGTATCTCTCAAGGTGCTCGTAAGCATTCGCTCTTCGGTTCAAAGCCTTCACGTATTCGTTGTCTAAATGAATTGCAGCTGTAGTGTCTTCAACTACCTTTTCCCAATTGCCAAGTGCATTATAGCAGGCAGCTCTGTTGGAGTAAAATATGGGATCTGGCTTGCATAAGATGGCTTTGCCGTATAGCTCAATAGCTTCGTTGTAATTCTTGCTACCATAGGCTTTGTTCCCCGCGATCTTTAATTTTGTGGCATAGTCTTTCCGTTCCTACCAAGGTGAGCGCTAAGCTTATGCTGAATGCCACTATATCATACCTGCTCCGACAGTGATTCCACAGTCGACTCATCTATTTCGGGTAGACCATCGAGTGGATCGGACTCGACTGTTGCTGCTCTTGCCTGAGCTAGAGGATTGTAAGTGCTCTGGGTAAGGGAAGAGGCTTAAATCGAGTGCTTACTTTGCTCTTCTGATTTTTCATCTGCTACTCTTGCTTCCGGCTGGGATTTTTCTTTCTCCTTCTCCTGCTTTGCTTTCCTTCTCTCTTTCTTACTTAATCGTTTCTTCTCCTCGGCACCGGCGTCTTGTGAGCCTTTTCTTGATTCGGAGATATAGTATGCAACGCCTGCTCCGGAAACAACTACCGCAACTCCAGCAATTGTATAAACTACAGCCTTATTTTCCGATGCCCATATCGAGAGTCGTTCCCATAGAGGTAATGATGGTGTATCTGAAGAGAAGGAAGAGGTGCCGAGATTGGTGTTAGAAGCAGGTTTTGATATACGCTCTGCGGACATGTTGCTGCTTCGCCGTCGAAGTAGAAGGGAGGGTGAAACGCCGGATGGTGCTTGTGGTCTTACATATGGAAAACACCCATAGCAGCCTTGTCGCGATGAGAAAAAGGAATTATAACGAGCTGCGTGGCGGTATGCAGCTTGGGTGAGGAGAGCTCGAAATTTTGGCGTTGGCGCAGGAAAATAGACTTCCCGCGGCCCTCGAAGATACGTCAATGTCGCCCCCAACTTCAACTTCATGACCTTATACCTCAAACAGCGGAGACAGATATTGAATAAGTCAATCGGTCTTTCTCTAAATTACCTCAGAGACAGCAAGATCTTCGCATTTCATTGCTATAACACCAGCTGTAGCATTCCAATAAGTCTCTGAGCATCTCTTATCTGGTGCATGTCTACAAGTTAATGCAAGGGCTCTGACACGCCTTTGTACGCGTTGCTTTCCATGGTAAAAGCAAAAATTCTCTCAATTACTTTGGGGGACAAGCAACTCTTGYCTTTWMCTATATGCCATGCGTCTCATAGGACATTTCTTACTATTGCAATGCTCCCGCTCTTGAGAGATCGTAAGAGAACCACGTTTTTATTCTGAAGCAAAAGCCTCGCCAATGGAGTATCCTATTCAGGATGATTTCGAAATCATGACTTCTGTTCGCAGTGATGAACTCTTAGTGGACAACCCTTCGTCATTGCTTCCAAGACTTGGGAAAGGGCCATTCTACATGTTCTGCTTGCATCAAGAACGCATGCTGACGGCATTGTCAACATTCAAATGGCCTATGGTCGCCAGGGATGCGCTCTCCAACCTTCACAAAGACCTCGTAGACCATCTGAAGCAAAGGTATGATGATCCGTTTTATGGTGCCCCACTCAAGGTAAGTCTCTCCGGCTCTTGCCTCGTCTCAAACCCACTCATAATGCATATAGCTTCGCGTAACACTATCCTCCTCTGGGAACATGGATGTTTTTTCTACTCCAACGCCTGGTGTGACCTTGGCTACGCTTTTCCCTTTGAATTTGGATGATCTTCTCACCCACCTCCCGACCTTTGATGTCTTTGTCTCGCCGATTACTACAACGCCGAGTCTCTTCACTAGTCACAAGACTACTAATCGAGCGCAATACGACCAAGTCCGTTCATTGCTACCTGCCACTTCCAATCACTTAAATGAGCAGAGATCGACACGTTTTGCAGAGATCCTGCTCATCAATCGCAATGCAGAGATTATGGAGGGTAGCATCACCACTCCATATTTTTTCCGTGCAGGCGAGTGGATCACGCCGAGAGCTCAATGTGGTGGCAACCTCGGTACTACGCGAAGATATGCACTGGAGGCAGGTCTATGTAAAGAGGGTATTGTAACAGGAGAAAGCGTGCAGAGGAGTGAAAAGGTTGTTTTGAGCAATGGTGTCAGGGGATTTGGTTGGGGTTCTGTGGAAGCACTCGTGGAGATGCGAGAGAATGAAACAACCATGACCGACAAAGCCAGCCTGCCCGAAAGATGACAAATGTTTCTGGCAATGTCTCCATTGTGCCATATTGCATGCTATTCGAAAGTGGTCTTCTTTCCCTGACTCGGAACGATGCTGCTAGACGCCCGCGGCGCAGCAGAAAGAGCAGCGCCTGGCTGGATTTTTCGTGCATCGATTCTTCTCCGAGCCTTTTCGGCCTTTTTGTCGATTTCATCTATGGGCTGAGCCACTGGTTCTGACTCTGGCACCAAATCAGCGACCACGTCCCCTTTCCGTACATTCCCATCTTTGCCATAACGCTTCTTATACCGGACGTCCTTGCCCTCTGCAAATTCTCTTCGCAGTGGCCTGCCTCCCAGCCTGTTCACCCACCACTTCCTAGTTTTGTGTTTCATCTTCGGTTTCGGCTGGTCCGCCAGAGCTTCAGCTATCTCTTCATCTTCATTCACCAAGTTTTCCTTGTCTTCGAACTGGACCCATCCTTTCACAGCAGCTTCTGCAGCCTTCAACTCTGAAAATTCTATCCACGCATAACCTTTGCATTTTCCTGTGTCTTCGAAGGTAGCGACATGGACATCCAGGATTTCCCCACAACATGCGAAATGAGCTTTCAACGTTTCCTGAGTCGTATCGAAGGTTAAATTCCCCACGAATATGCGCTTGCTGGGAGGTCTCCCCGGCTGCATAACTGCAGCACCGTCCTCTTTCGGCTTCTCTGGTCTACCTTCAAAGCTTTTCGAATCCTTTATTAATACCCGCCTCCCTGTAAGCAGCTTTTCACTCAGTGCGAGTGCCTTGGTCAAGGCACTCTCATTAGAAAAATCAACGTACGCAAAACCCTGATTCTGTGGTTTGTTTATTTGGCGAGATGCTGCTATGGCTGATTTGCTAGGCGGAGGCATGTGAAGTCTGGTAATCATCTGCTCTGTGATACCAGTATCCTTAGTGAGAAAATTGCGTAGATCAAGTTTGGTAGCGGTCCATGGTAGATTGCCAATCCATATTCCGTACTCTGAGCGTTTGGATTGTGTTGCGAGTGAATCCGAATGTTCATCTGAAGCTGGTTCTGCGGTCGTAGTAGCGACATCAATGGCAGGTATCCCCGCCTTTGCAGGAACAGAAGTCGCTTTTCCTTTCTTAGCTCGGCGAAGAGCTTTCTTGGAGGGCGGTTCTGGGGCTGTGACATCGACCTCGAGTTCAGCAGCTGGGCTCTGATCCCTCTTTCGTTTTCTTGGAGGGGATGCTGGTGGTGTAATTGCTACTGCTGTGGTCGTAGTCGAATGACGGCCCATGGTTCTGTCCTTAGGGTTTGGAAGAATATTAATCGGGTGAAGAAAATGTTTGTCCCTACTTTTCAGTGTTTAGCGGAGACTCGGCAAAAGCTGCCGTAGAACTACATTTACAGCCGTCTCTACTCTTCCCACCTGACAATCATCAATTTCTTCCGTTGTCAGAGCCATACTTCGTTCGTGGCAGCTTGATTTCACGAACAATTGACTATAAGGGCAAGCACCTTCATACTAATAGTTATGTCTTTTGCAGCGGTCAACAATCAAGGGGAAGCCATGGACATAGAAAGAGAAGGCGCACCAAGCAAAATGACCTACAAGTCCTACAAGTGAGAACAATAATCAACTGGGCAAGCTCATCCTGATAACTTGCGCAGGAAGAAGTTTTTGAAGTTGAGACACACTTTCAAGGACCGCATGAGAGAAAGTGCCAGGCTATATGATGAAGAGCAGCGTGCGATGCGACTCGCTCGCCGTCTACAGGAACAGAACGAGTAATGCTTATCTCGCACGGTCTTCAAACTTCACCACTAACGCACACAGCCAATTACTCGATCTTCTTCTTGACATCAATGACTCTAACAAGATCCCTCCGAGTCTTCGTTACGATCTGCGCTCACCAACGCCAAATGCCTCCGACGTCCCAGCCCTAGAACCAGACCTCGCGCCTCGGAGCATACAAGATATAGAGAACGCTCGCGCAGCTCTCCGAGAAGCAACATATGAGCTAGAATGCGGTCAAATTACTCGTGCCGAATTCGATGAACACGAAACCTCTCTCTCGAACATAATCCACGCGCCACTAATTCAAGAGGCTCCAAAATCCCTCGCCAACTTATCGAAAACAACACACACAACCCTCTCTTCTGTCGACGAAACAATCCTACCGCCCGACCTCCTCGAAGAGTCCCCAATAGGCTATCTCACCCCTTCCCACGAAGACGAAATGGTTCGACGAATCGACGACTTCCTCGAGACCGCCCCACCGGACTCCAACTTCATCCTCCCTCGTCAGAACAGACCCACAGATAAAGAGCGCGAAAAAGATGCCCAACTCCACAACCCCGTCTCAGTCTACAACTGGCTCAAAGCACACAGCGAAAAAGCACAAAAAACCTACCCCCAAGACGTAGAAGCAGATCCCCACCCCTCAAGCGCCCAGACATCAGAACCGCCCCACAAATCCAAACCTTCCCCCAAACCTCCTTCCTCTACCGGTATTAGCACAAAACCCACCCGAAAACGAGCATCGAGTTCCCTAGTACCGAAACAGGAACCAGAAGAGATATTATTAGATGAAGAAGGCTACGTGATCAACGCTGCCGACGAAGTGCCCGAAAAAAAGAAAAGAAAGAGGGAAAATGACGAGTCCTACAGGCCGAAGGGGGGAAGTAGTAGATCGAAAAAACGGGCCAAGGGCAGTAGTGGGGCGGCTGTCAAGAAAATCGAGGAAGAAGATGATGATGGCGCGTAGGAATGGAGATCATAAAAATCGTCACACTGTTTCTTCTGGAGGGAAGATAATCGTAAGAGTATCGTATGACTATACCTACTTATGGTATTTCTATTCTTAACATTGACGTTCGCGATGCGCTCGCTACCTTACTACCGGCGGTTGGAATACGAGATTGCGGAATCCACGCCAGCGATGATCTATGTCTGATGGGAATAATGAAATGTTACTCAAGCTTAATTCAAGAAAGAGTTGGTTGGTAATTTCAGCATACAGGCGCTTCTAGCAGGCCGAAGCTCGCTCCGACGCCTGTACCATAGCAGATGCTCTCAGCAGAGGGTGTCACTCATCGTCAAGAAAGTCTAAGAAAACCACGCTGTCAATTCTGGGAGCGAGACTTCAATTTTTTTGGTCCAAAGTTCATCATCGTATCTCAATTGCTATTTAGTCGTCTGAAATGTATTCAATATCTCCATATTTTCCTAGTCCCTAAAGTTTATTAAAAGAGTGTAAAAGAATCATCTATATACAATTCCAAAAGAAAGCAAGCAATTTATGCAAGCATTCATAAGTGTTGTTGCTTTCGCAAGTAACTTCAGTTCYAGCGAATGTGTCTGTCACTGTCCGGTGTCGAATCCCCGATGCTTTTCTTTTTCTGTGCCTTCTAGCCTCCCAAGCTCCTTCTCACACCAAGTCTCCAAAGAAGCCTCTTAAGGCAGTCGAACGATCGTCGGGAAAGGTATGCTGATTTCGAAATCGAACGCACAACACCCACCGATTATTCCAAATTGATCAGACACACTCACACAACTACCACACCCCTGCTCTGCTCTCCTCCCCTTCAACCCCGGACCGATCGTCGCTATTCAATCATAAAACCAATAAAGGGCGGCATACTGCACCTCAATATTCCCCACGAACCCGTTACATGAAGGCTGCTGTTTCCCCCCCGCAGTCTCCACCCTATACACCTCACTCAACCCCGTACTCCCCCCCGCATCCACCAAATTCAACCAATCCACAGCCCCATACCCCTGATCCCCCTGTCCCGGACACGCATTCGCCGGCGCAGGAATATCCCCCGTCTTCTTCGCCGTCAGAAAACCCAAACTGCCAAGATCAAACGTCGGTTGCCCAGCGCTATTGAAATAGTGGTGGCCGACCACGGGTATCGAGTATTGGTTTACGAGCGAGAGGGGGAAGTTGATGAGATAGGGAGGCAGCAGGTCGATGAGGGCTTCGCCTTCGGAGGCGGGGATCAGGTTTAGGAGACAGGTTACGTCGAAGAGGTCGGCGAGGGCGCCGATGGAGACGGGGACGGGGGAGGGGGTTGCGGAGGAGGAGGCGGCGCAGGTGTAGTTTTGGGTGCCGCGGCCGAGGGTTATGGCTTTCAGGGTGCCGGTTGGGGCGGGAAGGGTGGCGCTTGCTGTGGAGGAGGGGTGTTAGTTGGAGGTCGATGGGAATTGGGAGGGGGAGAGGGCTGCTTACAGCCATCGGATGTTGGCACGGTGTAGCTTGCTAGGTTGGCACCTGGGCTTTGGTTATTCCGTGGTTGGACGGGCGAGGCTAGGGGGGAGGCTGAGATGATGGAGAAGAGGGTGGTGAGGAGGAGGGTTAGAGTGAGGAGTGCTGATGGGCGGGTGGTGGACATGGTGCCGAATGCAAGTTAATGCTGGACCTGGGCGAGTGGTTGATAGACGATTGGTTTTAGGCAAGATGTGGAAAAGGCTTCGGGGTGTTGTATTTTCAGGGAGACGTCAAGAAGGTCTTTTTATGAGAGATCGGACGACTGAGGGATGTGTTTTTGGGAAGGGTGTGCAGGTGTTGAGAATTATAAGCCGTCTTAGGTCAGAAATGTGGTGTGGTTGACACTGTTTATAGTGAAGAGGAAGGCTGGGAGGGTGTAGGAGAGTGGAGTCAAAGTCGCATAAACACGCGGGACAGTGGTGAGGGGCGTGAAATTACAGTGTAACCACAGCAGGCAGGGGGAGAACGGAGATTAGGTGCGAGACGAGAAAGTGAAGAGAGGAAGGATCGACCTCTTGCTTCCTCTTGTAGGTTGTTTCTTGAAGTGCTTGAGTTGCAAAGCAARAGGCTGGTACAGAGGTACAAAACATGGGATATGGCTTGACATTTGTACCTTTTGGAATAGTGAAACTACACACAAGAGTTATGAAACCTTCGCTCTCCACCAGTAAGCGCCTGCATCCATCGTGCATAAGATAATAATTAGTAGGTAATTCCCAGTGTGTTGGTCGATAGCCTTGGGGGCTGCAAGCCTTCAGGCGCCCCACTTCTACCGCGAAAGTCATTGACGGAGGATTTCAATGTATGTGCCAGATCCAGAAAGTCTGTAATTTTAGGAGCTATTTTTGCCAGGGCCAACTTCAAATAACGTCTTTTCTTAGGCGAGGCAAGAATAGAGTCAGCACGGGCTTGAAGAGCTCCCGCTGGTAAGCCGCACTACTACCCTGTAACTAATCGCAATCCAAGCTCTTTAGGGAAGGTTGGCACCTGTGGCACATGTYTYTCCCCCCAAAAGGATCTCCCTAAGACTGCTTTGCATCTAGCCAACACGCCGCYAACAAGTAGCCCACAAGTAGCCCACACCCTAGGGTCGATCCGCTCCACTGCCTAACTGCTTTATCTTGGTCCCTCGCGCGTTTGCTGCATTAATTCGGATGGCTAGGTACACCTGCTTGACCTGAGAGCGCTTAAGCAAGCTCCTTGACTGGCTTCGCTTCTAACGAAGATCTGGTCCATGCATGCAACATTAGGGCACGGCCAAATATCCCTGTTACCCGGGGATCCACGCTGTGGAGACTCGGTTAGATCATAGAGTCTATTGATCTCCCAGTACAGAGGTACTATTATTGACACTGCCAATGTCGTGGATTCGATAATCCCGATAATATTGCTTGACAGAGTTCGGAAACTTCAAAAGTTAAGATGGAAAAAGACGCGTACCCACGATCCACCAACAATTCATGTTGGTACAAGGCGTAGTTCGATCCTCCCGCGAGCCAGGGGGTGTTTGTACTGCGGCCAAAACAAATCCATTGAACAACGTATCCTTGCGTCTCACGTGGATATTCATRGTCGCTCGATGATATTTTGAATCGTGCTTTTGTGAGCTAGATAAGTACAAGTGAAAACATCGTTGAAGCGAAGGTGAAAACCGAAATATCCCAAACTCCTCGCTGATTGACTAAACTTCACCTTCGAAAAATCTTACATCTAGGCGACCTGTCGACTTTGGGGACTGGGGCCGATTATAGACGATAATGGCTCTCTCAATTAGTCGTGAAATTTCGCTGAGCTCAGTGGCAGGGCCCGTGCCCATACTCATTCCCACGGTCGCCGATCATTGATCTTCAGAGTCCGAATCTTGTCCCTGCCGCCATGCTCGTTTCCAAGGCAAACTTGGGTCTTGGCCAAAGGTTCTGTGACTATCTTCCTGCATGCCTTCCAGCACCTGGACAAGACCACCGTGGCGCAGCCGTGCAAGTACAACATTCATGCCTTCCTTGCTCTTAGCCAAGGCCTCCCTTGTTCTCCTTAGTCCGATTGCCTCAATGGTGCGCTGAAGCGAAGATGTGGACCAGGACGAGAAGAATCCTTTTCTGGCAGGAGCGTCATCGTCTGATATGGCACTGGACTGAGTTGTGGGGCTCGTTGCGCCTGTCTCTTCTTTCTTTCTAAGATACTTTGCTTGTCCGAATCGTGAGAGGAGCGTAACCGTTGTCGTGACCTCCGTGCCTTCATTTTTCGTCCTTTCTACTAAGTCTTTTGGCGACTGGGCCGGCGACACCATCTCATCTTGAGCTCTTCTGTAGTGTTGCCTCTCGATAATACTCAGGATCCCCGTCCACTCCAGATTCCTTGTCTCCGTCTTCATCCACCCTTCCTTGACGTCAACCACGCTATTTTCCAATATGTAGCTCTGGCCCCCATCACCACTCGCTCCCAATATTCCTTTAGGAAGTAGCTTCAGCACCGTCGGGGGTATCTTTGATCGTTTTAGATGTAACCGTGTCGTATGAAGCTGTTGTGTAGCCGGGTCAAAGGTGCGATCGATGACATCGGTGGAGAGCACGTGCGTCGCGTATGGATTGGGATAGCGGAGGAAATATGCGAGGCTCACGGCTGGGAATGGGTAGTCATAGTTGAAGAAGCTTTCGTAAAATTTAACCATGATCCGAATGATGCCCTGGGTTCAAGGGAGTGTCCATGGATTGATGAAGCATCTGTTCTGCGACACACGGGCTAATGAACGAAATACACCTAGCGTGAGATCGGGGAGTCGGAAATTGTAAACGCCGTTGTCAACTGTCCGCTGGCGTTTAATAGCAGAAGAAACATAGAAACCTGAGCAATACTCTACTGACACTCAGTTTGTTCACTATAAGTACACACATACGCTTCTTCGCTTATCACGTGGTAAGTTTAGGACTGGCGTGGGCCCTCCGCTCAGAGGTCCCGAATCTATAGGTCTCTATTCCACTTCAACACACTCTCAATCACCTCTACTCGTTGGTCGCTCCGCAATGGCAATAGTCTCCGAGGTCCCAGATGAGCCAGGACAACCTCCAGCGCTGTCAGCTCTATCATTAGCCGAGGCTTCACAGGAAAATAAAACCAAAGAGCAGATCATCACACCATTTGACGTCTCTGGTGGGGTAGACGAGCATGGCAAGGCTGTAGCTATAGATTACGACAAGCTCATCGACAGATTTGGGTCCCAAAGAATAGACAAAGCCATCCTTGAACGCTTTGAGAAGCTCACCGGAAAACCGCCGCACAGACTACTACGCCGAGGAATAGTGTTCAGTCACCGAGATCTGAATCTTATACTGGACAAGTATGAGAAAGGCGTGCCATTCTTTTTGTATACGGGGAGGGGACCTAGCAGTGATAGCATGCATGTGGGGCACACTATACCGTTTGAGTTCACAAAGTAAGTACGGCGATGCTCTTGAATGTCTCTTGCTGAATGACGTTCATGGCAGATATCTCCAAGACGCATTCGACGTACCCCTGATCATCATGCTTACAGACGATGAAAAGTTTCTCCATTCTCCAAAACTCTCCCTCAAAGAGTGCCGTCGTTTCGCACTTGAAAATGCGCTGGACATCATAGCAATCGGCTTTGACCCTAAGAAGACGTTTATATTTGCGGATACTGAGTTCATATATGGCGGTCACGGCGCCGCTTTCGGTTATAATATATTAGAGATGGGCAAGAAAACAACCAATAACCAGATCAAGGGTACGTTTGGATTTAATGATACGTAAGTTTGGCACCGAAGGGGATATCGAAATCATTCCAGAAATTCTCTGACTCTGCTTGGCCAGGAACAACATTCTTGAATTTGCGTTTCCAGCAACCCAATCAGCAACCTCGTTCGCCTCATCATTTCCCTTCATTTTCGGGTCAAACCCTAAAACAGTCAACAAGATAGCATGTCTCATCCCTTGCGCTATTGACCAGGATCCCTATTTCCGTCAATGCCGGGACAACGCACCACGCCTTGGCCTCATGAAGCCCGCTTTGATCCACACTGTGTTTCTTCCTTCATTACGCGGATCGGAATCAAAGATGTCTGCATCTGATACTGATTCGAGTATTTTCTTAAGTGATACTGATAATCAGATCAAGAAGAAGATCGGAAAAGCCTTCTCCGGTGGCCAAGACACACGTGAGGAGCACGAAAGATTGGGTGGTAGGACAGCCGTAGACGTCCCATTTCAGTATTTGACTTTCTTCCTCGAAAGCGACGAGAAACTAGAAGAAATAAGGCAAAGCTATGAGAGTGGGAAAATGCAAAGTGGGGAAATGAAAGCGACAGCCACGAAAGAGCTACAAGCATATGTATCAGCATTTAGAGAACGGAGGAAGGCCGTCACACCAGAAGTTAGAGAAGCATTTATGAGGCCACGACAACTGATATTCAAAAGTATGCCTTCAGAAAAAGAGCAGGTAGTGACTCTGGATGAGCGAAAGAAGGTGCTGCAGAAGGAGATAGCCTTGATTGATGATGCATTGCAAAGGYTGCAGACCAATAGTCAGTCTCAATAGAATAGACATGGAATTCTCAGGATTTTCGACATGGCAAATTCCACCCTTGCCTTGATGTTTGTTGGAGTAGCCTCTAGCAGAAGTACGGAGTTTTGCCAGTGAATGCATTGTGAAGCACCTGCGGTGCTAAGCCCTAGCCCTAAGATTAAATCGAGCCGATCTCGCTGGCACTAGCACACAGCCCTGTCGAAATATTTTGCTCGGACAGAAAGCTGGAGTCAGACAAACATCGGGACCGTTTCCAGTACAATCAAGTGTTCGAACTCCCATAATACTTACAATTGTCAATCATGGCATCCCGCAGCTTCAGTCGCGCCCTCAGATCTCCGCTAACCCGCCAATTGACCTCGCCATCCGCTCAACGCCGAACCCTCATCTCGGCTTCACGATCAGCGAGAACAGGTCTTGCTCCAACTTTGAAACCCAGTGTCGCCGGTCCATTACAGCATTCACGAGGCCTCAAGCAAATTGACTTTGCTGGGACGAAAGAGACCGTCTACGGTGAATTCCAGAGAGCAATTGCAATTAGATCTAGACTGACCGATTGAAACAGAGCGTGAGGATTGGCCCCGAGAAAAACTACTGGTATGGTCGAGTTTCCCAAACAAGCAGCCAGAATAAGACAGTGGAGATAGCAGCAAATTTTCTGACAATGGACCTAGGACTACTTCAAAAATGATACACTTGCTCTCATCGGCTATGGCTCGCAAGGGCATGGACAGGGTCTGAATCTGCGTGATAATGGCTTAAACGTTATCATTGGAGTTCGAAAGAATGGCGCCTCATGGAATGAAGCTAAGCAAGATGGCTGGATTCCGGGAACAAACCTTTTCGAGATGGACGAGGCTATCTCGAAAGGCACAATTGTCATGAATTTGCTAAGCGATGCTGCTCAAAGTGAGACATGGCCAGCAATTAAGCCTCAATTGACCAAGGGCAAGGTATGCTATGAACGGTCGATCTCGACGTTGCCGAGACTGACATTGCTTTAGACACTTTATTTCTCCCATGGCTTCTCTCCGGTATTCAAGGACCTAACCAAGGTCGAGGTCCCTACTGATATTGATGTGATCCTCGTCGCACCAAAAGGGTCAGGACGCACTGTCCGCACCCTCTTCCGTGAGGGTCGTGGTATTAACTCGTCCATAGCCGTGTACCAAGATGTGACCGGAAAGGCTGAGGAGAAAGCCATCGCCTTGGGCGTTGCCGTTGGTAGTGGCTATCTTTACAAGACAACCTTCGAGAAAGAAGTGTACTCCGATCTCTACGGCGAACGAGGATGCTTGATGGGTGGCATTCACGGCATGTTTCTTGCACAATATGAAGTTCTGCGCGAGCGAGGCCACAGCCCTAGCGAAGCTTTCAACGAGACTGTTGAGGAGGCCACGCAGAGTCTATACCCATTGATCGGAGCCAATGGCATGGACTGGATGTATGCCGCATGTTCGACTACAGCTCGACGTGGTGCCATCGATTGGAGTGGTAAATTCAAGGACACTTTGAAACCTGTCTTCAATGAATTATATGACAGCGTTAAGAACGGCAAAGAAACACAGCGATCACTCGAGTTCAATTCCCAGCCTGACTACAGAGAGAAGTATGAGCAGGAGATGAAGGCTATCAGAGAATTGGAAATATGGCGCGCTGGGAAGGCTGTTAGGTACGTCCCGACTACTCGCCATTTGTTGATATGGCCACTGACTGCTGCCGTAGGACGCTTCGTCCAGAGAACCAGATATAGGTTCATATTCTTTCCCAAGTATGGAGCTGTTGATATATCCGTTTGGCGCATCTTGTATGATACCACTAAGCCGCAATATTGTTTGTGGGAGCAAAAAGTTACAATGCGGAAAACTGCCGAAGATCGGCGTCATAGCTCAACTGGAGAATCGTTGCAATATGACAAATTTCGAATTCTCATTGGCGTACTAACCATGCATACATCTTATTCTAACAGTAGCTAACACTTGCTCAGAATAAAAGCGTCTCTACGCCGAAGACATCAACGAATACTAAAATTTTAGCACACAATGGCTGACATTGCGAAAACACTTCCACTAAAACGCTCTTCGGTCCAAGCTGCTCACGCACAAATCAAAAAACATGTCCACCGGACACCTGTTCTGACATCGACCACCCTCTCAGAGCTTGCATCGACACCTCAAACGCCAGAGGCCCTAGTTGGCACTCCATTCGAAGGACAAMCCCCCGCACGGCCTAAAATCAACTTCTTCTTCAAATGTGAGAATTACCAACGCATCGGCGCTTTCAAGATACGGGGTGCTTTCCATGCGCTGTCTAGATTGGACAAAGAGGAATTGGCAAGGGGGGTAGTGACACATAGCTCTGGTATGAACATCTACCCCAATRGATCTTATCAGTACCATCTCCGCTGATCAAGAAGTGATCATCTAGGCAATCATGCTCAAGCATTGGCGCTCGCGGCTCGCACATACGGTGTTGCCGCCCACATCGTCATGCCCACAATCTCCACTCCTTCCAAGATCGCAGCAACGAAAGGTTACGGAGCAAAAGTATACTTCAGCGGCAGCACATCGGAGGAGCGTGAAGCCGTACTTCAAGAAGTGATCAAAGAGACAGGCGCAGTCCTCGTACATCCATACGACCATCCAGATATAATTCTAGGCCAAGGCACAATGGCACTCGAATTAGAAGAGCAATATGCAGAACTGATAAGAGAAGACCCATCACTAAGCATCCACTATCAGAAAGATAAGGTCATAAATGGCCACACGGATGATACCAATGGCGCCCATGAACCCCGATCGCCCCATCTCAACGCCGTCATCGCCCCCATAGGAGGCGGTGGTATGCTCTCAGGCATCGCCACCGCCCTGCACTCCACCCCAACCCACGTCTTCGGTGCCGAACCCTCCTTCCAAGGCGCCGACGACGCGCGGCGCGGCCTTGCCGCCAACGAACGCCTCACATCCGTAAAAACGCTTACCATAGCCGACGGCTTACGCACACCCGTTGGCTCTATCCCCTGGTCCATCATTAGCGATAAATCGAAATGCCGGGGCATCTTCGCCGTTACTGAGGAGCAGATATTAGCGGCTATGAAGTTGGTGCTGGAGCGGATGAAAATGTTTGTGGAACCGAGTGCTGTGGTGGGTTTGGCGGTTGCGTTGTTTGATGAGGAGTTTAGAGGTTTGGTGGAACGGGAGGGGGGAGTGGAGGGGTGGGATGTGGGGATTGTGCTTAGTGGGGGGAATACGACTGTTGAGGCTGTGGGAAAGATGTTTGCTGTGGGGGATGTAAAGGGGGAGCGGCTAGAAGGGAAGCTGGGGGTGAATGGAGAGAAAATGGCTGAGAATGTGGCTGGTTGAGGAGAGATGATGTGAACAGAGGGTCTATCATAAACCATTAGACTAGCACCATGTGTGTGGCTGTCGTTTACAACGTGCATAATTTATGTGGGATGCCTTGTGTCTTCTGGACTGGTATTTGCCAAGGAGGTGTTTATCCCAAATTGGTGGGCTTGTATTGGGTGCTCGCATGTCTGGAATGCTGCAGCTATCTCGCCATCCCTTTTGTTGCGCCGTCGTGGCTCCCAATACTCGGTGAGGACGCTCATCGAGGTAGGCATGCGGGTTACCGGCCTTGATAATATCATATTGTTTCTAGCGTAGAGTTACCTTTTTGTCACATGCATTTTATTGCTTTATACCATAAGATGTTATCTACTTTCCATGCACGTAGTCAACCTTCCGTGCATACATTTTGATCATAGTGTAAATATCCACCAGCTCTATTGAGTGGTAAAGGTACACGTGTCGGCTTTGACATCTAGTAGTAATGCCACATGCCAGGCTCAATATCTTAACATACAGCCTCAGTGGCTCCAGAAGCTTACACAGAAGCCCTGACATATGAAAGGAGTGTCATACTTGAAGGCCACAATGACAAATCTGCAATATGGCCAGCTTAAGTCGGAAATTGATAGCATTTTAGCAAGACACACCAYAGAAAAAGTTAAGATTATCGGCTCCAAGGCAAAAGAGAAAGAGGAGTCGCTTTGGTTTGTTATCACATTTTTGTGCGACTACCGGCTCTGCGATAAGGCAGATGAGGCGTTTCCGTACCCTTAGCGACGTTTATACCAGGCCTGCAGCGGTGAGGATAGCAAGGACAAGAGATATAGAAGTGCAAAATAAAATCTGCGGATAACATCGTCATCAATTTTGTTACAGGAAGGGAATCGAACCTCCCCAGTCTAGTGGAAGAGCAACGTTCTTGCTAAAGGATCAAATTAAGCGCTCTGTGCTTGATCTTTGATACCGTTTGGTCAAAGATGGCACAATATCTCTCCATGTACAAAAGTCGCCCAGGCGTCTTCCTCAGCTGCCCACTCTCGCCACGCCTTGATGTAGCGATCAATGTCCTTCTCAGCAGCAAATCCACCATTGATAAAATTATCACGCAGTGGGGAATCAGTCAACCGGCCGATCCACAGATTGCTCCAATATGTGCGCGCCTCTGGGGCGCTAAAGCACCACACGCTTGCTGTGGCAGTGATATTGGGCCGGCCAATACCTGCTGCACGAGCCCAGGCAACCAAATGGCGCCCTCCATTTGGCTCACCGGAACGGGCTCTGGCCGCTTTCTGATACACCTTCTGGAACTCTGCAATGTCCTGGTTATCAGGATAAAAGGTAGCCGATGAGCCGAAGTCTCCTTCCCGGCAAGCCAAAATTCCCTCAGGCTTTATCAGACGTTGCCACTCGCGCAAAGCCTGAATAGGGTCACTAATATGTTGGAGGACCTGATGAGCGTGCACCACATCAAACTTGTGATCCGCGAAGCCTATTTCGTGTGCATCCCCAACCTCAAAGCTAATATTCTTCAAAGATCGCTTTGCAGCCATAGAACGAGCCTCTTCAATTACCTCTGGGCTAAGATCAATACCGATGACTGATCCTTGAGGTACCAGTGCAGCGAGGTCAGCCGTTATGGTCCCTGGTCCGCACCCAATATCCAGGATGTGCATATCTGGACGGATAGAAGCAAGCAGATAAGCAGCTGAGTTCGCTGCAGTGCGTGCGCTATGCCAATCCAAAGTAGACTTCGAATGGCCAGAGATATAAAGATTATCCCTCTGTGCCATATTGTCACACGACTATTAAGACGTTCTCAGATACAATAAAAAAGGGGACCCAAGCAACCTTACTATGATGGAGTTTTGGGAATTTTTTGGAAGAAAGAAAGGTAACAATACGTGTATCSCTATACCTACTGGGGATAGCTATCGCAGCTCCCGTATGGCTGAATGCACATAGAGTTTAGAAATCGAGGGTCCCTATTGAAGTAGTGAGGTCGGTGTCAGAGTAAACGGAAGTGCGAGCATTTCTTGTCATTAACAGTGCTAATGTATGACTGAGAAGTAAAGTTGAGTTGGAGGTGGTATTTTACGCTAGTGCTAGCGTCTGTCAGCCTGCCGAGAACCTTGAAATACTTTGGGACACAGCATCACTTTGCTACCGAAGGCTACAGTAGCTTTGCGGAAGGACACCACGAGGCCAGTTATGAGGCATCATTTCTACGTGTCTTCATTAGGGGCCCTTGCTCAAGAACTAAGCTTCTAGCCCGTCAATTCGCAACCGTAGTGCGAGACGCCCACACAAAAGAAGGTTGTCTTGTACCAGGCTCGAAACGAAGCCTTCATAACAAGACATCGTCAATACATATATCATAACTGAATAGGGGCAAAAACACCATGGCAACGCCACAGCCTGGTCACCCTCTGCCCGGCCATGACGCATACCCTCAAGAAACCTATGACGCGACTCAGCATGAAGTACCGGAAAATGCGTCTCCTGCCCAAGGTAATGCCCCAGCGCCCTCTGCCGGAGGTCGGAGGAAGCGTCACTATGCAGGACAGGCATATGAGTTTGGAGCGGGTCCGAATTCTGCGCTAGGTGGGCAGCAGCAGGGTGGTGGTGCATATCCAGGTCCACCGGGGGCACCTATAGGAGGCTACGGCCAGCAAGGACAACCACCAATACAGCCAGGTGTACCATACGGTTCAGGTCAAGCTTCTCCGGCCTTTGCAGCTGGAGCCCCCGGTTATGGACAGCATCCTCCTGCTGTTGGCGGTTACCAGCCTCCTGAGCCCGGCTACCCTACACATGCTGCTCCTCAACAGCAACCTGGCATGGGTCAGATCACCCAAGGCATGGGGGCCCTTGCTGTGGGAAATCAGGCGCAGCAAGCAGCTCCACAGATGCAAGGACGTCCACAGATGAACCCGTTATACCCCACAGACCTCTTGAACCAGCCGATGAACGTCTCTGAGCTCGATCTCCCGCCTCCTCCAATCATTTTACCCCCAAATGTACGTCCACTCAAAGGCTTGTTACCACAAACATCAGACTAATAGAAGCAGACTAGCGTTACGCCATCACCTGATGCCAATTGTGCCCCAAAATACGTTCGCTCTACACTGAACGCCGTTCCCACGACACATTCTCTTCTCAAGAAATCACGGTTGCCCTTTGCTTTGGTCATACAGCCATATAGCTCATTACATGACCACGAAGATCCAGTACCGATAGTTCCCGACCAGGTCATCGCGAGATGTCGTCGCTGTCGATCCTACATCAATCCTTTTGCAACATTCCTTGATCAGGGTCATCGGTGGAGATGCAACATGTGTAATCTCACTAACGAGGTTCCTCAAGCATTTGATTGGGATGCAGCAACACAAAAGCAATTAGACAGATGGGCAAGACCCGAGCTGAACCACTCTGTTGTGGAGTTTGTTGCGCCTCAGGAATACATGGTCCGCCCTCCTCAGCCATTAGTCTATCTATTCCTCTTTGATGTCAGCTATAACTCTGTCACCAATGGTCTCTTAGCAACTGGGGCTCGTTGCATCCTTGAAAGTCTAGATCGTATACCTAATGCGGATAGAAGGACGAGACTTGGTTTCATGGCCGTCGATTCAAGCTTACATTACTTCTCGATCCCAAGGGATGACAGTGAGAATGGCGAGCCCAGCATGATGGTTGTCAGTGATCTAGATGAGCCTTTCTTACCTACGCCTGCGGATCTTCTGGTGACATTGACAGAGTGTCGCGAAAACATTGAAAACTTCCTTGGTAGGCTCCAGGAAATGTTTCAAAGTACAACGAATGGCGGGTCTTGCATGGGCGCAGCACTACGGGCTGGGCATAAGCTGATCTCGCCAGTGGGAGGAAAATTAACAGTGTTATCTTCAACCCTTCCGAATCTGGGACAAGGCAAGCTGGAAATGCGCGAGGACAAGAAATTACTTGGGACAAGCAAAGAGAGCAGCCTTCTACAGACCGGCAACAGTTTCTACAAGAGTTTTGCAGTGGAGTGCTCTAAGAATCAGGTCTCGATAGACATGTTTCTTTTCTCTTCCCAATATCAAGATGTCGCATCGTTAAGCAATCTGCCAAGATATACTGGAGGTCAAACATACTTCTATCCGGGCTGGAATGCAGCCAGGAGCGAGGATGCAATTAAATTTGCACGGGAATTCTCTGATTACTTGTCGGCAGAGATTGGTCTCGAGGCAGTGCTCCGAGTTAGAGCTACAACCGGGCTTCGAATGAGCACGTTCTACGGTAATTTCTTCAATCGCAGTTCGGATCTTTGCGCTTTCCCTGCGTTTCCAAGAGACCAGGGCTACGTGGTTGAAGTCGCTATAGACGAGACATTGACGAAGAACGTCGTTTGTCTGCAGAGTGCTGTGTTACATACCACGTGCAATGGCGAGAGAAGAATTAGAGTCATGACCCTTGCTTTACCGACAACGCAGATTCTGGCAGACGTCTACGCTTCCGCAGATCAAGCCGCCATTGCTACCGTATTCAGCCACAAGGCCGTGGAACGCACTCTTGGAAGTGGGCTCGAGCCTGCACGGGATGCCCTGAAAGCCAAACTCATCGAGCTTTTGCAGACCTATCGCAAAGAGCTCGCTGGCGGTAACATGGGCGGAGGCGGCTTACAATTTCCTGCGAATCTTAGATGTTTGCCTGTTCTGTTTCTGGGTCTAATGAAGAATGTGAGTACAAACCTATATCAAGCATTCCCAAATGCAACCACTAAATATATTAGATTGGTCTCCGACAATCTGCACAAATTCCAAGCGACATGCGATCAGCAGCCCTTTGCCAGCTTTCAACATTACCCCTGCCCTTGCTCATTCATTATATCTACCCTAAATTCTATTCCTTACACGACATGCCTGACAGTGCTGGGGTGCCTGACGAGACAACTGGCGATATAAAACTACCCCCGCCTATCAATCTGTCTTCCCAAAGCCTTGTACCGTACGGACTGTATCTGATTGATGATGGCCAGACGCAGTTTCTCTGGGTCGGCAGGGAAGCCGTTCCTCAGCTGGTCGAAGATGTCTTCGATGTGCCAGACCGAACACAGCTCAGGGTGGGCAAAGCCACATTACCAGTACTTGAAAACGACTTCAACGAACGAGTAAGAGCAGTAATAGAAAAGAGTCGGGACCACCGATCCAAGGGCGTGGGGAGCATCGTTGTGCCGAGTCTGTATGTGGTGCGGGAAGACGGGGAACCGGGTATGAGGCTTTGGGCGCAGTCGATGTTGGTAGAGGACCGAGCGGATCAAGGTGTTAGCCTGAGTCAGTGGCTGGGCATGTTAAGGGAAAAGGTATGTCTCCATTGCCACGTAATTGGTCGATCAATACTGACATGGAGTCCTCCAGATGAGCGAGGAAGGGGGCTTCTTGAGCTCATTTTCGTGATTGCTAGTTCTACTACCGATGCTGGAGTGCTGTTTGTATGCTTGGACGTTGTCTGGGCAGCCTCATGCTTATTGGGGGTAAGATATCGCAAGGATTGAAGGTCATGTGAAATCACATGCTCAAATCTGACACCGTCTTGGAGGCTCTTTGCATGTAGAAAGTTAAAGATAAGATACATGGACCAATGCATTGACCCGTAGATCTCGAATTCCCCCCGAGATGGAACCAGATGTCAGCGCACTATAGATAGAGTATCAAGGTTCGCCTCGTGCTGAGGCTCGGAACCAGACATTGAGACAATGAGATAAAGTACTACCAAACCTAACGAACCCTGGAACTACCAAAGCTGCAACTTTGCGGCAAGCGAACAAACCTGGATCCCGGCATATTGCTAATAATATACTGTGTACTCTCTTTCATCAGMGGAAAGATTCCACCTCTATTCTAAGGTGTAAGGGGGCATCAGGTATTGACAACTGGGCGGCTAGCACCCCTGCATCTCCACCCCAACTGTTCTTGGACATTCCCCACCACTAGCGCCATGCGAAGACGCTTCCTCCGTACCTGACAAGCAATCAGCACCTCTCAATCCTCAGAGTGATTCGAAACGGACCCCAAAACCCTCGCTGCATCGTTTCATACGCTTCGAACGCGTCTGCAGCTTAGTACCCTCAGCCTCAGTACGGCCGAAAAATTTGGGACCAACGTCTGACTTGATTGGTGGGGCAATTGGGGGACAAGCACAAAGAGACTCTCCGCTCCACTCCTCCTCCACCACCGCGACTCAAGATAGACGTCGATACGATACCTGTTCTAATTACTGTACGGTCATCGCAAATGACAAAAGGATAACGACCTCACACCCCAACCTTGCGTGTCCTACAAACGGAGCGTCGCCATCTTCCTGACATCGTTTTCATATTTCTGGCAGCCTGACGCACACCTTAAGCATTTACTACACGAGAGTGTCTACTTTATCAACATAAGACTAGTTGTCGCGACCTAGCAACAGTTGACAAAGTCTGGACGGAGACGTCTGTTTACAAAGCGGAAAAGCACAAACAAACCCACGAACCTTCATACTAGGCTTAGCCACGACACAGAGGATTTCAGACCTATATCGTTTTCAGAATAAGGAAGGGAAAGGGATATTGACTGATTGGGCCCGTTACATATCTGAGGTTAGTCAGACAAGTTGCGTTCTAGGCTGCCATTCCAGTCAGTCTTTTACCAAGTCTGTCCGAAACGTACAAAGAAAAGATTGTCCACCCGTTTCAGCCGCACCGAGCCATTGGCCAAGTCCCAGCTCTCTGGGTAATGCGAACAAAGCAACGATGTGGCCACTCTATATCCGATTCAACCTGTTTCACACAACCAAGACGTTGGTCCTGGTCACCTCTTTCCTCATGCATCAACTCCACCATGTCAGGTGGTCCATAAGGTCATAGAATACAGCTAATTGAACTGCTTTAGGAACTGCAAGACGCGATAACTGGAAGACATCGAATAAGCTTGTTCTTGAGTCTCGACGCTCGTTCTGCTACACACTAGATACTCTTCTATCTTCGAACAAGCAGCTCGCCGCATTTAGCTCCATATCGTCCACCATGTCACGTCAACCGGCTCCGCCCCCAAGCGGGTCTCGGAAAATATCATTCAATGTCTCTGATCAGTACGATATCCAGGATGTTGTTGGAGAGGGTGCTTATGGTGTTGTATGGTATGTCTCCTGGAACAAGGCCTTATTCAGCAATTGTGTCCGTTGCTGAACCTATACAAGTTCCGCCTTACACAAGCCTTCTGGTCAGAAAGTGGCCATCAAGAAGATTACGCCATTCGATCATTCCATGTTTTGTTTGCGCACGTTAAGAGAAATGAAATTATTACGCTACTTCAACCACGAGAACATAATCTCTATACTTGACATTCAGAAACCGAGGGACTATGCAAGTTTTTCGGAAGTCTATCTTATTCAGGTATACTATTACCCGCATAGAAGTAGTAAAGGGTTCTTGGCTCGACTAAACGTATTTAGGAACTGATGGAAACGGATATGCACCGTGTTATTCGTACCCAAGATCTGTCAGACGATCATTGCCAGTACTTCATCTACCAGACTTTACGCGCGCTGAAAGCCATGCACTCCGCGAACGTCCTTCATCGCGATCTTAAGCCGTCGAATCTTCTACTCAATGCTAATTGCGATCTAAAAGTCTGTGATTTTGGTCTCGCTCGATCTGCGGCTTCTACAGAGGATAATTCGGGATTCATGACTGAATACGTGGCGACGAGATGGTATCGTGCACCTGAAATCATGCTCACATTCAAAGAATACACCAAAGCGATTGATGTGTGGAGCGTGGGCTGCATCCTAGCAGAGATGCTGAACGGCAAGCCTCTTTTTCCAGGAAAGGATTGTAAGTAGTCAATGCTCGATTGACCTTTTTCATGGCTGACAGACCATTAGACCACCACCAATTGACACTTATTCTGGACGTGCTCGGCACTCCAACAATGGAAGACTACTACGGCATCAAGTCCCGACGTGCCCGAGAGTACATCCGCTCGCTTCCCTTCAAGAAGAAGATTCCAATGAAGGCTATGTTCCCCAAGACGTCAGATCTAGCTCTGGATTTGCTAGAAAAGCTTCTAGCATTCAACCCTGTCAAGCGTATTACAGTGGAGGATGCATTACGACACCCATACCTCGAACCCTACCACGATCCTGAGGACGAGCCAACAGCTGAGGCTATACCCGAGGAATTTTTCGACTTTGACAAAAACAAGGATTCGCTTACGAAGGAAGAGCTGAAGCGTAGGTCGTTTTCTATAGCTGTGCTCAARGATAGGACTGACGAAGTCGCAGAACTGATCTATGCCGAGATCATGAGATAGGAGACTAATTTGGCAACACAAATCACTAATGACGACGAGCGTTGATGATTACGATTTGGACAACGGACACAGGAACAGTCCAACAGCATACCTGTCTTGCATCTACTTCCTGTCGGCTGGACTCGATAGATGTGCTTCCACTACACTATTTCCTGTGTTTTCTGCGAGAGGCGCGAATGTCGGGTGCATATTGCGAGCATGTACGGGCCGATTCTGCCTCTTCCCATTCCTTCTCTACGTCCTTACATCTGCGTCCATGGGGAATAGTGGAACGGGAAACTAGTAGCTTGCAGGTACCTAGCTTGAGCGTTCTCGCGTTCAAATTCAAAGCATCTCTTCTTTGCCCTGATTGTCAAACCCCTTCCCTTTCCATGTCTTCCCCCCTCTCCCTCATAAATCGTTCAATCCCCTCCCTCACCCCCTCCGCACTCGGCCTCTCCGCCACCACATCCGCCACAAACCCAAACTCCCGCTCCAAATACTCCCCCGTCGTAGGCCCAATACAACAAACCCACGTCCTCCTCCCCTTCTCCCCACTAACCCCCTCCCTCACCCTCCCCCTCCCCTCATCCCACCACCCCAACCCCCTAAACATCTCGCTCCCCCCCGTCGGCGAAAAAACAACCACCCACCTTCCCCCTGCCCTTTCCACCTCCTGCTCCGTCTCCCTCACCACCTTTCGAAACAAAAACCCAAAATCCTCCCTCTCCCCTGTCTTATAAACAACCATCTCATCTACCCTAACCCTCTTCCCTTCTTCTATCTCTGGAGATTGTAACATCCGGGGAATGATATCCCGCCTCTTCTCCCCTGTTAGAAATAGTACTGGCTTTAGTTTGCCCCCCACCCTGTCCCCTTCATCTTCATCGATTTTCACATCATAGTAGCATTCGTTTCTCTCCGAGGCATCGAGCATCAACCTCCCAAGCACCTCCCCACTCCCCGCTTTCTCACCCCCATAGACCTCACATTTAGGAAGGTATTTATCCCGCACCTCTACCACCGCTTTCGCAGTCGCGGGGCCGACGGTGTATAACCTTATTCTCAACTCCCGTAATCTCTCTTCATACTGTTCTTTCTGTTGGAGGGGGGGAGAGGAGAGCGCGGAGGAGAGGGCAGCGACGGCGCGCTGGGAGGTTAGGATTAGGGCGCCGTATTGGAAGGGTGGTGGAGGGTTGGATTGTTGGTGGTCGAGATGGGCGAGGAGGAGGGAGATGAGGCTGTCGGGGAGGAGGGTGTGGGTTAGGACGGGGACGTAGTGGGTGGGGAAGGGGGAGAGGCTTGTGGTGTAGGTGTCGAG